>BMAW01004455.1:869109-910995 GCA_019974015.1 Nephila pilipes
TATATATATATATATATATATATATATATATATATATATATATAAAGAAAAATTGCGTAAAATTGAAACATTACGAAAGCTATAGAGATTTCAACTAATATTGAAATTATGTATTAAAATTGTCCATCATTTTTGTTGCTCACCGCTGCAAAATAAATTGCATTGCAGGTGTATTTTCGTTCAGATTGATGTCTGTGTCATTTTCTCATTTTTTTATCACATAATTTGTTGCTATGTTTAAGCACAGGTCAGTATATAATGTACGAAGACTTATATTCAGTATATAATGTAAGTACACACAAACACACACACACACATATATATATAACACTTTTTCTCTTAAAATATAATATTCTGAAATATGGACATTACAATAAGAAATTATACAGTGCAACTTATTCAGAAATGAATACGAGAAATGACTCATCGTATCTAGAATATGAAATCAAATTCCCTCGTGATATTCGAGAAGCGTACAGGAAAAATCCAGTTTCATCTAACTTGTTTAATGATGTGCCCTATGAAAGGAAGATAAGATCTCAGATGCATCGCTGTTCTTATTTTTGTGATTGTCTTACATCTTTATAAGGTCTTCCTACTACTTTTTAATGGGTGCTTACTTTCGTTTTCACTGCTGTTGATTGTTTCGATTGCGTTTGTTCTGAATTTATTTATTCAATAATTAAGTATTAATTCTTCTTAGGCATGTGACGTAATTAATCCTAAATTTTTAACAAATCTCTATTCTGTGGTCTAAAAGTGCTTTGGCAATTAAAACCTAAAGATGCCAATTCCGGCATTGAATGTAAATAACTATTAAATCTATTTAATTATATTCTACACACAGAGAGCAACACATATAGCTCGTATGGAATAAGAATATATCTTATTGCTTCTACAGATGATTCAGAAGAATTGAAAAATAATTGGTTTTCGAACTGCTAAAGTAAGCTCAAGAAGAAAAGTTAAATGTTTTTTTTTTCTCTCTTTCTCTTCTAACTTCGCATATAATCAAACTGTAATTGTTAGGTTGATAAGGGGTGGTGAGTTGTGTTGTCATAAAATGACAGATTCTTGGAAGATACATTCAATGAAGTAATTATAATTGTTTTGATTCTGTTCAACATCATTCTGGAAAAGTGTTTCTTTTAACTTTTATATTGTTTGGTTACAAAATGTTGAGTAATATCACCACCAAAATCACGATATCTTCTTTGTATTCTAATATATTAAGACTGTATTTTCGCGTGTTGTTAAAGTATAGGGTCTGAAATTGAAACACATTTTTCGATAAAAAAAAAAAAGTTAGTAATATTAATGTTATATTCTGACCTCGCTATCCTTTAGAGATTAGTGAATTTTATACTACTACTTATTTATGTAGGGATCAATTCATTTTCTCTATATCTAATGTGTTCCATATATTTCAACTGTTTACTAAATGAGTTTAACCTTTACGTATTCAAGTGAAAATTTTCAAATTTTTTGGAATGCTTAAGAATATTGTATAACAAATTAATCTATGTATTACAACATTATGAATTTTCGCGGAAATTGGAAAAATTTCCTCCCTGGAAATGAGTTCTAAGTTCGGATCAAGCTATACGACATCAGTCTATCTTAAAGAACATTATTTTACACTCTATTTCTCATCCTTTTCTCATTTAATTTGGATTATTAACAAGCGAAGAATCTGTGGTTCCACAATAAAAGTACATTTCTTACAAGCTAATATACATTTTTAATAAAATCTAACTAAATTAACCTTATTTCATTCGAGATTACATCAATCTAATTATCTACAACACTAATTGAAAAACAAGCTGTCTATCAAAACTTTCTAATTAAAAAGTTGATGAAGTAGTGCTGAATCTATCAAATGTCAACAACGTAAACTTAAAAAACAAAATAAATAAAAAAGCGTTCATACTATTTCTAAAACTACTCCCTCTCTCTCTCTCTAATAGTAGATTTGGAAATAAATTTCCGCTGGCACCGAGGTCGTGAAGTGACCTTCAAACCTTAATCTAAGATATCTGTTTTGTTTTGGTTTTATTAACGTCATACTAGAGGCAACACGAGGGCTGTAGGCGATGGACCTCGTAATTTTTAACCTCGGTCAAGCGACGATGATGACATCTTAGCTGGAACCCCCTCTCCTAACTTCCACACCACACCATTGGGAGGACTTTGATGCATTTAATGTGCATGAGCCCCGGATACACGGCGGAATTTTAATGGCATAAAGGCTCGAACCCACGACTCGATGAAAGCCGCCCCCCACAATTCCGCAGCCATGACCACTAGGCTACCACGGCCACTAGAATTTCTGAAGTTGAATTGGAAAAAGTTGATATTTTCAGCCTAATTGTGAAAGAATGAGAGTCACAGTGAAGTGAAAATTCTAATGAGTTGAAGTAAATTTGATCTAAAAATAAGGTATTCTATTCCACACTATTTTATATTTTCAAATTTTTCAGCTAATAGCAAGGCATTTTTCAAGTAATAGAAACGTGTTAATTCTACATTGATAAACGGAATACGAATGTTTTGTTAAAAACGGGCCATTCTTCAGTGAAAAAACTATTACTCTAAAATGAAATATTAAACAGAAAGTATCCTGCATAACATACTTCCGTAATAAATTCTGAAAAATTGCAAAAAAAAAAAAAAAAAAAAAAAAAATCTGATTACGAATAGTGGTTGCAATAGCCTAGTGGTCATGGTCGGGAATTCGCGGTCGGCGTTATTTCCGTTGTGTCGTGGTTCGAGTCTTAATGCCAATTAAGACCCGCTATGTACCGTGGTTGATGCGCGTTAAATCTGTAGAGGCTTCAAGCCCTCCCGTTCGCATGGTGTTGAAGTTCCAGCTCAGGTGGTGTCCTTGTCAATTAATCGAGGTTCAAAATGGCGAGATTCATCGTCAATAGCTTTCGTATTGCTTCTAAGTGTGATGTTAATAGTCAATCAATCAAAAGCAATTACGAATAGTTTAGATTTGATTACAGTAAAAAATATCAGTTACTCGCTGATATTACATCGAATATAAGTAGAGTTAATAATCGCAACTTGTAAAAGAGTAATTAAAATTTCTCAGATGCGTATATAGGAAATTTATTTCTTTTTAAGCGGTGTATTTTAACCAATCTTATGTTAAATAAGTGGTTCACAAGCATAAGAAAAAATCATCATACAGTGAATGAATTGTGTAATACAGAAGTCATTGTAGCGCTAACAGAAGTCAATTTTAAGAAAATTCATCATTATATTTGAAATTTTATTTAAGTATTATTAAAATATTTCCAAATATAAAATTTATATTATTTATACATTTATATATAAAACTATATATTTATATGTAAAAACATATTCTGCGATGAAAACGCTTCCACGTGTCTGTCAAATCGATTAACTGTGGGAAATTCAATTTTTCCTTGATTTTTATCAGACAGTGGGAATTTAAAAGGTAATTAGCCTAGGCGCATCAAGGTTGAATATCCCCCATCCCAATCAAACTAATTCCTCTTTGAGTTCCTGTCAACACAAAAAGTCTACACTATCCTGCAACCTTGAAAACACGTATTTTGAAATGCATAAGCATTTACAAGGACATTAGTTTACGGTTATATCAAATTACCCACTTTCCTCGTAAAGTAAAGTTGCCAACTCAGAATTAAATTCTGGCAAGTTATTGTTTTACTATTCAGCCGATTTGGCTCAGAGTACAAATTCTAATGTCTACAATTGAGTTATTGTATAGGATTATATATAGTAATATTTTCTCTCTGAGTTCGAAAAAAAAAAACCTAGTCTTTCGATACATAATTCTTGAACAAGGCGAGAAAGAAAATTATTTAAAATACACGCGTGAGACTGCGAGGCGTGATTGAAAAATCCTGCCCCGTAGCCATAATGTTTTAAAATTTATAACCAGTTTTCTAAACTCTTGTTATGCTTGAAAGATGCAAGCGTCTTCTATGTGATGTATTTGTTATATCTGTTCCCAGGTGTCGCTGGTGTGCTGAAAACCGAAGAAGATGGCGACCCACATGGAGATAAGGTTAAAGCTGCGAGACGTCATTTTACCTCGTGACTTTCGTCTCTTCCCAAAGACGAAATAGCATCGTAAGGGATATCGCCTTCGTTCTAACGACGAAGTGAAAGCTGCCATTAAAGCCTACTGTCGACAACAAGCATCGAAATTTTTTTTTCTCCGACGAGTTTGTCCGACTAATCGCACGTTGGCGTAAGCATGGAGAGGGGGAAGGGAGCATATCGAAAAAGGAATCGTGCATCACAAAAATCATACATTTAGCTTCCAGGCACAAAAAGAATTGTGGAAGTCTGACAATGTATTTCAGACAATTAATTGAGCAGCAATATTTGTAAAATGAGACATTATTATTATTATTATATTCAAGACTCACATCACGTTTTAAGTATTGCTGCAGATACAGGTGTTATGTGGACGGTTCTCGAAACCATTTTTATTTTTAGTAACTATACCTTGCATAATGATAACGAGCACACGACCTTTCTGCTGACAGATCCGAAACGTGACATTTACGAATATGAAGTTATGTAACCCAATAAACCCTTGATAACAAACATCCTTGTCATCAAGCTAGAAATATTATGTAATATGAAAACAAAAACTGATATATAATTCATTTTAATTAAGATAGTCCATTTTCGGAATCATAAAATCACTCAGAATTGACCTATTTTGCAACGGAAGCGTCTGAACTGATACCAGACACAGAAAAAGACGTTCCAAGGGCAGCAGGATAAAAAAAAAAAGACAGGATAAATGTTTAAAAGAAAATTATTTTGATCGGTCATTTATTTGTTGTATAACCGCTGTTTATGAGGAATCATAAACTCATTTGCATATTATCAGAAATCGTGGCTGATGGAAAATTAATCAAGGTTAGTTCCGTGTTCCTAAAACTGTTTTCAATGTACCCATTGTCGATGAAGGCAGAAAATTATAAGTCACTTTTTGATGCATGCTTTAAAAGCTTGGGCACATTGAGTGTTGTAATATATCAAAGATTTTTTTTTTGTTTTGGTTGAATAAACGTCCCACTAGAAGCAACACGACGGCTATTGGCGACGGACCGCGTAATTTTGAACCTCGATCTAGTGACGAGGACGACACCTGAGCTGGCACCCCCTTTCCTAGCTTCCATACCACGCCAACGGGAGGACATTTTGCCCCGATAGATTGAACATGCATCAACTTTGGCTACGCGGCGGGTATTTTGTGGCACCAAGTCTCGAACCCACAACCGAACGAAAGCAGTCGGCCGCGAGTCCGAAACCTTAAACATTAGGCTACTGCGGTCACCAATATAACAAAGAACCATTGTGATTTGATATTATAGTAACTCCAATTCTAATGCTAAAGATTCAATCATAACAAATATCGTCGAAGGAAATATGTGTGTTGCTGCTCACTGAATTCGACAGGACCTCAAAATTTTTCCACGTATGTTTCGAAAAGTTTTACAGATGTCATCTGACAGCGACGAAACCTCCCACCAGTTGATCTTTGCGCACATAGTTCCTCAATCAGGGTTCTTAGGACTCTTTGAGAGTCCCCACCACGGATCATAAGGTCTCGGGATAAGACCAATGTAATGAATTAAAATATAAACATGATAAAAAGTTTATGTTTAATTAATTAAAAAATTAAAATGCGCCAAGTTAAAACTTAAGGCAGTTTTTTTTTTTTTAAGTGAGACAAACCTTGTCCCTTACTCAGATCGGTGCAAAATATAAAGAGAAAACGTTACGCATTTATTGGAATAAGATAGTTGAGTATCTCAGACAAGATGTGGACGGTATAGGTCCAAATGCATTCATGCGAGACTCATAAAATCATAAATTCCTTTATAAAGCTACAATAAATAGGGATTATTTTGTGTACAGTGAGGACAACAGTAATAAACCAGTGTTTTTTTTTTTTCATTTCGAATTCAACTTCGAAAGAATTTTTTTAAAATTTTCTCTTTTAAATTTTTAACCATCCCTAAGCATTGTTTCAGAATTATAAAAGGCGTCCACATTACTGGGGAAGAAATGAGAATATCTGGCACAAGATATTCTTGAATTCTTAAAATTCTCAGACTTGTTTAGTTTATTTTTTGTTAACGGATACAGTTCTTTCATTCACTTCATTTGCAACCAGAACCTCCTCGTATGTAAGTACATTACAAATGTATGAGAAAAAGTTCTCATGACAAGAGAAATTGATCTAAAACCTCTAGCGGGACTTTAAAACGTGAAAGAAATTTATTCTTTCTCTTTTAGATGGAAGTCCTAAAAAATGATTGGTCAAGCAAAATGCTGCTACTAATAAAACATTAAATCACCATATATTGAATCGACTCTACATGTAACACATTATCTTTCATTCATAAGTTCTTATGTGTGAGACATTTCCCCAACTATTTACATTTAAATTATTCAAATGAACCCTTTTTATAAATAAAATTTTTCCCATTAATAATCAAATTGAAATAAACTACTTTGAATTGTAAATGGAAAATTTCATAAATCACAAATTACTTGCTTAATATATCTCATAAAGTGAATATAAATATACCTGAACATGTTTTTTTCAGATAATTGATGAATTCAGAGATTTTCTCCTATTACCATTTTAAATGGAAAGTGGTTATAGTACTACTCTCTTGTATTATTACATGTTATGTTCACTGGCGGATGTTTTCTCCTTTGAACCAGTATTTCTGTTGACAAAATAAATATAACGTTAATATATATGTGTGTGCGTGTGTGAGTGAGTGTGTGCGTGCGTGCGTGCGTGCGTGTGCGCATAATTAATCCCTCCATATAAATTTGAAGCAAAGAAAAATTCTATCTCTTTCGCTTTGGCCATGAAGGCCAACACTACACTGATGCTCTCTTCGAAATGAATATAAAATGGCCTCTCTCTCATCAAAAACAATAAATAGTGGTGAATCAGAATGGATGCAGTTATTACAGCTATGACTTCGAAGAATGTATATATATATAAGATAAAGCAATGAATTTATCATTAAAAAACATAAAAGTAAGAAAACAATTAAAATCTAAAATCAACAAAAAAAACACATTAATAGAACTAATTAAAAAAGATGAATTTGAATCAAATTTGAAACTAAAAGATGAATAAATGAATAAAAATTGAATCAAATTTGAAACTAATTTGAACCAAAGAATAATTTGAATACCCAACAATATATATATATATATATATAATGAAAATAGAAATTCAGCAATATAAAAAAACTAATTCTAAATAATTAACTAAAATTAGTAAAGAAGCAAGTATTAAAACATAAGAAAAATATTAAAAATTGGAAAGAAAACATACAAATAATTTTTAGATCATATAAACAGAATAAAGGAAACTAATAAAAAAATTATTATTCAAACACTTAGAACAAAAGAAAAAGAAAAAAATGCAAAGCAAAACATTTTAAAAAAGATATTATTATAATTGAAATAATACAAAACTAGTAAATAGGGGCAAGAAGATAAATCTTACGTTATGAAAAAGTACAACACAACGCATGAGAAACAAAGAAACCAAGAAAGAAAAAAACCACAAAAAAAATGAAACATGACATTTTCTAAATTCTTAATCTGGGTATTGTTACAGTTACAAGCAAAATATGTTTTACGTGTACCAAACAATCCCTACAAAATATTTTATAAACCAAAATGGAAATTCCATAAATACCAAAAAAAAAAAAAAAAATTGCTGAAGAAAAATTAAGATATATATGTAGAAAAAGTTTTCTTCATCTGAACCTAACGAAAAAAAAAAAAAAAAAACAACCAAAACAATGAATCGAAAGATTACAAAAAGCTACACAAGACGCCATACTCATAACAACTACATTAACATAGATATCCCACTAAAAGAAAACATAAGCGGGGGATTTGTAGATTTGTATCTTAATCGGAAGCTTAGAGCTTAAACATCTCAATATATCACAATATCCTCTGTCAGAAAGAAAGAATACTAATACAAGAAAAATAAATAAACAAAAGTAAAAATTCATAACTTCAAAACGAAAAAAATAAATAAATAAAAAGGGAAATAAAAAGAAAAACGAAATTTAAAAAATAAAAAAAGAATTAAAAATTTTAATTATTGTGTTTTAAATTACACGTAATGATATTCGAAGGAAATTCTGCATTCAGACAGCTGTTTTTAAACTTATCCAAGTTAACGTAACAATCCTGTATTTTTATCACAAGTCTAATATCTTGTAAAATATAATTACAAATTATGCTCTTAAAAATATTCAGACTTGATGAACTCCCTCATTAGGGCTCTTAATGAATCACAAAGGAGAAAAAAGGTCCCTTTTATCATATAAATTACTAGAAATTTTATTACCTTTTATTTTTTAAAAAAAATATCTAAATATTTCGCTGCTTTTATATCAACGTTAGTTTACAATAAATTTAAATACTCTGATAAAAAGATAAGAAATATTTAATATCTTTGTCATTATTAATTTGAAAGACAATAATATCTTCAATTCACCTAAGCATTCTAAAAATATTAAAATAAAAAAATTATCTTCACAAAAATGTTAATAAATATTGGCAAAACAATTACTTGCAGGCCTTCATTGTAGTATATCTTTAATCAGTTGATAAATCTTATTATTGAAAAACCTATAATTTTCTTTTTAAGACAAACATAACTAAGTAATTAAATTTTTCACATGCAATAACTTATTAATATTAAATTTCTTATAAATATATTTTAGAAATTTAATTAGATTCTCTTCGTCAATAGAATTAAAAAAGAAAGATCTTCAAAATCATGTTAATCTGTTTATTATTAATACATTCGATTGTATCAGCATTATTTTTAATAATGGCACAATGTTCTTCAACAATTTACAATTTTTTGTAAAAATTTCTTATTTTTTTACCAGCAAGAAACACACACACACACACACACACATATATATATATATATATATATATATATATATATATAATTATATTGGAACGCTATGTACCTAGCTAGTTCAACCATCAATATTGATTGACTGATTTTTGAGGGATCCGGAGCAACAAATTAACAGTAAAAGCTGAACTTGTAATTCTGATTATCATGGTTCTACTATCAGATTATGATTTATTGTTTTATTAACGTCAAATTTACAAACAACACGAAGTCTATTAGCAACTTACTTCGCAATTTCCATCCTTGGTTAAGTGACGAAGACAACACTATAGCTTGCATCTCATTTCTCCTCACCCTAACATGAGGATTTTGAGTCTCGGCAGTTTTCGTATAAGACCCGTGTCTATTACACGACGGTTCTTTAGCAGAATCAGCTTTCGATCTCTTGAATCAGCGGAAACAACGCCAGTTATAAGCTACATTCTACGACCGTTCACCCAAATTTTGAATCGTTGTAATATTTTACTCTCCTAACCTCTATTTATTGTCAAGTGCAGATTTTAAGGTCAATTTGACTACAATGCGCATCAGCCTTCTTCATTCCGTAAGAGATGTTTGAGCAGAAGCGAACTATCAAGAGTTTTTTAAAATGTCAAGGATTTTAAACTTATTTTTGCTCATATCCAGTTGAGTTTAAAAATTTAATTTGAGAACATAAATCTATAAATAAAGTAATACATTTGAAGGTAGAATTATCTAAATATAATCCAGTTTGTATATTCTCTGACTAAAGAGTGAAATCCTTCCCAAAGATCTTAATGAATATTAGTAAAAAGTTAGACTCACACTTTTCTAAGACTTCATTAACTGTGTTAAATAAGTGCTAAGTTTCAAGACAAGAAATTATTGTCTCAAATTCTATATACTTTAATTCAAAAACTTCAAATCAGTTTTTAGTAAAAAGTATTTTTAATGAATGTATGCAAATACATAATTGTAACGAAATGAAAATCACTTATTTTTCTGTTATTTCGCAATAAATGACATTTAGTCACCGATGAAAGAATCTATTGTCTTAAATCAAATGAAAAATGTTTCATTCGATTATTACGAGGAAAAGGAGGTTAAAGAAAGAAAGAAGCAAATCATGTTAGCTCAGATTGACCCTAAAAGAAGGAAATGCAATAACGGAAACCGACTAGTGCAGAGAAACTGAAGACGTCTTCACCCTTTTATCCGCGATTCAGGCAAAACCGTTACATACAACAATTATACGATAATTAAAATTAACCAACAATCATAATTCATTTGAGAATTGAAAAGTATTGAATGCGGGTTTTTTTTTTTTTTTTTTTTTTTTTTTTGCAATTCACTTTGATAACTGACATATACGAAAAGATTACATATGATTACAACGAATATCATTTGCCCCTCTCTCTGCGTATATATATATATGTATCTTCATACCTGTAAGAATGTAATGAAAACTTAGTAATTTGCGATCGCTATAAAATAAAACTCGTGACAAAAAAAATTGCAATTAGAGTTCAAAAGAAAAGGCTAATCTTATTCCAAACCTTTCAACATAATAGGATAAAATCTAATCGGTTTCTTTCCTCTTTAATGCAGCCCACTCTTTCCTCATCAACTTAATACATTGTTTCAAAAGAAAGGAAAACGCGTCCGTGTTATTTTCATAAAATTCATTGATCCTCACTATGCACGAATAAAAATGAGCGACGATACAGCAAAATGTTTCCGGCTTTGTCTAAGGGGCAAGAATAAAAGCAGAAAAAGTTTGTTTTTTATTAGCTATTTTTATACGTAAGATAACTATTTTCTTGCTGTCTATATAAATGATCTCTTACAAAGGATAGTAAAAATGAAAGCTCACGATAAAAACGAAAAGAAAACGTCAACGTTGTTTTTATCATCACTTTTAAGCCATAACAATACTATAAGATCCATATTTTTGTATTTTTATTTAAATTAACGGTGATATTTTTGCATTTTTTTCCCATTTTTCCTGTAATGTTTTTAAACATAAAATGAAAATTTTCTATAGATTTAGAGATTACAGAATCTTTAAAATAATTTATTCTAAAAAAATTTTTTCGAAAAACGAAATGAAATATAACGATATGAAAAGTTTAAAGACACTTAAACAAAAAATTCTTTACTGCTGGTATAGAAATTTATATCTCCGGTTCTGAAATGCGACAACACTTGACGCAGAAATGATAGCGTGATAACTAGAACGAGGTTTAGGGCAAAAAGTGTACACAAGATGACAATCAAACTTATCAATCCCCCTTTTTATGTAACGAAAAGAAATTTCTCGCTCGGGTAGAAAGTGTTACTTCCCGTTAGAAAAGTAAAGAAAGGGTGGGTGCGCTTTGGGTTTTTTTTTTCTCCGAAAAACGAGAAATTTTCCCATCTAAAAACGCTTTGCACGAGCAATTTTTTAAAGCTTCTATTATTCGCTCAGACATGAAACATTTATTTCTGAAAAAAAAAAATTCATAAATATCGCTTTTGCTGGATATTTTTTGAAACTCTCTAACGACTTTTGAAAATATTTTTTTAATATTTTTATATGAGGTATACCTCTCAAAATGATCTACGCAAACATATGTATCAAAACGTATCATCCTTTAACTATATAATTAATGTATGGAACATGATCTCATGAAAATCTAGCTTGAGTAAAAAAACCAATTTTTAAATGTTATTCATATCTGATGTAATTTTAAAATTTAAGGATTGAAATTTTTAGTTAAATTTGATTAAAGGAGACCGAAATGCGGTATGTAAAAATTGAATAATAAATATTTTAGCTATCGTACGACAGTTTAAATATTACAAAAGAAAAAAAAATCATAATCAAATTAGAATAATATTATATTATTTAAAGATACGTTCATTAAAAATTATTTTAGATTTTTTAAAAAAAATTAACTAATAACTTTTCCGCTTCTCCTAGTGTTTTTATCAATACTATCTCCTCTTTTAAAATATGTGTAATATCTTTTGTTCTTATAAATGCAATGTCAATGTTTGAATTTGAATAATCGAGTAAATCAAGTGCTCTGAAAGACATTGTGGCTTAGAAAAAGTTGAATTATAATTTAACAAAATATATGTATTCGAATAAATAATAGGTAGGAGTGTATTGCAATAAATAATTAACTGTTGTTCGATAGCTGTTTAGAAACTTGTAAATATTATGTGTAGAAAAAAGGGAATTGAAAAGCAGGACGAAAGGCACAGCAACAGAATTTTGTTCGAAAAAGTGGAAGAAAAAAACATGAATATGTGGGAAATGAAAAACGCACACACAACAAATGTCCTTGAAAAGTATGAAAAGGTCAGAATATCAGCCAACAATACAAAAATCATAAAGAAATAAAATCGATTGTCTGGCACTGCAGGAAAAACTATTTTTCTGAGGGGGAAAGAATAATTTTTTTGATGTTTGTGAAAGAATATTTCACGTTTAATTAAACGAGTAGGATAGATAAACAAAGAATATTGTTTGTTTGAAAATAAAATATTTTCAATTTAGTCTTAAAATAAAGATCCCCCCCTCCCCGATAAGCAGTTCGCTGATTATCGGAGCAGACACTGATAACATGAAAACTCACGTGAAAATGTCTGGAATTTATTTTGCACTTGGAAAATTCCTCAAACATGATTTGCAACATTTTGGAATGTTCTTTTTAAATGCATTAATTGATCTATAGTTTGAGATTTCAGTCAAAAGTATATCGAAGAATGCGTAAGTAATGAATTCGAAGGTGCAAACTATTGTAAAAAATAATGATCCTCTCGGAATGCTTTTTTACATTTATCTTCAAAAACAACGCTTTGCTAAAATTTGAGCTCACTGTTTGTCAGGTACAAATTCGCAACATTTACCTCACTATTTATCGAAAGGTTCGGTTTTCAGAAAAATGTTTAGGAGGCTTCCGTCTCATATCCCAGGTGATTCTCTCGTTTGATTTTCAATTACTATAGGTATTCGAGAAATCAGAAGGTATTCGATTTCCCTCCCGCTTCATATTAAATACAACTTCAGTGAATACTAATATAAAAAGAACTCAGTATGTATTTGTTGGTTGATAAGGTACAAAAACGATGCTTTATTTAATTGAGGTTGTTTTTCCAGTCTTAAAAGAATAGAAAAATTATTATTCATTCTCCAATGCATTATTTAATACGAAGTGAAAGACGAAAAAATATCAGACTTTCTCAACTGCCGGACCGTGATATAATAACGGATCATAGCAAAGATTCGATCGCAAAATAAAGTTACGAATAAATATGCTAATACAAAGCTTTCAAGCAAAAAGAATCACCCAAGATATTGTATTACAATAATTCAGGGAATTACAACACTTATATTTTATTAAAAATCCTTTAAACAACTCAGATATTCTGCCAGTAGAATAGGAGAGTAGTTTCCATGAAAATAATTTCCAAGTAATGTTTCTGTACAGAACAGTTAAATAAATCAGTAAAAGACTTAAAAATTGTGATACGAGTGGAAAAAATAGCGCACGAAATGCTTAAGATCGTTTAATTTAGGGGAAAACACGGACGGCTATTTACTAATTTTTTCTCGGCTGCCCAATTATCTTTCCCATCCACTGCGAATCCCGGTCAGAACCCGAGGTCAACATCCAGTGCGGCGGCGTTCCCAGTAGTTCCGCGAACAGTAAGAAGCTATAAAGTTTTCACTTTCCAACGGCCCCTTCGCAAGATCCAAATTCGGAACCTTTCCGATTCTCTAGTTAATGACAAACCCGCACTTTCTTTGAGTGATGAATAAATAAAAGCATATTTAAAGGGAAATGAAAGAAAATTTGAAAACAATCGGTTGATGGTCTCTAGTTTCAATATGCATCCCTCCATCTCTGATTTCAACGACGACTGTTATTGATAGAGATATCACTTACTATTCTTTCACTTAATAAAAGCATTTTCACTTGTTCGGAATTTTGGCGAAGTGTGAAAATGTGTGTTTACTTTTTTATTAAATTTAGTTATCATCGCATGCATTAAGTCTGTAATCATCGGTGAGAGCTCTGTTCAAATTTGCAGTTGTGACTCACGCTCGAGCGAAAAATTATTAATCTTTATAAGCATTTATCCATAATGCATCGACTTTACTGAATCCCTCCCCCTTGTTACGGTATTTTTGTTTAATTAATCATTGTTTTGAGCAACGAAACAAAAAGTATTCTAAAAAGGAATTATTTAACTTCCTGAATTTAAGTTCGGTGCTATGAAAATACTACTAAACAGTAAATGATTTTAAAGGAAACAAAAAGTGAATGCGAGAAATTATTTCTTCAAATTTTTATTATTCGGTGAATCATTGGACAAGCATTTTTTTTCGCCTTTCTGCGAGACATGTTTTGTGGGAAAAAATGGATTGTCAATATCAAGTGCATATGAGTTCCAAATTAAAATATAAATCATACGTTCTATTATCGGATTAGTTTTTCAAAAAGACTAGAGGCAAAAAAAAAACTTACGCATCATAGTGAAGTCGTCTGTTGATGTTTAACGTGATCCACTTTTTTGGATATTTGCGCGTGTTTTTTACCTTTTTATACTTCGGGCGCCTTCCGAAGTGTTATAGAAAAAGTTAAAAAAGAAAAATAAAAGAAAAAAAAAAGGAAACCCCCTCGTGCCGGTGGGTGGTGCTACAGCAATGAATGAATATTCGGAGACCAATGATAGCTTTCTTTCGGCCTACGTCAAAGTGACGTCAAACGAATCGGAGTAATCCCAACGGATGTCTGACTGATAAAACGATATCCAGAATCTCTACACGTGCGATTGCGATAACTCCTTTTTTTATTATTTATTTTTCGCCGGGGGCTTCATGGACTGTGCCGTAATTCTTTAATTGAGAGAAAATACTTTCGATTTTTTTTTCTCACTCACTCACTTCAGATTTGAAACAAACAATGTTTTTTCACGTAATACAAATGCTGGTAGACCGAATGTGAAAGATTATAGGCAGACGACGTCGAAGTGTGACCTTCGGTAAATTAATCATAAACAAGTTCCGCATCAGTTTTACTAACTAAAATTTCTTTTTCATAACCGCAACATCTGTTGATGGATTACAGGTATTACACAGCGGGATCACCAGGTGTAAAGGGAGGAGGTTATACACACATAGTATATGCAGGACGTATATACAAACATATATTAAATACATATATAGTATATATAAGCACAAAATTATTATATATACATACATATACATATTATATGTACAAAAATTCACATTACATGGACATAATGCAAACGTTATATATATTATTATTATTATTATATACATATACATATTAACAACACACATTACATATATTATTATTAAATATTAATAGAAAGTATATACATATTATTACGTACAAAACGCATACATATATTAGTTGTTGTTGTACTGGTCATTGCTATGAGAGAAGAAAGAGCACAAACGCATATATATACATACAAATGCATATACATTTATTATTGACAAACAATATTATTATATGATACTTGCTGTAAACCTAATACATATTATTATTACTTCAAAACGCATTATTGATATTATACATACAAATTGTTAATATATTATATTATATATATACATACCAAACGCATATATACATAATATCAAAATTGTCATTATTATTATGCTGTTACAAATTTTGTCATATTATTATTATTATTATTATATTATATATTACATACATATATATATACACAAACATATATATATATCACATTACATACATATTATTATTATTAGTTATTACTAACAAATATTATTACATGCCACTCATATTACATATACATATTACGGCCAACACATTATACATACATAGCATATAATATCATCAAATTATTATTATTATTATTGTCAACACATTATATATATATATATATTATACATATACATATACATATGCGCGCCACGCAAGCTCAGCCAAACACAAGAAAGAACGTTGAACCGTAAAACGGAGCAATGAAAAGAACGTTGAACGTAAATGCGGAGCAACGAAAGAACGTTAATCGCAAAACGGAGTACGAAAGAATGTTAATCGTAAATGTGAGTAATGAAAGAATGTTAGTCGAATCCATGTTCAAGCTCTACTGTTATCATTATTTGTTATTCGTTGAGAGAGAGTGATTACAACTCCGCAGTTTGATGAACATTACAAGAGTACAGAAGAATATAAGATTGGTATACATTTGTGAAAACGCGGTGCAGGGTCGGCCGGCCAGGCAGAAGCAGAAGAGAGCAGAATTTTTTTTTTTTACTTTCTCAGTTTTCTGGCGGTGAACAACAGTGTCTACTGCACTGGCGAGGCGAAAAAGAGAGCGCTTTTTCTTTGTGTATCCATTTTCTTAGGAATTTTCCCCAATAGACGTAATAGAATCCGTGGCACAGGATAAGGAATTCTAGGAAATTCCAACTACAAAGAGTCTAACAGGGATTATTCTGACAGATTTACGACCGTGAGAAAGCGAATTAAACAAATTTTTTGAGAATGGGATCTAATAAATGAAAGGATAATTTGGAATTGGATCAGGAAATAAAAATAAACTCGTTACTTTTGAATTAGGGAATGGGATATATATGTGTGTGTGGGAGTGTACTGGGTGTTTCGAAACTCATGGGCAAAAATTTAAGGAGTGACATTTAAACAAGCAATTTTCACCATACAATATGCTTCATAAAATCCACGGTAGAAATGACGATTTGTATGAAAACGCGCGCTTTATGCTTTCCATTACGTTTGTTTTAGTTTTATTGGTGTCTTACCAAAAGCAACACAATTGTTATTGGCGTCAGACCTCGCAATTTTAAACCTAGGTCAAGTGACGAGGACAACACCTGAGCTGGCACTCCCACCTCCTAACTTCCACAACACGCCAAGGGAGGACTTTGGGCTCCGACAGATTTGACGTGAATCAGTCTAGGCAACAATGCTTTCCATTTCAGCGCCGTCTAGAAATTCACCGCTTGCTCTCCGCCTATGCTTTGTATGGTGAAAAATGCTTGTTTAGATTGTTTTCATCAGCGAATTCACGAGAATACATCCCCATTTATGAACTGTAAATAGCTCTTAAATTCAAGAGAGAGCTTGTAATCGAGATTATGGGCAAAATAATCTTTATGAACTGCTACAAAGTAAAAAATATTGAAGAAGTGCAATCCTTTTTGTTTGAAACTGGATAACAAATCTATTAAATTTAAAAGAGGACTTGTGATTAATATTGAAAGGTAATTACAAAAAAAGAAACCAAGTAGCTATTCATGGAACAAAGAGTTTGATAGGAAGCGTAATTTCAGGAAGGAATGATTAATTAAAATAAATGACAATTTAGGTGAGTATTTAATAAGGAAATGTAAGTTGGAGTTTTATGTCACTTTGCTCTCAGATGTTCGAAGTATCGCGAGAGTTTTATAAAACGTAACTAAAACGGTGAAGACAAGAAATAATAATACAGCGTTGTTGTTGCACAAGATTGCTTCATCTTTGTTAAGCAATGCACGCTGACATGAACAAGACACATAAAATAATTCCGTTTTCATTAAATGGCGAAATGCTTTGTATAAAATTAACGATGTCTAAGAAGTGCGTTCAAATAAAAACTTTTCGCAATGAGCATTCGACAGTTATTTCTAAGAAAATGCCGCCTCTGAAACGTTTCCAGCTTTGCGCACATGACAGAAAATTCGATGTGAGGAAATGGCGATAATCTGGGACCGGTGTTTTGAACATCCTACTACTAAAATTAGGTCATTAACTAGCACCAACGAGTTAATGCATTTCTACTCTGAATGAATGAAATATGTAAGAAAATAATTCAAAGAAACTCACCCTTTGAAGGTGGGGATCTAGGGATTTTGAACACCCAAAACATGACAACAACCGGTGAAAAGTGCTTCTTACGTAGTATAGTCGCAACACTATTGGCGATATGAACAGGAATAAAATTTATCGTATGTTGTTTTTACCCATATCTGTAACACAAAACTAGCCTTTCATATTCCCGTGATTCTCTCGGATGGCAAGCGAACAGTATTTCTTCCCAAGATTTAATCTTTGTTTCATTATTTGCAAAAGTATTTGATTTTATTGTCTCAAGGATCAGATTTGATCAAGACGCTCCAAACACTCGTTTATTTAAGAAGGCTCAGAACTATGATCTAAGCTATGTGAATGCAAGAGTAAAGAAAATAGAGTGGCAGAAAGAAGGATCGAGAAATAAGAAACATGGTATGGCTCCAGATTTGCCAAACCTCTTGAAAGAAAGGCAAAAAGGTTACGCAGACGTCTCAGGGTCATAAATTCCAAACTTATCTGAAAAAGGCAAGTCCTCGGGGAGAAAAATATCTGATAGGAAAATTTTAGATTAGAATTCATATGAAATCGTCATTTCATCGACTTGATGAGAAATGCAGAGGAAAGATAAATGTCCATTTTGGTGGCGACACCTTAAAAGTATATCTCAAACACATTAGGCGATAAAATATTTTTTCACATTTCATGTACTATGAGTCCCTTTTTTTTTTCTTTCTATTATCAAATATCTCCCATCTTGTTGATTTTCTTTGAGACTTTATGCCACCAGAGCCCTATCTCTCAATCAATTTAAATTGTGTTTTATTTTTAGAGAAGTAGGAAAATTCCCCATTTGGCAAGTTGTTTAGAGGACGAGCAATTTAATTGATTTTCATGTGAAATTTTTTAGTGATTTGTGTATTATCTTTGAAATGCTATATAAAGATTATTTTTGAATTTTTTTTCTTCTTCTGTTTGATTTTTGGATACAATATGAAAGTGATAACTAAGCAGCCAGATTTTAAAAACAAATTATAAAAATGAAGACTTAGTAAAAATACACAGTTTACTATTATGAAATCTATATTTATCGACTCTATAAAACGTTTTATTAGTTTAGGTTCTTTTAATCAGCTCAAAATGTAATTTTAAAGTAACGTTTTTCAATTATTCTCCGGCTTTCTGAGATTACATGTGAATATCTTTTTTTTTTATCGAAAACTTAACCATGCTTAGCTAAGAAATTTAAAAACATTTGATGTTTTTCAAAACAGCATCATTTTAAGACTTCCTGATGGAATGCTAATAATTAACCTCATAGTTTTCAACTACAATCGAATGACGAGAGTGATGCTTGCCGGTTCACTTTTGAATTTTCCTTTCTGAAAGCATTTGACTTTAAAATTTAACCTCTTCGCATCAAATGAGGGATGGGATTCGTCATGAGAATTTGAAATCAAATGATAAAACTTGAGCTCTTGACTCAACACGATAATACAGCTACTAGAAATCATATAGTGAAATGACAGAATCCTTGTATAACAATAAAAACATTTAGGATGAGTTGTGATGCGCAAGTAGAAGTAGGATATTTATCCAAACATATTCTGAAATGCACCGTATGCCAAGATATTAATTATCATGTGTATTCTTTAGTTTCTAATTCACGGATAAGAGACTTTAATTCGGTATCCAAACAGGTTGCAGTGACACCTAGAAGTAAAAAACAAGAAAAGAAACTCGTTATTATATACATATATGCAATATCATATTTACGCGTAATTAAACATCAATACTTTAAAAGAAAAATGAAGTATGTATATATATGTGTGTATGTGTATGTTCATAATTAAATCAAACAGAATTGTAAAATACAATCATTTGAGTTACCTTCATAATGTTCTTCGAATTGTTGTCAAAATATGCTTGACGCAGAATTTTCAAAAGTTTGTTGTAACTAAAATATTTTTTAAGAAATTTCACTAAAGTAATTAACTACTTAATGAGTTCTACAAAATAATACTTATGTCTGTGGAAAAGACCTTTTAAAGACAAACTTTCTTTTCTTTAATACTGCTAAAATTATTCCATACTACTTTTTTAATTTTTCATGTCCATGTAATTCAGCTATGTCGCGGGAGACTCGATCTGAAACATTTTGCATGTATTAAACACACAAAGAGTCGATGTTTGTTTTCTCTGTCAAAGGATTGCCAAATGAAAGTCGTATTTTCACCGCAATAAACACTGAAGGTATCAAACCGTTAGTACAAAAGGACACATTTCATTTCCGGTCAACCGTTCTATAAGTCGTGAAAAAGTTGTAACGAAGCACTCTAGCTCCTTTTAAAGATGTAAATTTTAAATCCCGCATGATTAAATAATCAAAAATTGTTCTCAATAAAATAACAATCGGAAAAATATATTCTTTAAAAAAAAAACAGTAATTTTTTTTAAAAAAAATGTTGCTTTACATAGGATTGTCATGTACTTATATAGTATATCATAATCAATGCAACGTATTTCAAAATGTCTCCTTATGTAAAAAAGGAATTGAATATGGTTCATTCATAACTAAATGACTTAGTTGTTTTTTTGTTTTTGTTATAAATGTTACAATTATTAAAAATTAAAATATATATCTGTTTTCGTTTTATTTTACTGCGGGGAACGGAGAAACAAAATATAAAATTTTGAAATAATTCATGTTTCTCCATAAACAATTCGAGAATATATAATGCATGTTATATTCCCATATACCTTTTTTTTTTTTGACGTTGCGCGTTCTTACATCGTCTTTTATTCACGAGACTAAGCTCTGGACAAAATTATCAAATCTTTCAAATTCATTTTTCATCATACTTTTATGTTCTAGTATCGGATGTTTGAAACACAGAAATTCTCTCGACTTCGCTCGTTCGGTCATAAAATAAGTCTTGCTCTTTTTAAATGAAAATATTTTCACGGTGTCGCTACGGATAGACTCAAAAATATTTTTTACTATTCATCACATCCTACTTCCAACCTCACCTAAATATTTCTAGAGGAATAATTAGGAGCAGCCTCAGTGGGGTAGTGCGATTTACGATCTATCTGCAAAACTAACAAGCGCGTTAATTGAAGATATTAAATGGGGATGGGGGAAACAGCATAAAATTGTGCATTTGATATATTCATTAAAATAACAAATAGAATCCAACCGAGGATTTCACTTCTCATAGTAACCGATCCATCGAAATCTGGATGTGGTTGGCGAAGGACCTCGTAATTTTCAACCTATGTTATGTTGTAACGCTACTCCGCTTTCATCTGGCTCTTGTACCATTATTCAATTTGATTTATTAAATCTTAAACGACAGGAAACAATCTAATAAGACTCAAGACTAATCAAAATTAAATTTATTTATAAATTACTAGAAATTGGTTGGCTCTCTTCTGGTCTAATTAAAGTCGAAGTTAAATTATCTTACCGAGGCTTCTCAGTTGGTAGACTGACAGTCCCTTCGAGGCTGACAGTCCCTTAATATCACCTCTAGTCAATAGTTGTCTCTCTTACTCCGGATAGTAACATTCGTTACACTCTGTTTCGTTTCTAAATTTCCCTTTACTTATATATTATAACATCTGAATCACTTCACTTTATTTCGACCTGCATCTAATTAACGTAATTATTTCATTTTGTTTGGGGAAGAAATTGTTGTTTTGAGCCTTCAATCACAATGACAGTTCCTAAGTTAATGAAGAGAAAATCTCGAATAGCCCAACGTCACAATGTGACAAGGATGACACCTCTCTCTCCAACACCACGCCAACTGGAGGACTTGGGACATCGTCCAGATTTAAAGAGCATCAATCCCTCTACATTGCGGGTTTTTAGTGACATCGGGGCTCAAAATCCACGACCATAACCTATATGTTGCCGCGAGCACATCCAAATGTGAAAAGTGTTGCACAGAAAGACGGAAATAAAACAAAATTATTATTGCTCAAGGTCGTCGAGAAATAAATATCGAGAAATTTTTTTCTCTTAATTTGGATCGAAGCAAAATTCACAAAAAAGATAAGAATTTTCTTTTTCTATTGGTTGATGTATATGTAAACGGGAATCCTATATAGAAATAACTGAAAATAGATCAAATACTGTTCAGAATTTTGTGAGAACGTCATTTTGTCTCGATGTCTGGTTCTCCATTGAACTTTGTTCTTGTTATGTGTCTTGGGGGCAAACATATTCTATTATGGTAGTAAATTTATTTTCTTTTAAGAATTCGTCCATTGATATATTTAAGTCTTAAAGAATTTCCTACAGTTAAATAATATCAAATCTGTAAAGTAGAAGTAGCTCTGATTCTTTAATAAGGTATTAAAACTAATTTATTTAATTATTAGGGAATAGAAGAATGGGTGGATATATTCAATCAAAAAAAAAAAAAAAAAAATTCGAGATTTGCGTTTTAGTCCCTGAATAAAGTTTTATTGGAAAAAAATTTCAATCCCTCGTAATGTGAGCAAACTTATTATTCACACAAAAAACAATCAAAAGCTTTGAATTCACGAAGTTTTCAGTTTGTAACGAATGACTAATTCGATTCGACTCTCATGCCGTAGTTCAATTAAATGTAACTAACTCTAAAAGTCAGTAAGTGCTCCAATGACACACAAATCTACTCCAACATAACTATTTATTTATCAATTACTATTGTATAATGCATAATGACTCTCTTTGGACTGTACGGTTAGCCAACCAATTTAACTATCACTGCAATTAAATATCTTTACCAAACCCTTCCAGTTGAGATTGCTTTCTCCGACAAGTCCTCTGTGGCAGCAATAACCGGCAACTGTAACACTTGAAATTATCAGCCTCTTGTCAGAACCATTCTCAGAGTTTACCACACTCTCTCTTTCCTCTAAATTTCACTTTACTTATGTATCATTATATCTGAATCTCTTTACTTTTTCCACCTGCATCTAATTACATAATCACGTCTCATTTTGGTAGGGAAGAAATTATTTCATGCAATCAATCTCAATTAAAGTCCTCAAGGTTGGTGAAGAGAAAATCGCGAATAGTCCAACGTCACAAGTTCTTTTAAATAATGAAATAAATTTTAATAAGTTTTCATATCGTTTTATTTCAAAGGGAAAAAAAAGCAACTCTAAAATAGCCCGTTAAAAAGTTGCTAGTGTCTAAAAATTAATATATTTTGTGAAATTGATTTTAAATACATATATAGATTAATAGACTAAATGTACTGTTTAAAGTGAACTAAATATGCATGAATGTGAAAATTTATAGGGAGTAATTTATTTATTTGTTATAACTTATTTTTTTAGAATTGAGGAACTGAAAATACATTTTATACTTTGACGCATTCTGCATACAAGGGGACATCGCAAATTTTTAATTCGGTATCGTAAATAACCGATATATCTGGACAAAATGTATTCTGCAGATTAACTTAGCCTTAAGTACATAATGTTGTAAATTACAGTTATTCATGTTGATTTGTTTGAAGTTGTAGATTTAAATAATCCATAGAATTATAAAATTTTAACAGGGTATCGACAAGTTTTATACTGAAAATAATAGATATAGGAAATAAATTTATTTATTATTCTTAAGGTTTCTCTACATAGTCATCATCCAGAGTTGCACATTTCTTTCCACTGTTTTCTGAACTTTAGAACTCAGCGGATTTTAAACTCTGTCTTCTCCACACCGCGGGTTACTTCAACCTACGGTTTTCTGAAACCAAATAAATCAATTGGATGAGATTTACAATATGAACGAAAGAATATGCAGAATATATTTTTATCCAGGTAACTCAGTTATTTCTTAGTAATAATTACAACTTTACG
Source organism: Nephila pilipes (assembly GCA_019974015.1). NCBI lineage: Eukaryota > Metazoa > Arthropoda > Arachnida > Araneae > Nephilidae > Nephila > Nephila pilipes. The sequence goes on from BMAW01004455.1 coordinate 892,771, forward strand.
ATACTCCTTCGTATAGTTGTATGTGCTATTATAAAAAAATACTTTTATTGTTATTTCTTTTTTTAAAGAATGAGCTTTATGATTTTAAAGTACGTTCTGTTTTTTATACCTACGTTGCAAAGGATTTACTTCCAAGATTTAGTCTAATGCGAAACTTTTGTACAAATTCCTTTCAGATAAGTCAAAAATTTGAATTTAACTAGGATAAGTAGTAATTGAGAGTAGAATGGTTTGCCATCTGCAATGAATAACTAAAATAGACAGGCTTGTTATTTTTTTTTATGAATTATCGAGTGGGCAAAATTTTTCGGGTGATACATTGGGAATTGTTGTTTCTCCAACAGTATGCCACGTGTAAAGAAATCGGACTGTATACTTTGCTACTATCCTTGACCGTTTCTTCAAGAGTCTTAACTTTTCTCATAACGCTTGTAAACAGTCAGTAGCGAAGTGCGTTGTAGCATTCCGAATTTCGAATTTCTAGTAAGAGAAATAAACAACATCGCGTTTCGCAAATCTCCGAGGATATCAGAAACAAACAGATAACAAGAGTTACACGTTTAACCCGTTAGATTTTGCTTCATAATATTACTATTTTGCGAAGAATTTCGATTATTTGTTTCACCTTCTTACGTTTCAGTGAAAAGATGCAAATTGTAAAACGAATAATTTCAGGAAACAAAATTAAGCTCTATACATTTTCCCACAACCTTCCATCAATATGAATAAGACAGAAAGACCGTTAGTAGTTCGGTGCTCGAACACTGAGATGAATACAAGAGTAGATTCGGTAGAGTACATTGAAAAATATTCATCTCATTAAAACTAGACGGATAGAGTGCCAAGTCATGTTATAATTTTTAAATTTAATTGATTTTTAAAAATTATTTCAATAATTTTCTTCTTATGAAACTTAAAACCTCATAAAAAGTTCCATTACTTAATTAATTTTTAACAGTCATGTTTCTCGGATGTTTAAATGCTTTATGAAAATAAATTTTTATAAATAATCTTCCAGTTTTTAATTCATTTTAGTGTGTGGTAGTAATTGTAATTGTCATTGGCTGTATTTTTGATCAGAAACAAATTTCATCTGGTAGAGAGATGCCAAACTTGATAATTCATTTCGCAAACTTGCGAATGGAATTTGCAATGCAGGTTTTTTTTATTATTTTTATATAATTCAACTAATGTTTTTTTGCATTAAAGTTGAATCTTCCTCTTATCTATGAAGTCAGTAAACTTATTTAAAGATACTTGTTTCAAGCATTTGAATATACTAATTCAGAACATTGATTGGTATTTCACTGAAGATTCAATCATCCAGCAACGAATGGCTTCTTCCTTTTATAAAAAAGAAGATAAAAACAATTCACATGTTTGCATTGGTAGTACCTCTTTCTTTTCTGCATTTCCGAGTTAACGGGAATAACTATGTAGACCTCAAAAATTCAGAGTAATTTTACCATCCTTTTTCATCGGAACACATTTTAGCTGAAGAAACATTCTTCAAAAAGAAAACAAAAAGCATTGATATATAATTATTACTACTGGTTTACGATTATTATCGAGAATTTAAGGTCACGTAGCAGTTAAGTACTTGAAAATATCATTTTTAGTTTATTAGTAAGCTATGAAATTAAATATTTTTAAAAATGTTGATTATTTCACAGAATAATTGCTACTGCATGTGTTTGTAAATAACGTCTGTTTTTCTGAACAGCCTCAGATATCGATGAGTTGAAAGTTGACGCATTAAGATAGCATGAGCAGGACATTAAGAGCACACTGCAAGCAGACTTTAAATGAAACAAACATAAATTTTTTTTAAATAGGTAACACTATTTTGTTAATTAATAAATAATTAAATTCTTTTTGCGAAAATACATGAAATTGGTGTTGGTTACTAAGAAACCAAAACTCCTAGGTTTAAATTCCGACAAGGATACACATGTTGTAGGATTAGGAGGAAAAAAACCATGTGTCTATTTAACTGTATGATTGTGGAAGTCTGATCAAATTAATGTCTAAACTCAATTTCACACGGCTCTCTAATTTCTAAAAAAAGTTTTCATTATGAAAGAGTGAGTTGAAATCTTTGTATGTGGTATTGAGTCCGACGGATTACGTCAGAGAGAAGGCAAATACGGATTACGCATCACCCGTTATTCCTAAGAATATTCATCTATTTTTTTCGACCTTTCTCATTTCACCCAATTTTTACCTTCCCCTCCCCTTTTTCTTAAGATAGAAAACAGTTACACCTTATTTGGAGCAGCGTAGCCACATCTGGCTCTTGCGCCATCGAACTCAACCGTCACGCTGTGTTATTATTTTAGAAGGGAAAGGGAAATTTAATGTTTTTTTTTTTTGAAAAAACATTTCACTCAATTCTTCGTTTCCAACAACCTGTGGCAAAACTGTTGCAAAAATTGTTCTAATATTATTTTAAACTCTTCATGAGACATAATTGATTTTGTCATAAAAGTATTTTTGTTCTCTGAATTTTCGTACAATGATTTAATCGAATATATATAAAGGATATAAATTTCTTTGTCACTTGTTTTTATTTGGTAAATGACAAGGAATTTATTATTAATAATTTTTTTTTTGGTACAAGAATGTTAATTTACTCCATTTTTCTCTTTCATTTGTCACTTATGTTCGGATAAGACGCCGAAAACATCCTTCGCTTTAAAAATATCTTCAGAGTTTACAGTCATTTCAAAACTCAATGCGGGCCGTTTGCAATTTATAATCCTGTTCATTTTTTGTGTTTATTGATTGACCTTTTTTTCCCTGCTGTCCAGTTCTGCTCGATACAAGGTCCGCTGAACACAGCCAAACCAGCCTCGTTAATTTTGAGCTACGATCAGATGGCGAGAGCAACACAATCCACACCACGCCAACGTCAGGTCTTTTGGCCTGAACTTATTTAATAAACACCAGTCCTTCCCCATCATAAGCCTTTTGTGAAAACAAAGCTCAAACTTATGACACGACTGAAACATTGATAGCTATGAGACCGATACCACTTGGCTACGATTGCCTCTATCTTTTGTGCATTTCTTAAAATTATGCAAATTTAAGCTAGTAAATGTGAAAAACAAAGAAACTTCTAAGGTTCTGAGGAATTAAAAATACCGAAGAATGTTCTTTTAAATTTACTGATGGATTCAAAAAAATTATAATTTTTCGTTTGCTTTTTTAACTAGTAGCACACAATTGGCTACACGAATTTTCTAACGTCCGTCGTTCAGAAGCAGGTTATTTGTTTATTCCTGGATGGCAACAGACAAATTAGTCAATGAAAAGCCAAAACATATGTGAAATAATCTTTCCATCTGCGATCCAACGAAATAACTCAGTCGCGGCAATACTCTCTTCAGAAGATTACTTAAAATGTGAAGAAAATTAGCAATTAAAGAACTGAGTTTCAAAATTCGGGAAGTTGTAATTAAAAATAAATTATAGTTAATATGATAACTATCTTCTTTTAGCTAATTAGTTTTTTTTTTTTTTTTTTTTGGTAAATTCACTTAAAATATAATAATTTTCTTGTGAATTTTTATCCTCAACTTATTAGTAATGTTTAAGATGATTTAATATTTTTCGATGAGAATTCAATGCGAAAAAAATCATTTTAGAAATATAGAAATTTAAATAAATATTCAATTCAAATTTGAATGAAAATATTTTGTCAACGAATACACATTTTACCCATGATTTTGCTTCAAAGACTTAAAAAGTTTTTTGTGCTTATGTTGTGGGAATAGACATAATACAGTGTGTTAAGAAATTATTAGAACACCAACGAATTTGTGAAGACATAACATGCAAATTTTAAGCATGTGTATTTAAAAAAAAATCGATGAATACTTACTAAAATTGAAACTTTAAAAATAAATATAAATTTTATTAAGATCTACTTATTTTTCTGAAAATTGAATAAAGTGTCTGTTGAGAATTATAACATCAAATGAGAAAAATAACATAATATCAGAATTATTAATAAAACGCATGCGTTAATATTTCAAGACCGCTTTACCTGAGAAGCAAAGGAGCAGGTTATGATTGTGTTATCCACGATTTATTTGAAGATGCCGTGAGGTAAAGAGCTGTCTAAGAGCGAAATGAAAATTTTTTTGTTTTATAAGAGAAGTTGCTGTTAAATTTAAAAGAAAAATAGTTAGATTAATGAAGCATTCTAAAACTGCCATTCACAATGCCAATATTAGAAAAGATAATTCAAACAGTATAAAACGATCTCGAAGAAAAAGGATTTCGACAGCTCGTGACGATCGACAGATCTTTCGACTCGTAAAATTTCGGAACGTTTCAACAATAAAGATAAAAAAAAACCATTCATCACAGTTTGGAAGAAGGTTAAATCAAATATTGATACTTATTATTATTATTATTTGAAAATGAAAATATCAAAGTTATTGAAACATCCTCGAGAAGAAAGAATGAAATTGGCTAAAAGTGTCATATCGTGGAACGATGAATGGAAACAAATTATATTTTCTGATAAAAAGAAATTTAATCTTGACGGTCCCGACAGCTACAAACACTATTGGCATGACTTGAGGAAGGAACCGAAAGAACGTTTCAGTCGTCAAATGGAAGGAGGATCAGTAAAATGACTTGGAGAGCCATTAGTCATAATGGATTGTGCAATTTACTGCCAATTTCGGAGCCTATAGACTCTGCACAATACCCAGCTATGCTGCATGATCAACTGATACCGTTTAGGTCTTTATTAGGCGGCGCCAACAAAATATTTCAGCAGAACAATGCTTCTTGCCTCTCTCTCTCTCTCTCTTTAAATCATTCCAGGAATGGTTTAAAAAAGAAAAAAAAAATGTTTTGCCATGGCCAAGTCAGAGTCCAGACTTGAGCCCAGAACATTGTCACAAAATTTATGCTTATAATGTACAATCTTAATTAGTCCATTAATTGGAAGTAGTCGTAGTAAAAGAATAGCACAATGGTTCTGAAAATGAACTTAATCACATGGTCATTTTAATAAGAAACAGAGTATCTTAGGTTATCAGAAAAAATAACGGACCAATGTCGTATTAATTCTCATACTTTTTTTTTGTTTTTAGACAAGTGGTTTAATTATTTGTTAACAGTGAGTTTGCATTTATTTTTAATACTTTAGTTGTTTAATCAGCCAACAAAAGACGGTGAGACAAAAAGTATTAGCGATAAACATTTTTCTCCTTCGCAATGATTCCCGAAAGATATTCAATCATGTTATCTATGTTGTCTATACATATCCCAACATATTTTTGTACATAAATTTTGTGAACCTGAAACTAAAATAAATGAATAAATAAATAAAAGTAACTGTTCTACCTCTGAGCTTCAATGTGAATAAAACTCATGTGAACAAAATAGTTCTTCCCGTCTCGCCCATCTCTCCCAAGACGATGTAGTGCCTTGTTACTTACGCCCATTGAATTTCTATTTTGAAATGAATAAAATAATGCGTTTTTCTCCGTTTAACTTGATTTTCAATATCCTCAATTCTGAATGAGGCTTTGTTAACCGACTTCAGAATTAATATTGATTTCTAAACAGTCTGCTTTCTCAAATCCTTTTAAGGGGAATACAATATGCAAAGATTAAATCATTATTATCCAATCGTCTAGGATTTTCCATTTTTCGCGATCTCAGTTAATATTCTATAGGAAGCATTTAAAAAAGACATCTCAAAAAGTAATTTTTTTGTAAAGGATATTACTTGCTTTTTTCATATTTTTACTCGTTTGTGGAAATTATCCAATAAATCTAGGTTTTTGATAACAAGTATCTTCTGAGTTTCGAAAGATTCATGACATAAACTCTCAGGATACACGAAACGGACCCAGGTAATTGCTAAGTTTTTAAAGAAATCCAAATTTCAAGTAGTTTAAATTAATATTTTTTCTCGCCTTTCAAGTCAAATGTCCATCCTAATGGTGCTTTAGGAGGAGGCTCAAATTCATCATCAGTAGCTTGACTGCTAATCAAGAAATTCATCTCTTTTTCATCCAATGAGAATGTTCGATCAAATAAGGAATAATTTTTGATAACAGAGTCGTTGATGAAAATGCTCAGTGAACTCGATACTTACTTCAAAAGAGCGAATGAGAAATCGGAAGAGAATCGATATTTGTAGAGTGTGTTTAAAAACATACTTCACACACACACTTTCGTAAAATATAAAGACAAAAATCTTCATTCTGAATTCCTCAGAATATCGTTTTTTTTTTTTTTTTTTTTTTTTTTTTATGAATAAAATGCAGATAACCAGCACATTTTCCAGGGAGTAGGTGATTGGACTGGTTATATATAATCTGACTCTAATTTCAAAATCTCCAGTTTCTGCAAAACTTACAAATTTTAATAGAATCATTGAATACAAAATGTAATGAATTTTGAGATAAACGCTTGGTTTTGGGTTTACAGGGCGAAAAGATATGATGTTATGTTTTAGAATGAACTTTTTATGCATGAAGGCATGTGAATTTAGAAAAAAAGCTACATAAATATTAAAAATGTTTGTTTATTTTGTAATTGTGTATTTTTATTTGATAGTAATAATCTCTCTGAAAATTCAGTTAAACATATTTCTAGGCAACACACCAACCATACTATGACAACAGGACTGAAGGACTGTTTTCTCGACAGATATTTTGATCTGAGTTTTGTTGTTTATTTCGGCACACTATGCGTCAAATAATACTCAAATTCCTTCTCTGAAGTCTTAAAACATTTCTGGCTTCGATCCCTTCCCTGGTCGTATTAATTTCTTTACAACTGCAAGCATAGCAACGCAGCAGTTTTTCTTGTAATATTCTAGAATTACATTAAAGCAACTAATTTTTCACCGAATTTTTTAAAGCATCTGTTTTCTGATAATTGTTTGTCCGAAGATTTTGCAATTGCAATTTCCTTCCAGAACGAAGTTAAAAATTCAACTGCTGTGTATATCTAATGAATCTGATTTAAATTGCCATACTCATTAAATAATAGTAAATATGAATGCCCATCAGTTTAATTTTTCTCATTATTCAAAAACTAAATGAAGTTAGAAAAAACGATTTTAAGCATTTCTAATATTCGATATTGAGAGAGGGATAAACCGTACTAATGGCGTCAGATAAAAAGTTACAAAAATATTTTTACCGCCTTGGTAACTTTCCGTGCAACTGTTAAGGAACACGTGCATATATACCATGAGATTGCATCGAATGGACTTAGACCTTTGACCTTTTTGAAGGTTGAACACGAGCACAGAGCTTCAATAGTTCTCGAAATATAAAAGACCGAGTTGAGTCTCATTGCAAAAACTGTTTTCATTTACGTCTAATATATGAAACGGAATTTTGACACAAATCAATTAACAGCTGATAGATTGACGTACAAAAAAAAAGTGAATAGCTGTTTGATGTTTCAATATTTTCACCAACTTTGTTTTCTGTTCCATCAATACTTAAAAAATTGGATATATTTTACTTTGATATCCAATATAACTTAAACAACCTAAGTGAGTAAAAATTGTGAAATATAATAATGAACTTTCAAATATTCAACAATGAATATATAATAATAAAGATTTATAATAAAAACACATTTTAGTTGGCATTTCATATTTAATAGAACATTTAGTTCCCTTGTAGAACTTCGGTAATGTGTTTTTTACTTCTCCTCTCAGTATTTAATTTAGTTCCTCACTAATGATATATATATATATATATATATATATATATATATATATATATATATATATATATACACTCTATAACAAAAAAAAGAAACGACGCACCGAGAAGGAGTTGCCCGATTGTAATGAAATTTCGTATGCAAAGACATGTGGATTGAACATACAAATTATTTAAATTTGGTGTCCAATGAATGAATTGCGGGAGCTACCGCGCATCGGAACTGCGCACTCTGCAGATGTACATAAGAAGCGATTCTCAATCTGATGATCAAATTTTCTGTTGCATAGTGATTTAGGATACCTTTCAACGACTGAAAAAAATGCCTCGCCTCAAGATTCGAGCTCATTACGAGCAACTGTCAGAGTTTGAAAGAGGTCGTATCATCGGATTAAAAGAGGCAGGTTGGACAAACCGGAGAATCTCTCGTCATATGGGTCGAAGCGATGCGGGGATTAGAAGATGCTGAATAAAATGGGTGGACAATGGCAGATTTCAGCGTCATGAGGGTAGCGGTCGACCTATGGCCACAGCAGATCGGGAGGACAGAGTGATTACAGCACAGCGTTACGTCGACGGCATTCTGAGACTTGTTTTGCTACCGTTCCTTTTCCCTGGCCTTATTTTTCAGCAAGATAATGTTAGACCACATACGACACGTGTTGCTATGAGCTGTCTTACAGCTTGTCAAACACTTCCTTGGCCAGCCAGATCTCTAACTCCTATACAGTATGTCTGGGATATGATGGGAAGGCGACTGCATCTACCAGGGAATGTTCATGGAGTACAATTGGAGCAAATTATGCAAGAAATACCACAGGAGACTATCAGGGAGCTTTATCACTCTACGCCACGTCGTGTGGCAGCTTGCATCCAGGTTAGAGGTGGGTCAACACCTTATTGAGCTCGTTACTTTGTAACTATGTAACTCTGAAATAAATCATTCACTTTTTCTGAAATTTTAATAATTTTCTATTGTGTACATAATTTTCCTACCCGCCAAATTTTGTCTCCATCGAACAACTCGTTCTTGGTGCGTCCTTTTTTAAAGTGGTATTAAAATGTCTTCAGATATGAAAAACGTTTTATAATGTGCCTGTTTTTATGTTGATGAGATAAGCTTCCACCTCCTACAGTGATACTAAGGAATTCGGTATATTAGTAATATGACAAAAGAATACAAGACATAATATTTAATGAAGGAATTAAAAAAAAAATTGAGCCTTGGCTGTAATTTGTTTGAAATATTATCACTGCAAGCTTTTTTCTAAAATATTAAAGAGTTATTTAAAAGTTTGAAGTGTTTTGAACTACTGAATTAAGAATTTGTTTTCGTTAAGTTTTTAAACATTTTTTTAAATCATGCCTATTTAATTTTCACATAACCATATATTTCTTTTCCTGGTGAAAATTCTACGAATAAATTTGCATTCCACAAGAGAAGCGTAAAATGTTTAAGAAGCAAATAAATATATAAATATTGAAATAATTTCTTGAAAACAACTTCTTTGAATCGCTTAGTGCTTTCATTTACAGAAAAAAGTTCTGATATCTCTAGAAAACAAATCTTAGAATTTTGTTAATAACGTAAACACGACGTTTTTTTTCTTTGTAAACATGAACCATAACTGATAGTGCTCGTCAAGATTTATGCTGGATTAAGGACAAGTTTAGATTCGAGAGGATCTCAATTTTCAGCGAATTTCTTTATATTTAATTGATTTTAGCAATTTCTCACATTTACTTTTCATATTTCCGCTTCCGCGAAATTTTTTATATTTCTGTGAAGAAAATGTGATTGCCTTTTTCTCTTGATTATAAAAATTTCCTTTCATTGATTAACTGAGGTATTTGTAACAATAATTGTGCACTTTCTTTACTTTCATTTTCTCATACACTGTTTTGTATTTGAAGTACAATTTAGGGATATATATTTCTTTAGGTGGTTAGATAAAAGTTTTTGAAAAATCATAAAAAATGCGATTAGCAGCAGAATTTTTCATATAAGTGCTTCACTTCATCCAATTACTTTACATACTGAAAGAATGAGATGAACAATACCAGTTCTACAGGAGAAGCCGCCATCAATTTCATCCTCAACTCTCTCTAAAATACCTTCACACGTTTGCTAAAATGGTGTATATAAAATTTTAAGAAATTTCGCAACTTCCTTAATACGAAAAATACCCTAAAATTTCTTTAGGAGTAGAAAAAACTTGACTTGCGCTTTTAAGGAATTGGTGGTAAGCTTTTAAATCATCAGTAAATTTCCGAAATTAAAGTGAATGCTGATTACAGATTTAATTTCCTCAAAAATTTGCTTCATATTCTCGCAGTTTCATAATATTGAAAAGTCTTTATCTTCACATCACACTATTTAAAATATTTAGAAGGAAACAAAACATCCATGTACGCAATTTGAAAAGTAAGTGTTTATTATTAAATTGTATAGGAGAAATATTTGCTATTTGGTACTCAGATGGGGATGTTGAAAGGTTTAGAGAATATTCCTCTAAGATGAATTTCGAGAATGAACCGATATGAGATGCATTCATTGTCAAAAGTTAAGCACTCAGTGGTAAAATGTGAAACAAATTAACAAGTACTACTTTGATTGACATTAAATGCGGCTGGAAATTATAAATTATGTTTATACATGAAACAAAACAAAGAATTCCATACAAAGATGAAAACAATGTCCAATTTTCATAAGTTATAAGAGGAAGTCATATTGGAGTCATTAACGAGTGAATATGCCTTCCATGCTGGGCATTCGTCATTCCTCCTGTTCAGCAACTTGCAACTTTAAGAGTGGCTGGAAATGGGTTATATATAGTCACAGACAGTGGCAGATCCAGGTAAAATCGGAGGGGGGGGGGTGCACAATTGTTTTTTTCCTTCTAAAAGGTTTATAAAACTTAACTATGTTTTTTTTTTACTTCGTTTATTATATTTATGCTTACTTAGTCCTTAATCTAAAAATAAACTTAAATATTAACTCAAGAATCAAATTTAAATTGAGAACTAAAAACTTATAGTATGATAAATAGTTCGTTCTGTGTCTTGAAACAACAAACAGCTTTAAAGGAAAACAATCAAAAAATACTTTAAAATTCGGTTGGGATTTTCTGCTGAGGTACGTTACTTTGTCTGTGCAAGAAATTACGATAGGCAGGGGTAGGCTGCTCCCGTGCTCATTTCCTAGATCCACCACTGTTCACATCACGCCCGAGAACACCCCAAAGATTTTCAAATAGGCTTAAGTTCGGAGGAGTTCGCCATCACTCATGAGTGAAATCCGTTCTCTCTCTAAGTAGTCATCGACGATGAAAGCTTAGACATGCATTATTATCCATTAGAACGAAAGCATGATCAACTGCAGCAGCGTGTTATCTCAAAGTGGGGTCTAAGACTTCATCCCAATATTGTCACAGAACCCCGTCTATAGATACGAATGCGTGATGTTTTGGATCGCTTGCGTGTGCCTTGTTCTCTACAGATTCTTGTCATCTGATTACAGAGAAAATCTCGATTCATCCGTGAATGTAGTTAACTTTGCCCCTATCGCTCATAGTTAAATTGGCATGCTGCCGACACTACTGTAGTCGTGATTCTCAGGATTGGATGGATAGTGTATCAGAGACTCGTGATGTCTGGTGTGCAGTATGTTCGTGAGTAGCCTTCGGTGGCAGTAGAGGCAGGTAGCGTATCACTAATGGACTCTACAACCATAGACGTGTGGAGGTTGCTCTTCATTTCCTCTTGGCTACAACAGCAATATATCGATTTTCCATTTGGGTTGTAACCCTTGGGGGAACACCCACAGGTCTTCGAACAACTGTTTAGTTTGTATAGAATTGTTTCCATAATTATGAAATGACGCAATCATGAATAACCGAAGAAAAGAGCAACAACTACGATCGATTGTCCTTTTTGAATGCGTCTGTCAGCATGCCAGAGCATGCTCAATATTCCAAACGTATTCTGAAAGTCATAGAAACATGCGTGAATCTTAAAAGCAAATCGTGAAAAAGTTGTAAACACTTTTTAGAAGCATTAATATGTGTTGTGAACACACACTACACAGAATTACATAAGAATACACTCTTTTTTGTCATAAAATTTCAGGCATGCAAAAGGATCATAATTAATAATAACAATCAACTTTTATTCTAGCATACTTTTATCGCATAACGTCGGTGAGTACTACAGTTTACTTTTAGTAAATACTTCATCTTTGCTGAATCACAAATCTCTTTCTCTCTCTCTTTGGAGTATTACTCTCTCACGGAGATGTGTAAGTATACATCTTATCCTCTCCCATTACAAGGGGCCCTCTACAGGCAGGCAAAGACAAATGCGACTCCTATAAATTATCACAATGCTGTCTTCTTATAGGATTGCCTTATTGAATATTTCTAGGCACGAAGCCATGCTAGCTATAACATAACATATTTGCATACTTCCATTTGCCCCTACAGTGAGTTTCAGCCTCTCCATTTCAGACTAACTTCCGAAAATCAACATTTTTCTCTGTATGCTTTACTTATAGCAGCGAGAGTTCTTAATGAAACTCTGGATCACCTTAAAGCTTTAAAAATTTCGTCAAAACACTTTAACAAATTCTTCTTTTGATCATGCCAGAATACCTTATGAATCTATACTTGAGATAAAGAGGTTATAATTTGAAAACAGCTGTTAACAATCACAAATATTATTGAAGTTTACCTAATGATGGGGTTACGATTCGCAGTTTGAAATGAAAGTTTTTGATGAACTCTTAGAATAACTAATAAAACTGAGGGGAAAGGTATTATGCGAGTACTTTGAGATAGACGAATCGAAATTTGGGCTAATAATATATGATACAAGGCATAAAGTAGATAATTTCTGAATTTTCAGGCCGCCCCAGTAGCGGACTGGGAGTAATCGCGAACTCGCGGTCGATGTTGCTTTCGTCGAGTCGCAGCTTCTAGTCCTGATGCTCGGAAAGCCCCGTCGTGTAGCTAGCTGGCTGGTGCACGCTAAATCCGTAAATTCTTAATGCACTCACGTTACAATAGTTTGGAGGTATGGAGTACCAGCTCATGCATCGTTCTTTTCACTTGACCGAGATTCAAAATTACGAGGTAAATCGCTAAAAGCTCGTGTGTTCCTTCTTATTGTGACGTAATCAATAATTAATCAATCTATCTGAGTGTTTGGTCTTGTGGAGAGAGCTTTGCCAAGGAGAATATGCTAGGTTCTAATAAGAAGAAATTCTTATTTCTAAGAAGAAGAAAGAAAAGAAATAAATTCTTGAAGAAATAAGAATAAATTCTTTAAGTTGGTTTTGTTTCAATATATACAATATAGTTCGCGAAATATATTCGAATAGATTACAATAGTGTTTTATTTTAAAAATGAAATGTGGTAAAATAAAAAAAATCTTATAATTACGCAGTATAATTTAAATTTCATATACATTTAAATATAGTTGTATTTTAAAAAAATTAAGCCTATCTATTGTTTTATGAAGTAATTATAAATTATCCTTACGAAAACTGATTATTACAATGTTTTGTTTTAAATAAAGATTTGTATTTTAAAAAAGTTTTCATTTAGATAAAAAAATTGTATTTTTCTTAGAAAATGCTTTGATTTAAATTATATTACTCGTAGTTTGATGAAAAATAGTTTATTTATTAGTAATAATTGTAAAGAAAATTAACTGTAAAACTGATGTCCTGTTTATAGTTCTGACACATAACTGATAAACATAAACTTTCATTTCACTCCTGTTCATATCCCCGTTTATGGTATGACAAAGAAATTTTGTAAATATTGTTTCGAAACCTTATCATCAGTGGGAATCACACTACAATTTTAAACATAAGTAAGATTCACGCACCATTGAAGTGATGTGTTCAAGCACCACTATTCTCCCCTCACAATTCTGTTTCACATGGTTCACAAACCATTGCAATTCGAAATTTATGAATCTGGGGCAAGTTTCTTAGAAGTATTACTGACAGAATGTTTGGTAATGGTTTTTCAGTTAGATTGGGTTTTTTTTTAACAAAAGAGAATGTAATTTTCTTTATCGGACATTTTATTGGTATAGTATCTGATAATAGGATTTATTTGGCTACTAAAACTGTTTCTTATATTTTGTATGAATAATTTGAATAATCATATGTTGGATTCGGGAATTCTCATATTGCTATATTATACTATGATGAAGAATGGAGAGTTTGGAAACTATGGTATTTGTATGTGGATGGTAAAAATAATTGCACTTATGAATTATGCATCACAGGTTTGCTAAAGTGCAATTAGAAAAGGTTTGCAGCGACTCTCTTCAATAACAACGCCTTCTTCGAACTCACTGGTCCAGGATTCGAAACAACCGCCGAAATTCAAGGTAGAGAATCTCTACAACAACAACAAAAGTTACAACACCTCACCAACTAACCAGAATGAGACATCTATTTCAGCCTGGTTGGTAGGAGCTCAGTAAAAAGCCACCAGTCCACTTTTCTTCGAACCCACTGAGCCAGGGTTCGAGACAGTCGCCTGTTCTTAAGACCACCAACTCTCTCCACCATTGTTTCGGGGAAAACCACCACCACGGTCGGGTGATGATTTGTCAGAATTTAGAGATAATACTTATAAAAAACAAGAATATTTTGGAATGAAAAGAAAAAAATTATAAAATAAGAATATTTTGTGATATAATGGCAATAAAAGGTAAAAATATTAGTGATTTTAAGAATATTAAAGCCTCTGCACAACTTTGATAACAAGAATTTGTTACACACAAAAAGCTTGTAAAGTAATTAATATAAATCAAGTTAATAAGAATTCTACATTTATTTTTTTATAAAACATTTAACTGTATGTACCTTCTAAATTGAAAAATTTGCAATTATAAGTACATAGATTAAACTTCGACCTGTATTAATATAAAAATAAATAAACAAACGCAGATTTGACGGCCAAACTTTCATTTACATGATTTTGTCAATGTTGAAATTAGTATAATCAAAATAGTTCCTTTTATTAAAAATAGATTACAGCGGCAAAACAACTTTATTGAATATTATCAGAACTTGTATACATATTGGCTTAAGTATTATACATTTTAATACAAGTTTGATGTGAAATATATTAACCAAAATAATTATAAAGATTATTAATGATTGAAAATAATAATGATAATGATAGATTAATAAAGATAGAAAATAATAAATAATAGAAAAATAATGTTTGTAATTGAAAGGATTGGGGTAGAAGGGTAAGAGATAAATTATGAATAAGGATGGTATTTAGAAAAAAAAAATCAGTTGAATACGATCATTTCAGTGAATTTTGAGCAAAAATTTAATATCAAAAGTATTAAGTACTTTTATTTTATACTGAAAAAGGAAAAATTATTTAGTTAGAGATTATCTATAGCATGATAATAAGCTAGAAAATATGTGTATTTATTTAATTAAGGATCTAACAAATTTTTGTTACATAAACGCAATTTGAAAAATTATAATTTAGAGCCACACAAAATAAAATATTGTTCAATTAAACTTATACATAAAACCTTTGTTTAAATTAATATAGTCTTCTAAATAAATGTAAAAAAAAACTAAACCTTATTAAAAATTTCAATACTAAAAAATTTAAAATAAATAAAAATGGATCGTTTTCAATTTAATTATAATAATAACATAGAAAATAATGATATATGCATATGTAACGTTTATAAGCATAAATTTATGAAAAACGTCAACATGTTATGACAGATAATTTCGGTAATGTTGAGGATAAAAAAGATTAATAGATATTATGAATCATGAGACTAATTTCAGACTTACCATTTCGAAAAATAATCAATACGCTGATAAACAGATTATTTTAGACAGTGATAATTTTATTATTGAATTAATAATAAATTATGGAATTTTACAGAAGCTTTAACAGAATTTAAAAATTGTAAATAATAATATATGCGATGGAAATTCCGAAAAAAATTCCACCTTTTTTTTTTTTAATTGAAACAACATACACAGATGGTACACCACGTGACACAACCACCATAAGGATCTTCACCAGTTGCTGGTTCATTGACGGAAGTAGCATCAGCGGAGGAATGACGCATGTGCAAGGCGACGAAGAAAGGAGGTATCACTGACTGGAGTGTTCGACGTTATTCGAGTACAAATCACTGTAGCAGACAGAAGTGCATTGATAACATGGTTGACAATGGAAGTGCATGCGGTTATCCGGTGTTAATGGGAACGAGGGACTAGTTAGTCCGTCATCTATGAATGCCTACAGACCGTGTACGGTGAACAGATCATGTCTCGTCAAACGGTTGGACGCTAGTGTTGCATGTTCAGCGACGGAAGGCAGAGTATGGAAGATGAAGATCAAAGTGGGCATCCTTTCACATTTATGAATGTAATCAATACTGCAAGAGTATAAGACATGGTGTTTGCGGAAAGGTGCGGAAAGATGTCGAACCTGGCGTCTACACTGTGTATTTGTCATGCTCAGGCCCAACCAAAACAATGTTGAGATAGAGACAATTCCTTACAACGCAGAGACACCGAGATGTACCATAGTGGTTTCTTCATACTGATTGCACGCTACGACAAATAACTCAATGTCGGTGGCGAGTATGTAGAAAAAAAGTGCAAGTTGTATAATTCATGATGTCATGGTTTATTTTTTTGGCAGTAAAGTTTCCGAGTGAAAAAAAAATGACGAAACTTACTTTCGGAACATTCCTTGTATATATATATATGTGTATACATACATACTTTTATATATATATATATATATATATATATATATATATATATATATATATATATATGGTAACGGTAACGGCTAAATTACGAGGTACCTATTAAAAATTATATTTGTGTGAAATGTCATACTGGTTTAGTAAAAAAGAATGTTCATCTTCTTCTGTTAATGATGTCCTGGTCTGGAAAAAATACTAATTCTCCGAGTAAAGTCTATTTATTTTTAATTAAAAATGAGCGACAGGCAAATTACATGGTAATGACTATGAATGTAGTGCAAGCTACTTCCATTCGATTCCGTGAATTACATTATGAAAATTTAAAAAGCCAGAGGCGTAGTTTCAGCTTCCAGCGTCGTGGCTAAAGCAAAAGAGAAGGGAATTTACCTTAATCTTTTGTATGCAATGATTTCTTTAGATCACGTGTTATTGGATAGAGGGATTTCTAGAGATTTTAGTAGTGAACAGAAAGTCCAGTAGAGATCATTCCTAAGGGTTTGGAAAGATGTGAAAAGCTGATGGAGCAATTTTTTAAAGGACGTGATTGCATAAATTAAAAGCTTAATTGGAATGATATCAGGAAATAAAAATGTTACAAAGATAGTTAAAGAACAAGAAAAACTAGGAAGTTGAATTAAATTAAAGCGATATAATACACGTATATATAATAGCACATCCCGTGAGGGACATCTCTATTTCAGGGACAATTCTGTTGGTCCCATTCCCTTTGAATAGGGACATTAATACATTTACTATTTAATAAGGGACACTCTATTTCAGGGACACTGAAAAAAAGTTTCAAAGAGATACAAATAAAATCTTTGCTTTTGAGGTTTTAAAGGTAAGTTTGTATTCAGTGAAAAGTAGTTTTGTGACTAAGGAACAATAAAATGAAAAGTTAATCCATTTCTTTTGAAAACTGTTTTTCAGTAGGAAACCAGAGAACAATACAATATGAAAAAGCAAGTTGTGTCGTAATCAAAATTGTAATAACTCTTTCAAAGATTTCAAAATCCAGTTATATATATATATATATATATATATATATATATATATATATATATATATATATATGTATATGTGTATGTATGTGTGTGTGTGTGTGTGTGTGTGTGTGTATAAACTTATATGTAGGTAGTCCTTTTAACAATGAGTTAATCACAATGAGTTATCACATTTCACACTTAAAATGAGTTATCACATTTCTAAAATCTTAAATTGGCTTATAACAGATTTGATGGTTCAAAGATTTGGATGGACACATTTGATGATGGTCGTCTTACGGGTCCAACATACACTTACAGAAATAAGTTATATTAACTTTTAACTTTGAAATGTCTTATGGTGCTTTCATAAAAAATATCAAAGCACCATAAGACATATCAAATAGTAGACGACCACAACAATAGGAACAAAAAATATACATAAAAAGGAAAATCCATGCAATGAAACAATGCAAAAAAAAAAAAAAAGAAAAGAAAAGAAAAGAAAGGAAGAATCCAAATTTAAAACAGTCATATTTAAAAATTTTCAAAACTTGCAAAAATAATTAGCACACAACAACAACATTTCAACAAAACCTACAAATATTTTATCGCCTTCAAAATTGCCATCTATCTGAGAAAAATTAAATTTTAAAAGCCTTAGAACTATGAATTAAAGAAATAAAATTAAAACAAAATAAAAAGAGGAAACACAGTTAAAATATAATTGCAAAATAAAAAA
>BMAW01004455.1:911395-983651 GCA_019974015.1 Nephila pilipes
CATACATACATATATATATATATATATATATGTATGTATGTATGTATGTATGTATGTATGTGTGTGTGTGTGTGTGTGTGTGTGTGTATAAACTTATATGTAGGTAGTCATTTTAACAATGAGTTAATCACAATGAGTTATCACATTTCACACTTAAAATGAGTTATCACATTTCTAAAATCTTAAATTGGCTTATAACAGATTTGATGGTTCAAAGATTTGGATGGACACATTTGATGATGGTCGTCTTACGGGCCCAACATTCACTTACAGAAATAAGTTATATTAACTTTTAACTTTGAAATGTCTTATAGTGCTTTCATAAAAAATATGAAAGCACCATAAGACATATCAAATAGTAGACGACCACAACAATAGGAACAAAAAATATACATAAAAAGGAAAATCCATACAATGAAACAATGCAAAAAAAAAAAAAAAAAAGAAAAGAAAAGAAAAGAAAGGAAGAATCCAAATTTAAAACAGTCATATTTAAAAATTTTCAAAACTTGCAAAAATAATTAGCACACAACAACAACATTTCAACAAAACCTACAAATATTTTATCGCCTTCAAAATTGCCATCTATCTGAGAAAAATTAAATTTTAAAAGCCATAGAACTATGAATTAAAGAAATAAAATTAAAACAAAATAAAAAGAGGAAACACAGTTAAAATATAATTGCAAAATAAAAAACATTTTAAAAATTGTAATTATAAATTAAAAAATTATTTTTAACGCAAAAATAAAAACACTAAAAGGTATATTTATAAATATATTTATGAAAAATAATTATAATAGGTATTTTAAAAATTTCTCTTAATAAAAGTAATAGAAATACCTACAAATATATTTTCTTAAACTTATTGATGTTATTCTACACTTCTTGTGTTTTTTACACCCTTCTAATATTCCTTATAATTTAGTTATAAATTAAATTTCTGAATATATTCTCTCACAGAAATAACTTTCAAATAAGCAAAGCTTTATGTATCTTGAAAGAGTATATCTCTCGTTTATCATATATTTGTTATTTTTCGAAATATCTAGATATTCCAATTTATTTACATTCGTATTAGTTTGCAATAAATTTAATTATACTGGATAAAAAGATTAAAAGTCGCTAATATCATTAATATTATTAATTTGAAAGAAAATAATATCGTCAAAATATCTAAACATTCTAAAATTACAATCATTAGAAAAGTTAACTTCATAATTATGTAGATAAATATTGGTTAAACATTTGCTTGCAGGTCCTCCTTGTAGTATACCTTTTATCTGTTGATATATTTTATAATTAGAAACTATATGATTTTTCTTTTCAATAATTTAAATAAGTAATCAAATTTATCAAACACGATATCATTATTAATTTTGAATTTCTTATAAATTTCTTTTAAAATGTTAATAAGACCATCTATACCAGGGATGGGCAAACTCTGGCTCGCCGGAAGGTTTTATTCGACCCACGGATAAAATTTATTATTTGCTGGTCCGAGGCAAATATAAAGAAATATATATTAATATATTATATACCCATCTCCTTTTCTACTTTATTAAAATATTTTTTTCTTCCATTTTTACAAAGGACTGATTATCTTTTTGCTTTCTCTATTTTTGTTGTACAAAACATAAATCGTCTGAAATAGCAAGCACAGACAGTTTTCTATTGGTAAAGTGTTAAAAGCGAAAGTTCTTTGTTAGTTATAGCTGTAGAGTGGCGCCAACAAGCGTTATCTCTTTCTCGGGGAGCAGACATACTGAATCCAATACAAGTGAATGGGACCTCACATGTGGCAGAATGCGCATTTAGGGTTCCAGCCAGGGGCATTTTCTTTTGGCGCGAGTTCCAATATTATTGATTGCGTATGGAAAGATTGCGGACATATAGCATCATTGTGAATAGTGGTGAAATTATTAATAGTATACGTAGCGAGTGCTTGTTTGGGTTACGTATAAAATATTTTAACCCCAAAATGGTTATTAAAAAAACGTTAAGTTGATTCAAAGGGCCGTGCTTTTAATGATGAATATACCTGGAAATATTTTTTTACAGTTGTAAAAGATAAATCAGTGTGTTTCATCTGCAATGAAGCCGTAGCAGTCTTCAAAAAACATTTCCCGTCATTTCACATCTACATATAAGAATTCCAATTACAAAGCAATGCCCGAATATGAAAGAAAACAAAATGCAGAAAGTCTTTGTAAAAAATTATCAGGCTGACAAAAAATTTTCAAGAAAGTAAACAGTATCCAAGAAGCAGCTTCGCATGCAAGTTACATTGTAACATACAATATTGCTAAAAAAAATAAAGCTCTCAGTGATGGGAAGTTCGTTAAACAATGCATGCTCCAAGTTTGTGATGCTTTATGTCCAGGCAAGAAAAACAATTTTGAGACTGTAAACTTATCTGGAAAAACGGTGACTTCTAGAATCGAAACCATCGATAAAAATTTGACAACACAATTAGAGTCAAAGTTGGCCAGTTTAAATTTTGCTCCATAGCTATGGATGAAAACACTGATATAAATGATACTACTTAATTAGTATTATTTATAAGAGATGCTGATGAGAACTTTGAAATTACGGAGGAACTGGCGTGCATGCTTTCTTTACAGGGAACTACGACGGGGTGTAATATTTTTCGTGAGTTTCAGGAAGGGCTTCTAACTTTGAAAGTGCCTATAACAAATATACGTAATATTACAACCGATGAAGCACCAAATATGGCAGGGGAAAAAATCTGGATTTCTTGGACTCTTTAATAAGAACTTTCCCGAGAACAATGTTGTTTTTCTACGTTGTATTATACATCAAGATGCTTTGTGTAAATCAGCATTGAATATGAAACCCGTGCTTGATGCAGTCATGAAGCTTGTAAATATACTCTTCGATCTCGTGGGCTTACTCACAAGTAATTCCGAGATTTTCTTCAGTCCGTGCAATCTGAATACTCTGATATACTGTATTACACGAAAGTAAGATCGCTTAGTGCAGGATGTGCTTTCGAGCGAGTTTGGCAGCTGAAAGACGACATTATGTCGTTTTTCCATGAGAAACAGTGTTCTGCGGAGTGCGAAATGTTAGAAGATACAGAATGGCTTTCGGATTCTGCATTTTTCACAGATCTTCTTTGTCATATGAGCAACTTGAATGTCAGGATGAAAGGGTAAAATCAATTTACCGACGATATCTGGGCCCATCTCAAAGCTTTTAAACTAAAACTTAATTTGCTTGCTAAGAACGGCTTGTTTCATTTTCCGAGGTTAAATTCAATACCCCTCAGTAAATGAAGAGAAGTTTAAGAATTATGAAGATAGTTTGAAAAAACTGCATTTTGAGTTTGAACGCAGATTTCAAGATTTCAGTACCATTCAAGCAGAAGTGGATATTTTTCCATGCCTTTCAACTTAAATTGTGAAGCAATGAGGTCAGATTTGCAGCTTGAATTAATTGAGTTGCAATATAACAATCATTTCAAGCAGTTGTTTCTAATTATGACAAAGTTAAGAGTTTTACAAATTATTATCAAAAGTAAGTTTCCCAAATATGATAACTCATGTTCAGAAAATCAGTGCTATGTTTGCTTCCTCTTATAATAAGTGAACAAGTGTTTTTAACTATGAACCTTAGAAAGAATTATTTCAAAAGTAGACTAACAGATAGGTCTTTAGCCTCATTCCTTAATTTAGCCTCATTCCTCATCGGTACATTTCACTTTGAACCTCAATATAAGGAACTTTTAAAAATGAAATCGCAATTTCATTCATCTCATTAACATATTTAAATTGTAAAACTTGTATATTGCTTTTATTGTTTTAGAAAAACTTAGCTTGCCAAACTTTTTTTTCCTTTCGATTTTTGGCTCGCGATTGAAAAAGTTTGCCCATCCCTGATCTATACCAATAGAATTAAAAAAGATCTTCCAAAATCATAGCTGTAAATAGCATATATACTCCTATATGTGTGTGTGTGAGAGAGAGAGAGAGAGAGAGAAAGAGAGAGATGTGGCTATTAAATAATAAGACTGACGCAGCTACAGGAGAAGAATGCATGCGCCAAACGTCAGTGACCGACAGCTGTTTAGCGTGAAGCCTATTCTTTCGAATGCAGTTTCTCTCGTTACTGTTAACAAATACTATACCTTCATCCGCATTGGAGTTATTTTTTTTTTTTTGTTTCGTCGGAAAAATGATAAGTGTAACAATACAGCAACGTATTGTTATGAAATTTCACATCAAATTTGGAAACCCGCTACTGAAATTTATAATTTATTGAAAGAACGTATAGCAATATACGTTTATAGCGCGTACATGGTTTTTAGCGACTTAAGTTTTCACATGGCCGAGAAGACGTTGAAGATTATTCACGTGTGAATCACCGTTCTACGTCAAAAACGGATGACAATATCGAAAAAATTGGTGAATTCGTTCAATCTGACCGTCAGTTAAGTATTCGAGCGATTCTGAGTCTGTAGGAATTGACAAAGAATCCGTACAGCAAGTTTTACATAACAATTTTAACATGCAAAATATGTGTACCAAAATGGTGTCTAAAGTTCTCACGTTTGAACAACAAGAAGCTCACAAAAATGTTGTACTGACACTTTGAATGGCATTGAAAATGACCCAAACTTATTAGAAAGGATAGTAACGTGTGACAAATCAGGGTTTTTCACTTATTATCCTGAAACGTATCCTTGGGTAGAGACTTTTAAACGAGCTGGAATCGATCGACACGCGAGAGATTTTTCCAAATATTGTAACATCCTTAAAATATTCAGCCTATGGAGCTCATTGAACACTTCATATTTGCATTTGAGGAAACATTTTAATTCAGAAAATGGATGTAGTAGATTATGATATCGAAAAAGAATTTTGATATGAACACATGATCCTTATCTATATTCATGAAAATTTGTAGCTCCCCTTCTAATGCATAATAATAAATCTAGAAATCTTAAATGTGTATTTAAAATGTTCAAGTTTATAATGAACAAAAAAATCAATAATAAGAAGAAAATTATTAAATTTTTATTCCTTTGTGCCTATTTAACACATATTTTTTCGTATCACTCATGAGATTCGAAGTTATTCATTAATATGAAATTCAACAATATAGTTAAATCTTACGATATATAAAGGATTTATCCGAAAGATAATTGCAAAAAGCTCAAAATTATCCTTATTTATTCAAAACGATTTTAAAATTCTCTTCACAAACTGTTAGATACAAAATGTCAATAGTGTTTTGCTTCTAAGAGGCAGCGTGAAACTGATGTCATTTTTTAAAGATTTTCTGAAAGATTTTTCTTCACGATGTAAAGATTCAAATGAGCTTCATTTGTGCAATCATATTGGAAATAAAAGTTCGAATGGATCCTTTCAGGTGTTGAGAGAGTAAATAAACTTTCCATGAGACAATTGTGATTGTTTACTAACGTCGCACTGAGAAGCAAAGCGAAGGCAATTGGCGAAGGGCCTCGTAATGTTGTACCTCGGTCAGAAGGAGGACATTAAAGCGACTCTCTTCAACAACAACGTCAGAAGTTAAAATGCCTTATTAACTACGCCGAATGAAACGTCTCTTTTAGCCTAGTTGGTTAAGACACAGCAAAAAGCAACCGGTCAACATTCTTTGGACCCACTGGTCTAGGGTTCGAAACAACGCTGACACACCAAGGCCACCCACTACTCTCTTCCCCTCCATGGGGCACGGGGTAGAATAACATTCCCTGATGCCTTGGAGAAAATGTCCTACGCCGAAGTGGTGACTCAGGACTTGAACACTAGATGGCAGCATAGCCTGGAACTACTGATTGCATATGCCCCCGACACAAAACATTTGCCTCTGTATGTCTAACTAACACAACCACATATAAATCACGACCATAGAGATATTCCGGCTTTGGCGTACGTGTCGACGAGATCCGTCATTCAACAAGAAACAGCCGATGACTCAAAATGGAAACTGTTCCAAGCAAAACTCAATTCAACAAGGAAGGTTTGTGTATCAATTGCAGTAATGGCTGAAAATAAAAGCCATTACCAATGTTTCTCTTCGTATCATCACGATTATACTGGAGGGGGAATATGCAGCAACTGCCTTTAACAACAACGCCAGAAGTTAAAATGCCTTATTAACTGGTTGAATGAGACGTCTTCTTTAGCCTGTTGGTTAAGGCACCGCAAAAAGCGACTGGTTAACTTTTCTTCTGACCCACTGGATCAGGGTTCGAAACGCCCCCTATTTCTATCCAAACCTCTCTCTCTCTCCACGGGGTCGAAAATCACTAAAGTCGAAACATCATTGAATGGGATAAAGACATTCATCTTATTACGATTTTCGAACTGATAAAAATGGGTATTCCTCTTGGAGTCATTTGAAAATATCTTTTTTACTCAGAAGGAATAGAAAAAAAACGTATTCAACAAGCCAAGTATAGCAAATATAGCCCACATTTTAGTAGTTTTGTATAAAGGAAGCTTCCTTCGACTCGTCTTTCGATCGCTTCACGTTTTTGGCTCACTAAGAACTAATTTTGTGATAAAACATTATTGGCTTTGGATTAAATATGTCATACAGCTATAATGTACTTTTATTTAGAGAACCATTAATTTTTTATGCAATGGTAGCAGTTAAAATTTAAAATAACAAAAAAAGCGCGAGGATTAAAATATTTGTGATGTCAGAAATAAAAGCTTTCTTTACAATTTCTTTCTTTCATTCGAGATATCATTTTTTTAAAAAGCCGTGAAAAATATTTCGTCTTCAAGTTACTCAGTGAAGTGATTATACTTGTAAAAGGCATAGTGGAAGTGCTAATTGTTTTCACTTCTCTTCAAATCTTTTCCATAGGGATCAGGTGAAACAAAAGTTTATCTCTGAAAAACGTGTTTTATTTTGAGTGATATAACTCAGAGGAAAAGACCATTGTGCTAATCTCTAACCAAATGCTTAACAAATGTCTTTGAAACGATTTTGAATACTTTTGAATCAATCTCAATTTTCATAAATTACAGTGAATTATATCATGATAACAAAATAAAACTATGCAAAAGAAAGAGAATAAGAATTCCAAGAGCACAACTTTTTTTCTTTAGCTATCGTTGACCTAATTTTTCCTTCTTTTAAAATGCTAGTGGGAATTCGAATGCTAATCTACAGGAAAGACAATTTAGCAGGGTTTTTTTGTTTTAAGATAAAAATTTAGATTCATTTTTAAATAGTGAGAGAAAGATTTTCTTTAAAATTTACATTCCCGAATTTAAGGTTATATGTGATGAAAATTGCAGCACTTTCATTAATTTTACACTTTTCTTATAGTATTTTGAGATTAATTTAAATAACGAATTTTCAGAAATCAAAAGTAGACCCGTGAATTACAGGATCCCTTTTACAAGATTAGCTTTTAAAATGTTAGTGACATTCGGAAATTTTAAGGTGATGTGAAAAAGATCCACGAGAAGAATTAAATCCGATACAAAGGTAAATTTTTAGCACAAAAATGTTTTATTAACATACTAGACAACCATTCTTACGTACGGGGAGACAATAATATTATGATTGTTATTTTGTATTTTGTTTTGCTGATTGTTCGCCATTAATCTCGTAATTGCTCTGTGT
This sequence comes from Nephila pilipes, assembly GCA_019974015.1. Classification (NCBI taxonomy): domain Eukaryota; kingdom Metazoa; phylum Arthropoda; class Arachnida; order Araneae; family Nephilidae; genus Nephila; species Nephila pilipes. The sequence continues at coordinate 919,027 of BMAW01004455.1, forward strand.
GCTGAAATGCAAATTCCTTAAGAATTTACGGTACATAAATATAAAATTTTATTATCAGAAGGACATTTATTATTTCAAAACGACGGCTTTATCGGAAAATGCGTTATTGCATATCGTAATCTATTTTTATGTCCTTATCAATCGTTTTCCTGGTGACAGACTAAAAAAAGGGTGAAACAAAATACAAAGTTGCATGCATTTATCTGCATGAGATTAGTAAAGGGTCGACAGGAACGTCATATGATTATTGAATGAGATTAGATAGGAATATATCGCAAGAGATAACTTCGCCTGATACTAAGCAAGATGCTAATGTAGCACCAATGTTTGTTTTAGTCTCACTTATCTAATACATGAATGAATCACTCCACATTTACGCCTACTTTTTAAGGAGAGATCACAATGAATCTAATGTCTTGTAAAATAGATCTCACTCTGTCTGATCGATTTGAATAAGACATCCTCCTTTTTTTTTTTTTAAAAAAAAAAAAGTGTTGTGGGAAAAAACCCTATAAAATGAGTAACGATTTTTTTGTACCACTATTGTTCTGTTTTACTTTTGCAATAATTTTTGAAGTTTATGATAAGATGCAATATAAATCATATAAAAACAAAGAATCGGTTAAAACATAAGTTCTGGATGAATGATTGTGCGGCGGCTTTCCTCAACAACAACGGCAGAAGTTAATATGCCTAACAAATTCTTTTGGGGATTTCTTTTGGTCTGGTTGATAAAAACGCAGAAATAAGCTACAAGTCCACTTTTCTTTGGACTGAAAGATTGAGGGTTCGAAACGCTGCCGGCACTCACTCAAAGTCAAGTGACCGTCTTCCCTGCCACGGGGTTGAAAATCATCAAACGCCGAATCGAAGAAAAACTCGATTGAAGTGTTAACAGGAATTCTAAGAATGCTTGTAAATACAATCCTCTATTAATGTGTTAACATGAATTCTAAGAATGCTTGTAAATAGAATCTGAGGGAAATCAAGAAAAATACAGAATTCAATAAATTTTTTGCTAACACTCCATTTACAAAACTAAGAATTTATTTCAAATTCCAAACTGTATTGAAATGGAGAGATCGTAACTAAAGGCGCTTCACCTCACCACTAACACTGTTTTTTTCTTTCAAAAAACTTGACGATTAACTCCAAACTTTGAAGTATTGTTGCCGTGAATGTTACAAAAACTTATAAAATAGGAAAATTGTTAACGAGAAGACTCTTTAATAATTACTTGCATAAAGGATATTATAAAAGCAAATAAAGGGTCTAAAAATAAAATAGAGTGTAGTAATATTAAGTGTCTAAGAACACGAAAAGAGCGGTAAACTGTTCAAAACACAGAATACGGTGAAGTACAAGGAAGATTCAGTGCCTCTTTTTATGTCAGATTGTTGCCAAACTTGGCGTCAACTGGATCAAATGAAATATACTTTTAAAACAATATAGAGGCTACCATTTCTATCTCGCGGTCCTCAAATTTGCTACCATTAAATTTTAAATTTGCTACCGTTCTAAAGTGAATAAAGTTTTGAAGTTGTTGTGAATTGGTAGATTATTTTACATTGCTTATATTAATTCAGCTATTACGCCCGTTGTATATTGCAAATCTTCGTGTTAGAGTCCATACTGGGCTTACAGATGACGCTAATACTATTTGTTCTGTCTAAAAGGTTTTCATTAGAAAGAATGGGAGAGCTTCAAGATTTACAACAGTTTATTAATGACTTGGACGGACTCACACAAAAAGACAAATAGTTCAAATCAAAAGATGGGGTCAATTATCGCACTATATAGCAATTCGAATTCGACGCATTCGCAGTATCGCCATGTTCTCAAGTTCTGTTTTCTTTCTCTGAATTCGACTGGCGTTGCCAATCGCAGTTTAATAAACTATACAAAAATAATTGAGCACTCGCGACAATATTATCCTTTTTCAATCATGTTATAAAAATACAGGATAATTCAAAATGAATCATCCGATTTCAAAATTCTATAGTTTATAAAATAAACGACATAGGATGATAAGTAATACATGAACACAAAGGGAACTGGGCATGCCTTAGCCTTACTGCTTAACGACTGTTAAGATAAAAATAGTGTTATACGCCTTGCAATTCTTTCAAGCAATAAGACCTCGTTATAAAAAAAATCTATGGAATTTTCGTCTCTACATTCTGGAGTGCTCTACTGACACTTAACAACGTGTTTGGCGGGAAATTATATACTCTTCACATTATATGCGTAAATAAAAAGAACGTTATACCGAATACTTGTAAAAAAAACCTTCAATTTCCCCCCTCTGTATTTATACATTACTTATCATTCTGAGTAATTTATCTACGAAAATACATTTTGAAAACGGTTGATTCATTTTGAATAAACCTGTTTTAGTTGCGTATCGGTATGTACCCTTCGCTATTTAGTTAGAGTTTATTTTTATAATTATGAATGGTTAATAAGTATTAATTATTCTGCAAGAGGGAGTATTTTTTTTATGTGTGATTGAAATATATGTCATAATGTTCGTGTTTGAATTAATTATTTACTACCAGTCACTACGCCAACATTTAACGTAACATTAATTTTGAGGAAAACATCTTCCCCCAAATACGGGCCTCATGTTAAATTTTTCCTCCATATCCTGAACTAATTGTTTTCTTAGTTAGTCTTTCTGAAACATATATGTTAAGAAAATCTCACAAATTCTCGCAAATTTGGTATTCCTCAGGTTTCTGAATAGCAAATGCTAAAAAAAAATAGTTATTTGATATGGCAATGCCAATAAACGAATTGAATTTATCATTTAATCGTTGTAAAACAATACAAAAAGGTGAAAATTCAATTCATAAAAATGATATCCATTTTTCTATTCAATCCGAAATATCACAAAACAAAGTTATCAAAAGTTATGTTTATCGAATGATTTTTTTTTTTTGCATCTGTATATATAACAAAACTAAATGTTTGCTTTGAAATGGCTTTGTTTGTTTGTTTTTCAAATAATATTACACGTTTCAGTGTTTTTGTTTCCTCATTGTTTGTTTTCATCATCCTTGTTCCGAGCTTTATGTCCGATTTTTTTCCTCATCTGTTTGAGTGCTTTTGTTTCTTTCTTCACTCGATTTTTTAATTTGTTTATATGCTTATATTTGATTACTTGTTTGGACACAACGATACTGATTGTTTAACGCTTTGGGTGGCACACTAAAAATCGTGTTAAAATCTTTTGTATTTACAATCGATCAATCAATCTATTTCCCATCATTTCCATTTAGTAAGCGAAGTATATAACAATAAATATGACTTTAAGAATGTTTGTATACATCTCTTAAATTTTCTATACGCGGAAACAAACATTTTTATGCTCTTACACTTACTTGGTCTTTTTCTAATATGCTCTCAAATAATATGAATATTTTGAACTTAATTTTACGAAAGTTTTTCATATAGGCTCTTTATAAATCACGCTCATTGCCAAAAAATTTTGCTCACCAAGTAAGAGTTGTCAGAATAAAACGAAATTTTACAACGATAATACAAATCATTACAAAATCAAAGCAAAATGATCATTTATTGTGAGAAAAATTACAAATGAATGGAGGCTTTGGAACCCTGTTGGGTTACCTGCAGCATGAATTCATGATGCGATACGGTCGGGCATTAACGCATACAAGCCTCGTATGATGTCGCAACTCGCTCCACAGTTGCTGTAAACGCACCTTTAATTCTAGCAAACTCGTAGACTGTCCAACTTGCCGTCCTAAATGATCCCAAATATGCTCCATCTGTGAAAAATCTGGGGATGGAGCAGGCCAGGGAAGGGTGGAAATGTAGCGGAAGCATTCCTGTGAAACCCTTGCTGTGCGCGGGTGAGCATTCTCCTGTTGAAAAATGGTTCCTGAGAGCCCTACTATGAGTGGCAACAAATGTTGCTGAAGAATGTCACGAAAAAACCTTTGGACTGCCATGGTGCCGTGGATTATTATTAGGGGTGACCGTGTGTTGTATGCAATGGCACCCCATACCATCACACCAGTAGCGGAAGCGGTGTGCCTCTGTGCAGCGAAGTCAGGTTTGAGACGTTCATCACGGGGCCTCCACACACGTATTATACGATTGTCATCGCTGCCCAAATTGAATCTGGATTCGTCGCTAAAGACGACCTGATTCCTTCGAGGGCGACACCACTCCAAATGGAGGCGTCGGTGAGTCTGTGTCAAGGATAGTACACGTAATGGGCGCGGCGATAGCAACTGTCCTTCGACCAGGCACCTTGCGAAGGTTCGGACTGACCGAGAGGCCAGTAGTGAAGGTGCTGCCTACGTATGGATGTTGGACAATGAGGCAGTTGGCGCTATGCGTGTATGTCGTATGATGTGGCGGTCTTTTCTACATTGGTCTGTCGAGGGCGTCTTGAGCCTGGTCGCTCGGTAACCAACATCTCTCTTGACATCTGATCCCAACACCTCTTTACAGTAAAGTCAGAACGGTTTAGGTGGTGTGCTATTCGCCGAACTGACCAGCCGGTTTCCATCATCCCGTGATTCTTCCCCTCTCGAACTTTGACAGGTGCTCATATTGTCTGGGATACTGGCTAAATGGCATCTCTAGTTTAAAAAAAAAAATTGCAACAGATTAAATATACGTAAACAATCTTTGCTTACCTATTTAATAATCCAAGGAGAACGAAGTTCAACGCTATGTAGTGACATTACGCAATGCGCAATCATGCTGCGTTTCTAATCATTTACATATCTGTCCGATACGTACCTTTATGCCAAGTTTCGTAACAATCCTACTCTTACTTCTTTGTGCCCAAATTTTTATGGCAATGAGAATATTTAGTATAAAATGCGCGTCCTTTATATTAATCAATTAGCAATTTTAATAATTGAGTAATAGTTTCCTCTATTTATAAAATGTTCGTCATTTTTATATTAATTCATCAGTAATTTAATTGAGTTATAGTTTCCTCTATATTAAAAAAAAAGTTTCGTCATTTTTGTATTAATTCATCAGTAATTTAATTGAGTAATAATTTCAATTTTTAATAAAATGTACATAAGTTTACAAATATGTTTCAAACAGAGAAAATAAAACTCATGGTTGTTTTACTCCAACTTACAAGTTATGTTATCTTCATGAAACCACTTCATATTTATTTTGAAATCAATTTCTTCAACACAAATATATCATGTTTTCCTTAAACTTTCCAATAAAGATAAAACCATATTGCAGCAAGACCTTGCTTTAACCTTCTAATAATTCGATTTTTTGTATCATAAATCTTTTCAAATAGATCTATCATTTTTGTACATAACACAACTGAGGTGGGTATTCCTCCCCCCCCCCTGCTTTTGAACAGAGAAAAATTTAAAACGGAAAGTTCTTTATTTTATCGGTTTTACTCAATAAATCCGAGGAATATATTCTTTTATTAAGTCTGAGTAAGTTATCTAGAAGTGCAACACAAGATACTACTAAATCTAATATTCTTTGTCATTTTTTTTTTTTTTTTTAAAAAACTTAGAGTTCTAAAACGTTCTGCATAGGTCTGAAAAGACGTTTCAAATAAGGATATCAGGCAAATAAGAAGCTTTTTGATGACTTTTCTGATTCTTGAGCTCAGTGCTGATTATTCGAATAGAAATAAACATTTGATGTTAATAAAATTATATAAAAATTAATGTTCCGAGGCATAGAATCCTCTTTCGCAAGATCTTAATATATAATTATTCGAATTATACCTCCCCTTTCCCTTCAAACTCCTTCGCGCTTATCATCAGAAGTAAATTTCAAGAATAAAAGAAAGTGTACTACGGATAAAAAATTATTACCGATAAAATGTTAATATGAATACTTTCTTTTACTTTGGATGATCAGATAATTTATATTCTCACATACCTCCTTATCCACAATCTCGAAATACATGTCTTAAAATATTTAAAAACTCAACTATCCATTATATGAAATCACCTCCTAATGAATACATATATATACAGTTCCTAAATTTTTTTTTGAATCTACCTAATACTTTTTAAATCAATCATTAACATTTTTCATATTATTAGTTGTATCCTAAATAGAACACAATTATAATAGGAAGAGTGTTAAGAATTCGCAATCAGGGGGAAAGTTACTAACAAAGTATCGATAAATTTATTTGTTGATATTTTGCCTACCTCTTTAATAGAAGAATAACTAACAGAATGTTTTTTCTATTCATTATTTAATTAATTAACGGTATGATATTTTTCCGTAATTTTTAATTACAAGTAGTACGTTGCATTTCACTCTCTCATTCTCTTGTAAAGAAATATAATTACAGTTTTGTTCCAGAAAGGATGTAAATATTCTCATTTTTTACGGTCGAATGGGAAAATAGTGCGAGGGTGTTTCGGAATCGTAAGCACACTGGAGAGGGACTTGTTTTATCATGAGAGATTATCTTCCTGCAAGTACGATAGGGAGGAAACCCCTCGACACGTGGCTGCCCTGGAAACAAACTACGTCGTTTGGTTTATAGGGCAAACACGTGGCAGAGGGTGTAGTATCTCTCCGGTGAAAACACAGAAGCCGAGAAATGTTTTCTCGAGTTATAGAGGGAGGGAGAGAAGTGTGTGTCCTATCGTGCATAGACCTCTATTGGTTGACCCCAGAGCAGTTGTCCTCATTTCGGAGGCCTTTTTTTGGGTATGGGAGAAGCGTGCGTTCACTTTCGAGAGAAGATCGATTCATCTTCCAATTCCTTGTGGAGGAAAAATAATATTGACAGGCAGATTACGTCAATCAGAGAGATCAAGTGATTACCTGATGTTATTTCAATCATTTCAAAGGTCTCGGTTCACAGTCCCTGTTTATTATTATTTTCGAAGGGACCATAAAGCACCATTCATGGAGTGTTTATTCGATTGAGATTGAAACGGGGAGGGGCTTACAATTTAACAACTTTTCGAGTCAACACGTCGTTTCTAAATTTAAGCATTTTGATTCGTTTGATGAGATATCAGCCAGAGAGCGTCTAAATGGAGCCGTTCGTGGGAATTTTCTTGAGCTCCGTGTAAATCAAAGCTTTGGGCTAAATCGGGTTTCCTTGCTTTGTTGAGGGTTGTCTGAGAGTGATTGTTTTGTGCTCTATTTCTAAATTGTAATTTAATCCACAAAGAAATGACTAAAGGCAATGGTATTAAAAGTATTTATATTTCTTTTGAAATAAAGCTGTTTAGATGGGCATAGAAGAATAGTTATTGTCAGACCCCTTTGGAATCATTCGTAATACCCCGAAGACGTCAAAATTCAATTTTGATATTTTTTTCCAGTAAAAGCTAGCAATCAAGCGAATAGAATTTTTAATTAGAAAATTAATCAGTTGCGATATTTTTATACAAGGTTACAATATGAACTATTCATGTTCATTTGTCAAAATACAACTGAATTTCGTGTCAATAAATTAAGTAGTTAGAGGTGGATAAAAGTCCAAATTTATTACAATTTTTTAAGCAAATTTAAAATTACTTGTCAGTTGATAATTACATTTACAGTTATATTTTATACAAAAAGTATTTGAACATCAGCTTTATCTTAGCTCTGGTACCAAGCTAAGAGAATTTTCAAAATCAAAATATACAGAATACACCTAACAGTTACTCATACAGGTGTTGCCACTCAGCCATTAGTAAAACTAAAACATAAGAAAGTTAAAAGTACTATAGTTAAGTTTGAATATTGATACTGAGACAAACATGATTGCTAATTAATGTTTTGGCAATGTAAAAATTAAATCTTCCCGGGCGAACAGATTCTTGAGCAGTGTTAGTGATCTAAACTTAAGAACAGGTTTATACTAAATGCCAATTCAATTTCTAAAAAACTTTATACAAATTTATGTTTTAGTATAACTTAGTTTACTTTACACGTAACAGCAATAATACGTAATTTCACAATCTTAAGGATTATTCAGAATGAAATGAATTGTTTCAACAGTGAAAAATACTGATATAACTTGTTAAACGAAATATTCTCTTCTAAACGGTGATAAATTATTTTTTATAGATTATCCAAGTTTAACGATACATTTGAAGATTAAGGGAATCAAGGTTTTAAATAAGAAAGTTCACACAAGATGATTAAAACTCATACGCTTATTATCTCATCCCATCATGAAGGAAGCAGTACCCTATTTAATTAGTTTCTTCTATAAGCATCAATTCTCCCGTCATTGCCTTTTCCACTTTATGTCTTAATGGATGTATCAGTGGAAACAAACTTATGATAGTTCTCATTTTGAATAAATGGGTGGGAGAGATGGAAAATCGTAGTTTTATATAGATTCATTTTTAAAAATTATTCTCAGTCAAAGGAAATTGAAAGGAATTCAAAGACATTTTTATTTTTCTTATATAATGTTCCGAGATTAATTTCCTTTTTGAAACTTGAAGGAAGGTCTCCTCTTCACTTCAGATTTAAAAGATAATAAATGTATTTTAAGTATATATACATCTTCAACCATTAAAATGAATATATTTTATCCAAAATCAATAGAACCCAATTATGTAAATTAAACAATTGAAAGTGGATCCGTATTTGTGATAAAATCAAGGAAAAGTTTCGATAATACTCCCAATCTATTGCGAACATCCTTTCTTAAAACATTTCATCTTTGTGATAAAATATAATTAGAGATAATGTTCTTACATGTGGCACGTCAAAATAGTTTTTTGATTTTGAATGTTCACATAAAAAAAAAAAAACTTCCTTCATGAGAAAGTAAAATGGTCGCTTACACAGAAAAGCATTTCATTCAAAAAATGAGCATAATTAAAGCAAATATTTCATTCACGAAAATCAGAACGTGAAAAAGTAATTTGATATCTTCACGAATTTGGAAAATAAATAATTAATTGAAGTACATATAAATTGTTATAGGAAATATTAAATATGATTGTAGAAGTACAGTTGCTTGTATACACAGCTATATAACACATTGTACTGCTTTATGTACAAATTTAAGAAACTTTCGCTTTTTGATCATAGATTTACATTTTCCTACATGCAGATATAAATGAAACAAAAATGCAAATGAAATTAAAATTTGGATTTAAAAACAAAATTTTGATAATATCCAAACTTTTATGTCTCAGAAATTTTAAATATATTTAGGTTAAAATAAGACATCAGTCATACTTTGTTAAATTCTTGTATGGCATACTAGACGTTTCACGACAAAGATTTCTCTCTTGAAGTTTTTTTATTAAGTGCATAGCCTTAAATTGCTCTATCTATTTAAAAATAGACCTATCTATCTGACTCATACGTCTGATGCAATGATGGTTTTTACAAGCTACGGTTTTTTTTTTTTTTGCTGGGACATAAAATTGTTTGACATCTCTAGAGCTTTTCTCTTGTCGGTTTCTTTCTCATGTTCATGACCCTCTCTCGCCTACTAGAGCCCAAGTGAGGGGTTTCATAGTAAGATGCGTCCTAAACTAATTTGTTTTCAAATGACAACAGGTGGATTGCATGAGAGATACGATTTAAGAGTAGAAAAGGATAATCTCCCTCAAATATTCCTTCATGAGAAATAGGTGTATAAATTTAATGTCAAAAACTCCTATCCAAGTGAATCATGTGTAAATGTACAAGGGGGGGGGGATTCAAACAGTTACTCTCGAGCAATGTAGGTCAAAAAACACGTTACTGAGAAGTGCGCTACAATGTAATATGACTCGCATACATCACGCTAGTTTTTCTACATAATCTCCCAATCGCTGCAGACATTTGGCGGAACATTGTACAAATCGTTCGATGCCCTGACGATTGAAAATCACTTCTTGGTCCTTGTGCCAGCTTTGAACAGCTGTTTGAACCTGGTCATCTTTGGGAAATGATCTTCTACCCAGATGTTCTTTGATCTTGCCGAACATGTGAAAGTCACAGGATACCAGATTGGGACTGTACGATGGATGCTGCCAGATCTTCCATCCAAAACTTCAAAGCAAACCCGGTGTTGTCCGTGCCTCGTGAGTTCTTGCATCGACGTGCAAGAGACAATGCATTTACGTGCTTTCCACATCTCTTGTTTTTCACAGCTTTGCGCCAAATTTCTTTGCATTTCGCAGTACGACTCAACATTAACGAATTTGCCTTTCTACGTAAATTCGGTTAAGACAACTCCTTCGTGATCAAAAAACTGTAGCCATAACTTTACCCACTGATGGGGGAATTTCGGATTTTGTTCTCATGGGTGATGATGTGTTCCCCTTCCATCGAAGCTTACTTCATTTTGGGGGTAAAGTGATGTAAGCATGTTTCCTCACTCGCAATGATGCAACTTAAGAGATCTTTTCCCTCCACAAAAGAACGTTGAAGGAATTTCAGGGAAGTCGTAAACCATGCTACTTTGCGTTTGAAACTCAAAGAATAACGAACCCATCGTGAACACAATTTGAGGTAATCCAATTGGTGACGGATGGTGGAATGAGCACTGGCTACGTATATTCCCAATTCATGTGCAATGTATGCGACGCACCTCTATTGCTGAGAATAACGTCTTCAATTCGTTCCACCATGTCTGTTGTGCTTACCATTGTGGGCCTTTCTTGCCTTTCCACATCGGTTAAGTGCGTGAAACCATCTTCGAACTGCAAGCACCATTTCACAATGGCTGGACGTGATGATGCTTGTGGCTCTACACTTCCGATATTTCACGATGAATCTCCATTCTCGAGAAACGTTTTGCCCACAGCAAACGTTATCTTCCACGTGCTATAACGATGGAGTAAGTTTCCAGCTGGGGTGCTATTTTTTCTCATACTTCTCGGTAATGGTTGTCATTACCCAGATAAAGTTGCTACCGTTGGAAGCTGTGGAACTCAATTATTGTCTACACAAACTACGCTTCTGTTTCACAGTGCTGCCAACTATGGAATAATAAGTCTAACTTACTTTTTGAATACCCTTTGTATATCTGTGATCTCGGTTTAAGTGGCTGACAAAGAAAATGTTCAAAAATAGGAAAAAATCGCTTATACACAAAAGGGTGCATTGCTCTTGTTTACAAAAGTAAATTCATGGGAAAGAGGAAGAGTATCTAAAGATCGCTAATCTCGAATTCCCCTAAAGCAGGTAAGTGCCTGAATTTTCGCATGAGTTATCAATCACTATAAAAAAAAATCTTCATTGTCATGTATCATATAGCGATTTATTTGGTCAAAAAGATTGCGCATTTGAATCATGATTCCATCGAAAATCTCGTATAAAGGGTGCTGCAGTGCGACTCTCCTTTAAATTCCCTGCTGTGGAGAAGAGTCTCTCCGGTAATCGTTCATACGATTGTAGTTCATAGCCAATAGATAAATCTACGCAGTGCGACATCAGTCTGTGTACTCAATCATCTAATGGTCCTACGGAATAAAGCCTCCTACGTAATGTTCGAATATTTAATCAGACAAAAGAGTAAAGTAAGTAACAAATAGAGTTTCGGCCAATAATTTGAAACCAAATTTGAAAAAACGTAATCAACTGTCTATAGTGTTTTCGTGGATATAATTTTCTGACAACTACTTTGTCCACATCATTATTAGACATTCTCAGAATTTGAAATCGCTTAGCGCAGACATTCCAGGTGATATTCCTTTTCACGCAATGACATCCCTTTTCTATGGCAAATAAAAAGATTTTTCAATGGAACGCGTGCATGCTTTGGAAGAAGAAACTACTTTATCTTAAAACGAAAAAGAACTTTCTTTTGCCTGGAAGATATATTAATACTGAACGTGTATTCCCGTTATGAAATAATCAGTTAGAGAAATTTCTCTTCAGTTATCAAAAAACTCCAAACTCTCTATGGGTTATACCTAATTTTACTCTGTTTTAACTCCATCGGTTTTTAATGATGAGGACCTGAATCAAGAGAGAATTCATACGTCATTAACATTAACACCAGAATCAATAGACGGGTTTCAAAAAGGAGAGGAGGGTTCATTATTTATCGCCTAAGATATCTTTCAACGTATATCCAACTTTATCCGCTGAATTCTGATAATACAGTAACTTGCTTTTGTAGCCTCCCCCCACCCCTGTCACAAGGAAGTCATATTAGATTTAGAGTAGAAATCTTTATTATTCCACAATGCCGTGTTTTTTTTTTTTTTTTTTGTAGCTATCAGCGGAAAATTTGGGCTTAATAAAAAAAGATATTTAATAAATTGGGAATATTTTGTTGTAATAAAATTGCCTCATAATTCAAAATGAGCTAACATGTAATGATTTAATTATTTTCAGTTGTGTGAGTACCTGAGTACAGTTCTTGATACCTAGAATAACATATGTTAGCATCTAGAGAAGGATTCTTATTTTCCTTACAAAAGTGATGTTGGAACTGACAGATGGTTGATCAATAAAATATTCAGGTACCACATAATAAGAACTTCAAGATGCTGTTACGATAATTTTAATATCTAGATCGACATAGATTTCTCAGAGATCAATTTAAATATTTTATTATACAGGGAGATTAAACTCCTCCCCATAATCAGAGAGCTAGAGAAGACATTTTGCTTGTTCTAGCGATAGCAGACTTGAGTAACAAAAAATGAGTCCATAACTTTCCGATAATGATGCTTTAAATGTATAAAAAAAAATATTTCGTGCTACATATTAATGCATATGAAACACAGAGCACTTAAGCCGTCATTGAGAACACAAAAATCTATCTATAGTACTTAATTTCCGGTATTGCTTGTTGTACAACGGCATCTTTACGCCTCAAAAAATGTTGGTAGAACATTTTTTGAGGCGTAAAAAATGTTCTACCGACATGTTCTTTTTTGGAGGTGGGGGGAAAGCTGTGTAGCAATTTTCCTTTCGCGCTCCTTCCATTTCTCAGAAAATAATTGTAATATTATTATAGATAGACAAATGATTTTCTAAAAATCGTATACTTTGAAATTTTTCTTCCAAAGGTTTCTCGGGATTGAATGGTCGCAGTAGAAATTTTTTTTTATGTATATGTGTTGAAATCGTAGTCAATGAACGAAACCTAAACGCTCGAGAGGCATTTACTGATCTTTCTTCCGAGTGCCGATAAATACAATTACGCTCTGATAAAGGGACATTGCACAAAATGAGAAATGATAAGAATAATTTTTAGAGAAAAAACAGAAAATAACTAGCAACGTGCCCTTTCCTAAGTTCGATGTTTGTGTTTACCCGAAAGAAAAATCTCATTCACGCAATTCTCCGTATCGGTCGTAGTACTATCGTTCTCACGTGGCATTTCGTGCAAGGACAAAAGTTTTTTTACTCCCAGGAAATGAAGCAATTATTTCTCCCCTAAGTACAGAAATAATAAGAGATATGAAATCGCTGCAGTAAATGTCATCAGACGTGTGAAGCTGGGCACTCGAAGACCTTTTGTTATCTTGTGGACATATGTTTGCTAAATATTAAAGACGAGGATGGAGTCCTAAAGATAATTTTCCCGAGAGATTTCTCAAATTATTTCATTACATTTCACATATAACAACTCATGTTATCATGAGTCAAATAGAATGTCCTTAATCATAAATGGATTGTTTTATATATTTAATTTCGTTTCTCTCTTTCTCAGTTCATTTTTGCTCTTATCTATAATTTCGAAAAACTGAAAAGAAAAAAAAAATTGAATTTATTTTTCACTTCTCTACAAAATTTTCTTTTTCTGGGTATTTTATGGGATATTTATATTGGGATTGGTTTTCTATTCGAAAACATTCGACATCAATAATTACGCTAATTTTCAACTCTGCATTCAACTCCTATGAAAAATCTGTCTTAAATGAGTTCGCATTTTGAAAATAGTATTAATAAATGTACTTTTCACCATAAATAAAATAGCAGATCATGATTTATTTCCTTTCAAAATGTATGATTACGAGAATACATGTAAACAAAACTGAATTCAAGTAGAGATCGCAATGAAAGATAGAAATTGCATTAATGAAGGAGCTTTTTCACCAGAAATACAGATGTATATTCTACTCTGCGTTAACTATCCAGTTTAATAGGGAAAATTTGATTAAAAGTATTTTTACAGCGTCAGTACGAAAATCAAAACCATTCCAAAGATGCGATAACTAGGTTTTAACTGATTAAAATTTTTCGTAGAACACCTTTAATGTTGAATTTAGTTTAACGGCAGTCATTCTCATTTTTTTTTTATCAAAAACGTGGGGAAGGGGCTTGCCAAAAATGCTTGATTTGTTTTAAGAAATAAAGTTGCCCATTATGTCTTATTGACCTTTCTTTTCTCAGTAATCATTTCTTCACTGAGTAATTAAGCTTATTTTTTATCTTCTGAGTGATATGTGTAATTGTGTGTGTGCATCGCCCTTTAAAAAAAAAAGAAAGAAAAAAAAAACTTTATCTCAATGGCATTTGCTGTCTTTCACTAAGTTGCTCATGAACAAGATTTCCGAAAAAAAACAAGAAAAAAAACTTTCCAAATGCCAAATATTGGCTTATGAAACGCCAAAGTAAAAAAAAAAAATTTGATTTAAAGGTTTTAACTTTTGGATAAATAAACATAGGCTGCTTTAAAAATTCCGTAGAAAAATTGTTTACGTGTACAATCTTCAAATTCTATTGGTTTAAGTTCTCAATACACGAAGGATAAATATGGATTGTATTGCAGCAGTATGATTTTAGGAAATTATGGTTTGAATATACATCATCAGAGTTAATAAAAAACTTTGCTTGCTACACAAAAGAAATACTGAACTTTTGACCAAAATAAATGTAGCCTGGGAAAACAAATACCAATACGTTTCATTGCTGATGTTAAATGAAAACGATCAAATCAGCAAATATATTTTATATACATATACATACGGTATATACATGCATTTTTACTTTTTTTTCTTTTTCGCATATTAAAGTAAGAGAAACATCCGCAACATTCAAGATGAAAAGGAAAAGCTTTAATTTCTTTCAGATTGATCATTTAATATCATTATATTTTAAGAATGGTATTAAAAGAATATCAGTAAGAAAATATTAGAAGTGAAAAAGGATATAATGCAGAGTTTATTTGTGAATGAAACAAAATGAACAACGTCGCAGTTGTTGTTTTTTTCCATCGACAATTTATTAGCAAGAAAATAATATCAATTTGAGAAACATTATTTCAAATTACGACAGCATATTTTAAAATTAAAATACAGTAGCGGATTATAAATGTCGGATTTTTTGAACTGGGCGTCAACGAGCCTCCGAAGAAGAGAATGAAGGATAACACCGCTTTTTTTTAGCTCAATTAAGCATTATGTTAATCATTTAAACTATATGTAATTAAAATTAAAGCAAACGATAAATTACGTTATTAATTGAATATATTATTTTTATTAATTATAATTAAATTATCGTATTGTCATCCAAACAATCGAGTATAGAAAATTTCAGCTCAATTGAGCGCTTTAAGATATGAGAAAAAAAAATTTAAAGTTTTGAACCATACAAAGTTACAATGTGAGTTAAAGAAAACCCATTGAAATGAATTATAACTGCTATCCTCAAGTGAATCACTACTGCCTGTTTTTTTTTTCTGTCGTGTGCTATGCTCGAGCTATTTAGAATGTGGTAGCAACGTAGCAGTGTGATTCATCGAAAGAATGATTGAACCGAGAACATGTAAAATATTTAATTATTTCAAATTTTGATGTATATTTAATATGTCCTCTTTTGCAGTGTATTCTTTGTACATGTATTTAGGTTTATATTAGTGTAAAGTAGTTGAGAGGCTTAAATAATCTTAGGAATGAAATTAAAATATCTTAATTTTTTGCGAACCGGTACTAAAGTCTGGTAAACTAGTGCTTGGAAAACACCGCTGTAAAATGCATAGATATATTTAAACCTCACTTCAAAAATTCAATGACGCTTTGATCCGTTTTGATCATATTTACTTAGGTATCATATTGGGCCACTTCCACCGGCAAAAGGATTTACTATTGCTTGACCGTCACTGTTCACCACAAAAAGGAAAAATGCTACACCTCATCGCGACATTCATACAATAACGATTGCTGTTGGATTTTATGCAAACTCGTTTTGTTGACTAATGATCAAAGACATCAATTCGAATCATGCCGCTGTAAGGCTCTTGCCAGATTACTCGCGGTAATACCAATATGCACAACTTCAAAGCAATAGACTGATAGAGGAGTTTCATCGACCACCTAATGGCGGTAATTACGTACCATGAAAGCGTAAAATGGGCAGATATTCTTCCCACTATTCTTCTCAGTCTTCAAGTAGCATGTAAAGAAAATATATTGGCTGCACTTCAGTAGAAATGATGAATCGAAAAAAACCTCAAACTACCTAACGAATTTTTCGACTACACTAAAGGAGAGAGTGATCCAGGTTAACTCCTTGAGCAACTTCGTCGTTGTAACACACAGTAACTTAAACCAAAAATAACTTTTTCGCAATCAAAGCAAGCTGTATTGGTGCACAAAAAGTTAAAAACATGTGTACATGTATTTGAGAGACGAGGCTCAGTTCATCGCCCATTCCAAGCACCTTATGAATGACTATTATCTGTGGTAAAACGCGGCAATAATCTTCTTAAAGATAACATTAATGGAAAACCTTCAACTATTTTCATTAATAGATTGAAACCGGAATTTTTGCCCAAGACCTGACTTGGACTTCACTCTTAGTGCGACAAAACTATTACTCCATATAGAAGCAAAAACAAATATGTGATAAATTGTTCCGCCCTCACGTCAATTTCTCGGATTATTTAGTATCATCACGAGGATACTGGAGGGAAGTATATGGTCACTACATTTCATAAATAAATTTGTTTGTGGTCCCCCATACATCCGAACAACAATTCTCATTTAATATATCTGAACCCATGTGAAGGGTCAATCGACATTTCTGTTTTCCATGAGCTATGAGGTCAAGATTTGTCCTTGCAGAAATCCTACCTCTCGAAAACTCAAATACTCTCGCAGAAAACGCAGGTGTCATTTCTTTTTGCACGAATTGGGGTGAATAATAACTGAAATAATAATTTTAATTTTCTAACCAACAGAAAATATTGAACTCGTAGTTCCGAATAGGCGAGTTCAATTTCATTCCGCACAAATTCCAAAGCGAGAAAAACGCCATAGATTTTCAAAAAAAAGTTCAATTCAAATGGACAGGCTGCGGTAGCCTAGTGGTCATGGTCGCGGACTCACGGCCGGTGGTTTTCGTAAAGTCGCGGGTTCGATCCTTGGATACACTAAAGACCTACCGTGTAGCCGGGATTGATAAACGTTAAATCTGTCGGGGCCCAAAGTCCTCCCGTTGGCGTGGTGGGGAAGTTAAGAGAGGGAGATGCCAGTTCAGATGTCGTCCTTTCACTTGACCGAGGTTCAAAATTACGAGGTTCGTCACCAATAACCCCCGTGTTGCTCCTAGTGCGACGTTAATAAAATCAAATTTAATGGACGTATCTGCGAATATTGTAACAACTGTTATACTTATTTTAGGGTGCAGCTAGCACCTTAAAAATATCTTAACAATTTTATATCAAACGTAAGTGTAATAAGTACTTTATCTTATTGTAGATATCGTCTGTAATATTTAAATTCGTTGCATTAAATTAAGGTAAATAGCCACGGGAACCATGTCATTTAACACAACCGATGTAGGATTTTAAAGAACTTGCATTAGAAAAAAACTTGAAGAACTGGGCAATACAATTAAAGAAGCATATAAGACCTCATATTAGAAATTGATCCAAATGAAAAGTGAAGCATGAATGTTGTACAAACATAGGAAAAGAAAATAGTGAGAATTGACATAGGAAGAGAAAAAAAAAAGATTATATTGTTCCATTTGAATAATAGAAAAGTTTTTTAAACCAAAAAAATAACCTTTTTTTAAATGCTCATATTCTTTAATAATGCAAGAATCATTCGAAGTATCTCAAGAATCCATTAATCGTTTTAATAAAGGTACTACTGATCGGGATGGATCGCAATTATCTTCCTGTTAGAGAACGTTGTCTGATAATGCACATTACTTCAACTCTCAGCGGACAAAGCATATGCAAAATATAAAAACCATTTTTGTAAATGTCGATGAAATAGACACAACTCTTTTCGGATTATCCTTTTCGTTGAATCAACCAATGTTTAGTCGGAAGTCATGTTCTATATTTTATTTCCCCAAACGAAAATTATATCCATTTTAATGCATACTGAATGGAAGTTTTAAAATATCATGGATGCAATAAGAGAGTAGAGAGGGCATCTGAAATCATGGTCGGGTCTTACAATTTTAACATTAGGAAAAACAGCATTTTAATGACATGAAAATAACACTAATCGACAACAATTTATAAGGAGGTATAGCTTAAGAATAGAAATTTTAATTAACTTTAAAAAATTAATTTTTACCTTATTATAGAAGATATATATATATAAAGAGAATCCTTTACCATTTAAAAAGGTGTACATCAAATTGGCTATCGTACCAGTATTTCCAATCGGTAAATTAGCTCATCTTCTTCCCGTAGCTGTGGGTTTCCTTTTTGGGTTTGGAATAAAAATAATCCTAATGCGATATGAACAATAGTAAAAATGAAATAAATAAACTTACCTTTTCAAATTTCATTGAGTAATCCGAGGATTTCCAATCTTTTTCGATTACATTTTATCCTCTGTTTTGAATTTGGATCACTCTGGGTTAAAATCGATAGGGGATGGTTTCATTTCACTTGTTAAGACGCATTGTATCATTTTTTAATCTCCTATTGTCATACACTTTCCTTATTTGAAATTTAATCCAGCAGTTATGTTAGCCGAGTCTCTATCTCATGATTTTAAAAGAGAAATATCCAACAACATCAAAAGAGCTGGGTTCTTATTGAGTACCATCGTAATACACTTCATCTCTCATTTCAGTAAAATCGAGCTCTTTCTAGCAAATTATGGTGCTTTTTAATTTGATAATCTGGTTTAGACAATGATTGAAGTGTTTAATGGATCAGTGCAACAAAATTGTGAATTCGCCGCTTCTATCGCATTAACAGAATGCGACTTCTACCCAGCTCTTATTCTTCGATGCAAGTCGTTAATGAGGTAGAGCTGCACTAAAATTTTTAGTTACATAACTATTGCAAAAATAAATAAATAAACAAAAAAGAATTTCAACCGTCATTTCTTATGAAGCGTCTTCCTTCAGTGGTCATCTCTGGATAATATAATGGCCTGTGAAGTCATCATTTCATAATAGGAGATCAGAAGAAAACATCGAATTCGTACACTTGTGGATTGCTCTTGATGACGCCGGTTCTTGATTCTACTCCCTTCGCTTCTCCGACGAGGTTTCATTCTTCACTAATTACAAGAGTTTCTTTCATTTTTTAAAACACGGTAAGGCTCCAAAGAGTCGTTACAACGACTGCACGATAATGGGTCTAGAACAAATAAAAAGTCTGGGACGTTACCATAAACGCCGTATGAATTCAACTACAGCTAACAATTGAATCGGGTTTAAAATAAAAGTTGCTAAAATTGTTTAAAAATTGTTATTTCTGAAATAAAATTATTACGCTAATTAAAACGTACGGAATTATATTCATTCCGTCCTTTCGCTCAACGTACGATGGGCAGCATCTCCTTGAAAGTGCTTCGAGATCTCGGTCATACCGCTGACCGAGAATCAAAAATGTTATCATTGACCGAGAACCAAAGACTGAGGGTCTAAAGTGCCTAACAGAAGCACTTGTTTCTGGTCAAGCGACACATTTCACGAAGTGCGTTGACGTATTTTAGAGATATAACCTTTGATATTCATCCTCCTGCTCTCAATAAGGTGTTATGTGATGTTGATGCTTGCGACACAACCAAGCGAATTAATCAGAGAAAACAGGCAAACATACCAAAATCGTGGGAAAAAACAAATGTCTGTGGACGATTTATTATTATCAATATTATTTTGGGTAGGTTGAGAGACAACGTCTTTTTCAATCTCATCTCTGTTCTCCTCTGTGTTAATTTTCCTACAACAAGTATAAGTCAATTTTTTTTTAAAACGTTATTGAATGATTAATATATAATCAAAATTTTGAGAGATTTCCAAAAGACTGGAAGTAATAACTATGCGATTTTACTTTATATTATAGGAGCAACCAGATGCCATTTCTGATTTTTATGGGGGGAGAGAAAGTAAGTATAATATATATTCTATTTTGTTCTTATCATTATACAGTAATGTATGATACGCGATTTTAGATCGAAACATTAAATTAAGGTAATAAAAATATAGAAGAAAATAATGAGAATGATTGGGGGGGGGGGGAACCATACAAAGAAAATTTTGAATTTATGAATTACAAGTATGTATAAATTATACAATTTCTACTCACTTAATAGAAATTTAAAAAAAGAATCCTAAAATCAGCACAAGTTTATTACAAATGTTGTTACGACTGGCGTACTATTATTATTCTTATTTTTGTTGAAATTTTTTTTCTGAAACTCTCTAGTATAGATATCTTTCGATTAAAGAATGAAATCTCAATCTGTTTCATTTGTTTCAAGTTTCATTTCATATCATTCTGAGAGAAATATGAATAATTTAATTTTTTGTTAACGTTTTTAAAATTTAATCCCGTCAATCCAATAGAAACGTCTATCCTTAAACATCATTTTTTAAAGGACTTCCTCTCAAAGATAACTATTTTGGAAAGTGCCTTTCACCCATGAATGCGACTTCAATTACGTAAATATTTGAAAATAATTTATTGTAGAATCTCAAGCTTTCTGCTGCTGAACGAAAAACAAACTTAATGAGATTGAGACTAAAAGATACTATTATATTACAGCATAATGTAGCGTTGCATTACCTTTATTGACTTGCATTCACTTTATAAACGATAAAATTTGAATATGATAATGACACATGTCTTCCTTTTCAATACAGAGATTTATTCATTTTCTTCTTTCAAAACTCCTCATGTTATCATTTCTCTCGAAATTATAATATGAATTTCGTTATCGCTTAACATTTGGAAATGAGTTTACAAAATATATAGAAAAGAATTAAATTACCTTTTGAAATATATGTGTAATGAAATATCTCTGCATTGATTGCACAAGAAGAAAAATGCACAAAATATTTAAATTTGGATAATGTCATGTCATCCAAATTATAATTTGCATAACAGGGATTGTATGTTAAGAAATTCAAAGATTTTTTTTTTTTTTAATTTATGGGTTCTGCCGATGAAGATATTTAATTTTCAGAAGCAAGATGACTCAGCGGAGATGAATGTTTCACGATTTTCGCAATGAAATCAAGTTACTCAAAATACACCATATGCAAAGAAAAACAAAATTTGAGTGAAAACTTGACAGATTTGACGATAGATACTAATTCACAGATTTGGTATTCTTCGTAAACTTGATAGTTCAGTATAATTAGATGGACATGCGTTTCAAATGAAGTTGGCGACGGACCTCGTAATTTCGAATCTGGACCAAGTGACAAGAATGATACTTGAGTTAGCATCTCCCTCTCCAAACTTCCTCACCACGCTAATAAGAGGACATGGGAACTCTACCAAATTTAACGCTCATCAGCCCCATTACATAGCGAGCCTTTAGTAGCATCAAGATTCGAACTCAGGAATCTACAAAAACAATTTCGACCGCTACCGTGACCACTAAGCTACTGTGGCTATGAAATTAAATCAAAACTATTGCCCATTCAAATTAAAGCAAACCATTTTGTACTTTTCGACACGGACAAGTTGGATATACGGGCTCAACAAACGACAAAAAATATTGGGTTGGAGGGAAAGTTCTGTCGTATTTTAAAGAAAATATTTGAATTCATTTATAAAAATATGTGTTTAATATTAATCAATTATATATGCTCCGTTATTTGTTACAACCTGTTGTCATCTTTCAGGTAACCTGTGAATTCCTGTTTTGTAGAAGTTCTCGTCCTTGGAGTTAAAATAGTCAGTAACTGCCTTAGAAACACTTTCAAAAGACTTGAGCTTTTTTTCCCGTTAGATAATTTTGCAGAGATCTGAACAGGTAATAATCAGATGGTGTAATGTCAAGTGAATACGGTGGGTGACTAAGGACTTCCCATCCTAACGCATTCAGTTTTTGTTGTGTCACCATTGCAGTATGCGGTCGAGCATTATCGTGGTGGAACACTATTCCTTTTCTGGACACTAATGCTGGCCTTTTTTCTTTGATAGCTGCATTCAATTTATCCAGCTGATTGCAGTGCAGATCCGCTTTAATGGTTTTCCCCTGTTTCAGCAACTCGTAGTACACTGGACCTTTCCTGTCCCACCACAAACAAAGCAATACTTTTCGTTGACGGATACTTTTTTTGGAACTGTTGCTGATGATGTTCCTGGTTTGCAGTAAGATTTTTTTTTCCTTAATATTATCGTAAAGAATCCACTTTTCATCTTCAGTAACCAGTTTGTCCAAAACGGCTCCACATTGTGTCTAATCAGATGTGATGAACACATTCTTACACGATTAGACAAATTCTTTTCCTTTAATTCATGTGGAACCCAAACACTTTGCTTTAACACAAACCCAAGAGATCTAATGTGATCTCCAACAGTTGTATGATGAATCCAAACTATTCTGCAATTCCTCAACTTGTTAAAAGTGGATTTTTTTCCAACATGGATTGCAAAACATCATTATCAATCTTGGATGGTCGTCCAGATCGATCACTTTCTTGGAGGCTCAGATCCCCGGAACGAAATTTGCTAAACCATCTTTGACAAGTACGAACATTTACAATATCTTTTCCAAATACCGCACATAAATTTTTACATGCAACCGATGCGTTGCTTCCTTTTTGGAATTCATACAAAATGCAGTGTCGTAAATGCACTTTATCTACTAACATGTTTTTCACTTTAAATATCACAAGTAAGTGATGAACTATAAAAAAGGACTCCTTTTATATTATACAGCAGCTAAAAGAACAAAAAAAAAAAAAAAAACAAAATACAAAAAAGCCAAATGTTTTTGTTATTTACAAGGAAAATAACCTGCCTATTTAAAATACGACAGAACTTTCCCTCCAACCCAATATATCACTAAAACGACATCTGAAAAAAGAACGAAAGAATTTTAAAAGACTAAGAAGGACTTTAAAAAGCAGGTTGAGATTTTTACTAATGTTGTCAAGGGTAATTGTGACCTCCTAAACGTTAATATCTTCCATAAAAGAGGGGTTGCGTTCGCAGGAAAGATAGGGCTGTCCTTCCGCTCAGACTTGCCATATCCTTCATCACGGAGCCCTCTTCTTTTGAGTTTTAGATTTTATAGATGATGCACACCGGGCTGTGAATAAGAATAAAGAAGGAATTAATTCGTGTTGTATGCAACTTGTATTATGGGTATTTGTCTTGAGGCATGTGCCTCTTGCTTCGAGAACCTTTCGTCAATTTTTCTACCAACTACGGAGTATTCACGTGATTTGTGGTTAAAACCTGAATCTGTGCGGAAGAAGAAGCTGATTGAAACAGCTAACCGAGTGCCGTGCACATCATCTGATCGAGCACTGATTGAACCGACAGTACGAACAAGAACCAGTAGATGAGTAAAATATCTATAGTTTCTTCTTCTTTATAAGGGAATAATGAACAAGGAAAGAAGATACTTGGACAGCTATGCTAATAATAGGACATTGTGTAAAGAGAAAAGTACTTCTTTGAGCCCCTCTGTGTTATATGTGGGGAAATATTGAGCAATGATTCAATTAAGCCTTCTTTGCCTCCCACATACACACATGACATTTACATTCTAAACATTCCTAGCGCAAAGATAAAGATGCCCCATTTTTTTAAAGTGTCGAACTTCACAGTTCTATAAACGCAAACATCTGCCAAACTTGAATATATTAAAAATGACTCTGTCAGATCTACCAAGACCTCCTTTTCTATTACTTATCATATTGTGAGTTATAAGGTAAAAATCACACTACTGGGGGAAATTTAATTTCACCGTGCATCAAAGATACTATTAGCAGCATGTTTGGAAAGAAAATTTTTCATAAAATTAATTTAATTCCTCTATTAAATAATACAGTGTCTCGAAGGATACTTGTTAGGAGATGTTGAGTGAACAGCCATTAAACACACATCTGAAAAGCTGTAAATATTTTTGATCCAATAACGATGTTACAAAGTATTCTGTACAACTGGCAATTGCTATGTTTTACCAAAAATTAGAATTCGAAGAAAATCTCCTTATTTGACACCCATTGAAGAATCGTACAATTGAATGAGGTATATTTGAAGTAATTGATCATCACATTTCACTGAAAAAATAGTACAGTAGTCAAAGTGCGTTGGGATAATCTCAGATGGAGAAAATTCCATGGAAGAGGTTGCTATGAAAATCACGCACACGTGGTAGCAGTCATCACCAAAATAAAATAGACTCATTTCTGTATTTATAAACAGAATTTTGCATGAAAACATTTACCTTCAAATTTGTGAAACTTTCTTAATGCAGCAGTCAAAATTTTCCACTTCATCAAGGCAAACCTTACCAGCTCCAATTTGTTTAAAATGTAGTGGGAAAACAAGTCTGCACTACGAATATTTTACTTTCATGATGCAATATAAAAACACTTTAATGCACGCAACACTTTAGTTTCATAGCTATAACTACTGCACGAAATGCGACTCTAATCAGTCCTTTTTTTTTTTTTTTTTTTTTTGGAAGAGAACTCTTTTAAAGATCTTGTATCCAGGATTCTTGATTTGCTATGCATACCGAATTTTTTTCTCCATCATATTAATAAACTCAGTCTTTCACTTTAAAATTCGTAGCATTTTTAAAATTGTTGACAAAATTACATTCTTGAAAAAACGTTTTGATTTGGGGGCAAAGCGCATTAAAAAAACGCTTCAAAGTTTCTTATCACAAGACCAGTTAAATCTTAAAGTTGAAGATGGGATAAATCAGCAATTCGAAGGATTAAAATTATCATTTAAAAATATTTCTCAGAGCCGGAAATGGATGATAGGTAGATTTTTAATTCTTTCAAAGAAGAACCGGTTTTGAATAGATCTATTGAAAGATTCAGCTCCTGGTGGAAAAGAAAAACACCATCTAAGAGTACAACTGGTAAGTAACGATGTTGAGATAGTCTGCACCTTTCATGGAGTGTTCTGCCACAATTAATGGTCCAAGAGACGTCCATGAGAACGTCCCCCAAACCTTAATAACCCTCCACAAGTCTGTGTCTGTTTATGACCTATTGTACATGTGTAGTACAATAATCTGCTGAATGGCACATCCTGATATGGCCATTGAATAAGGATTTGTGTTCCATCCAACCAGGTAACTTTCGTTGTTCTATGGCCCATTGTAGGTTGTAACTTAAATGGTGGTGATGCTTGGTTAATAGAGATACATGAAAAAGGCGTCTTCTACATGGTACCCAATCCAATCGAGTCTACTAAATTGTGTGCTCTGAAACATTTCTACTTTAACCTGCACAGTATTAAGCAATCAAATGAGTCACTGCCTGTCGCCAATTTCACTTCAACAAGCGGGACAGCTTCCGACGTCATAACTTTAAGATAAAAAATATTCTTGAATTAAGGAAGTTGAAGTAACCGAAATATGATGTACGACTTTTATTTACTTATTTTGTTCATTGGCTCGAGTTAGTGTATTTTATATGTGCCTCATAACGACTTGTCTTTTTACAATACAGCCAGAAAATAAAGAAGAAGATGCATTCTTTTTCATTCCTGATATATATATATATATATATATATATATATATATATATATATATATAATATGTGAAAAAAGGACGATACAACTTCTGTTACAGTCACAGCAGGAAAAATACTCGTAAAATCAATTCTCCCAGTATCATGAAACAAAAATGAATTCCTGACTGTGATAATTAAAGTATGGGATAAATTAGAAAATTAATTTAATATAAGAGTGAAATAATTACATAGACACACATATATACGAGGTGTGGCAATTATATAACTGGACTTGTCTTAAAAATTAGCTTTATTGAAAACATTATATAAATACTTTTGAGTCCCCAACAACATACTTTCCTTCCCTATCAATACATCGCTGCATACGAGTTTTCTACTGTTCAAAGCAGTGCTGCAGGTCATTAGGTGTCACTATCTTCAGTAAGTCTGTCGTTTTTGCCATCACCTCTTTCATAAATTGAAAATGTGTTCCTTTCAATGCACTTTTCGCTTGTAGAAACAGGTAGAAGTCGCATGGTACGAGATCTGGTGAGTATGGTGGGTGCTCGAGCACAGTAATGCATTTGTCTGCCAAGAACTGTTTCACGGAGAGCGCATTGTGGGCCGGTACGTTGTCTTGGTGCAAAATCCACGTGTTGTTGCTCCACAGCTCTGGCCTTTTCTTCCTCACTCTTTCTATAAGCTTTCTCAAGCCCACATTGTAGCACCGTTTGGCCTTGAGGTACCCAGTCAATCATGATTATACCATTAATATCAAAAATAAAAGAAAGAAAAAGAAAGAAAGAAACGAATAGCATTATCTTCAGTTTCGACTTGCTCATTCGAGCTTTTTTGGTCCTTGGGCGATGTGGGATGGTCTTCCAGTGCATGGATTGTCGTTTAGTTTCATGATCGTATTGAAAAATCAACATTTTGTCACATGTGATGACTTTTTCAATCAGTTCAGAATCATCTGTGAAGCGTTCTAGGATGTCAAAGCAAAAAATTTTCCTATTCATTTTTTGCTCTTATATCAGATTTTTTGGTACCCGTTTCCCAAAAACTTTCATTATATGCAAATACTTGATCAAATTTTTCTTGTCTCTCTCTGTCAATGTCCGAATCCACATCATTCAAACACTCAAACGTCGGTCTTCATGCACGATTTCATTAATTTTTTTAATGTTTTCATCAGTTCTTGGTCCCGACCTTCCAAAAATCGCTTGTGCCATTCAAAAATTGGACTACGTGACACGCAATTATCTCCAAACACTTCCTTTTACAATGTGAAAAATTAAGTTGGTTATTTTTTTTTTTTAATTTCACGAGGAATTACAAATTTATGTACTGCTCGATTCTTAAGCTGATCTTGATATTCGATACAATAACGTCTTACTCAAACAAGCATGATAAACGAACTGAACTAGATAGAGGGACGGAATAATGTACCACTTGCACCAGAAGCATCAAGGTCAACTTCATTCCATTCCCACTTCTCTACACCAAGTCTAACGGCCAAGGCATGCGCAGTCTCCGGTTATTTAATCGACATACTTCGTGTATATATATATATATATATATATATATATATATATATATATATATATATATACATATACATACATGTGTGTGTATTTATAAATTAAGTATATTCCAGAATCATACGGAAACCATGCACAAGATCAAGATTTTTCCCTAGATCATACATGTTTTCAGGAATAACACGATTGTATTTCAGGTCATCAGACGGTGCTGACAGTTGATAAGAAGTAAGAGAGAGTCAAAGGACCGTAATAAATGAAGACACGCAATGAAATAGCGTAGTTCACACAGACAGCGTATAAGCTTCACAGTTCCATAACTAAATAGGCATGACTCAGAGGATAAATCGGGATGAATTTTTATGAGATCAATTATCAGCTGTTTAGAATGTTGGCGCACACAGATCGAAGTATCTGAGGAAGTTTGAATCTGCTATCACCGCTTGGCCTGTTCAAAGACCATATTACCTGGACGACGTCACAGAGGGACTGTATGTTGTTTTCAGACAAATCCAAGTATCCAATGCAATAGTACTCACGCCGTGTCTCCATACGGAGAGCACCATCGACCCGTTACAACAATCATTGAACATCATCATTACGGTGGTGAAAAACTTCTTGTTTGAGATGGTACCATCATGGGTACTTGAACAGCTCTCCATGTTCAAAGCAGAACCATAAATGACCAAATTTATCGGGATATTATTTTGTGTGAACATAATCATATATTCAGAAGTGCCATGGACACTGATTTAATCTTTATTGATGACACACCCGTCGTTACCGTGCAAATATAGTGAACGAATGCCTTCAGAATGACCAGCATTCTCTCCCCTCCCCAGATTTCAACCCGATAGAGCACATATGAGACATGACTGGCCAACGAATTGCAGGTTGTAATCTTCCTCTTAGATCTATTCCGAAACTGTAGAGAGCATTGATTGATGAGTGAGGTAGTATTCCCGAGCTGGATAATTTGGTACTCAGTATGGCCGGACATTGAACTGAATGTATTGCAGCTCATGGCAAATATATAACCTATTAATCATCCCACAAATCATATTCTGCAAACTTTTCTGCACAGGAGACGTCATATACAATTGCTCCAGGGAGTATACCTCTTAATTGGTGCTACGGTACATGCACCCTTTATTTTGCTCTGATCCATTTGTTTATTAAACAGACTTTAAGTTTATTGCACGTTTGTTGCAAAAAATAAAATTTCTTTTTATTTAAAAATTACAATTAGAGAAGCACAATAATGAATTGGTTAATATGACACATACCAAGTGTAATATAACGTTTTAATGTACCAATTTTAAAACACTTAAGTAATAATAAAGTAAAAACATTTGGTTTGGATTTGAGTATACGTTGCACAAAAAATGACTACAGAAATGATGACATGTTCATAGTAATACAAGATCACCTCGAGTATCACGCAGTAGCATTGAATATCCTACGTCCCTTCGGGACTATATCAACTTCGTTCCTCGAGTCCAAGGTTATCTGGTCGCATCTGGCCAAATAAAGGAGCGATTCAATCGATGTTTTGGGCACCTTTTTTCTAGCCCTGGCGATCTTCTTTCCACACTTATAAGAAAATGAGTGCCAAATTAGACTTACTAGACACACACATTTACTTACGTTTAGAAATTGGTACTTCTGTTGAATTTTTAAACATGTAATCGCACAAAATGCTCATGTAATCTAGCCGGAATCGAAATAGGAAACTCCTCCCTCTCTTTCTAAGAAAAAAAAATTATTATTTATCGTCAAAGAATATCTTCAATAAATAGTTGCAGTTCGTAGTTGTTAAAGATGAGAGTCCATTCCACTTTCCATGAACGCAAACTTTTTCTAAATGTTAGCGAACGTAACAATACGATTATTTGCTAATTATACAATATATATTCTGTATTATTTCAATTCTTTTAAATCTAGCCACCATCTAATGAGTCTATATTGTTCTTCTCAGAGAGATAGCCTCGGATCAGTACATACATAATGTAAAATTTCCTATCAAAGCATAAATAACCGTCCTCCATTGAGTTAAAAATATACTGTTTTTTAATATTTAAGAATAATCTTTGAAAAAAAAAATGTGCTAAATTATTTCTATAACAAAAGCTGATTTCGAGCATTGATTGATTGTTTACTAACATCACACTAGCAAGCTACACAAGAGCAATTGGTCTCGGGCCATGTCCTTTTGAGTCACGATCGAGGGAAGAAATCGACATTTGAGTTTGAGCTCCCTCTCTTAATTTCCACACCACAACATCGTGGTAACTTTGAGTCAAGTTAGATTTAATGTTAATCTGCCACGGTACACGAAGGATCCGTAAGTGGAATCAGGACTCGACAAAAATAAAGCCGTGTGCATGCTCCCGTTCTTGACCAAACGGCAATGACGGCCTAGATATGTGCATAATTTTTCAATTATTTATAATCCAGGATGTTGGACTATAAGACATGGAATACGATATACATAATGGAAAGACTATAAGAATTTGCATTGTTTTCCTTAGAAAATCTAAGACTTGTAAATAAAACAATAGATAAATTTGCTGAAAGTAAAAAAAAGAAAAAAAGTTAATTTTTTTTTACGTTAATATTGAAAAGTATGAATTATTAAAATGACTATTCAACTTAAATAAGTATGAAAATATTATTTTGCATTTAATTTTTAAAAATTTTTTTTGTTCATTTTTTAAAAAATTTCTGGAGCCTTTCTCTGTATTTGAGTATTATAAATCTTCAAATTAATAAGAACGACCCTGACTACAACGGTCATAGAGAGAAGGCGATTATATTTAGCAATGTCATTTAATAAACGCTAAGAGCAAAAATTTCTTTAGTTCGAAATTAGCTCAACTTTTGTGTCGATATTTAAGCTACTCGAATGCTAACGGGAGTTGCATTCAACTGGTTTCAGTTGTAGTTTTATTTGTTTTTATTCCACAGATGGCGCCACGATGCAGTTGACGGTTATTTTAATAACTTCAGTATTGTTACCATCAAGACACCTCTCTCATTCTGTCAGCATTGCAATCTTTATCAAACGAGCTTGGATGCCCACATTCGATGTTGAAAATTATACACTTGAGTAATTGAAACAGTTTTCTTTAAAGAAAGAAAAAAAAAGTTAACTTTCTAATTTTAAATACCTGACCTAAATTTTATTTTTAATTTTTCTGTTGCTAAATTTTGGCAACAGTGGTAAAAGTTTTGAGAGAGAGAGTAAATGGTTTTTTAGTTGCAATGTTCTTCAAATAAATTTGCAAATAAAGTGCATCAAGTAATTAATGTGCTTCTGATAGGAAGTTTGAGTGATAGAATTAGAGTAAGGAAAGCGGTTGCTTATATTTTGGAGTATTTATGAGATATTTTTCATCTTCTGAAAGGAATATTCGTCATCCAGCGTATTTATTTTCAGTCAATTTCTTCAGATAATGTTCTCTGTAGATAAAGTAAAAGAGCAGCGAAGAACTGTGTTAATGAAAAAAAAAAAAAAAGAAAGAAAGGGGAAAAAAAGGAATAATTCGTATTGGTGGATGGCTAGGAAAGGCGTCTTTATCAATTACTCAAAAGCATCCAGCGATCCTGCCAAAAAATTGTAAGTTTATAATGACCTATTGTCGGACGGATGGGAAGGTAAGGAATGAATGGTCGACAACTCTAAAACATTTTACTTTATTGACAGTTCATCTACAAATCTATCAGCTAGGAGTCTATCCGCTCTCTGCCCTCCTTCTGCCCTCTACACTTCTCTTCTCCGCGCTATATATACACATATCAAATCTTAATTAGCATGTCTCCGTTCTCTTCTTCGGAGGAAGTCCTCTGATACAAATAACGTAATCTCTATCGGAAAGAGTAAAAATTCCCCCAGAGGACTTGCTAGTGACAAGGTCGTAGATAGACCCGTCACAAGTTAAGTAAAAAAAAATTTTGAACTGTACATAAACGATTATTACATATAGGGCCCCAAGAACTACTAAATGCTGCAAGTCTAAAATTTTGGCCGTTAGGTGGCAGAGATTTGGCACGGAAAATAACACATCTTTGTGTGACCTGTTTTAATTTTAGTTTAGTTTTTATTAACGTCGCACTAGAAGCAACACGAGGGCTATTGGCGATGAACCTCGTAATTTTGAACCACGGTCAATTGACGAGGACGACACCTAAGTTGGCACCCCCTTTCCTAACACCCACACCACGCCAACGGGAGGACTTTGGGCCCTGACAGTGACCTGTTTTAAATGCAAACCCATTTTATCGACACACATTACGGGAGACTTTCCTTATGAACGAGTTAATAGGTCACCTCCATTTAGTGTAACAGGATTAGACCTATGCGGTCCGTTTTTTATAACTTACAAAAACCAGAGAAGGGGTGTACTTAATAAAATTCATACATATGTGTGCATATGTTTCGTAACAAAAACCATTCATCTTGAAATTTTGTCAGATTTGACTTCAAATGTTTTGATTGACACTCTGTAGCGCTTCATGGGTAGATGTGGTAAATGTTCAAAACTATTTACGGATAATACAACTAATTTTGTGGGAGCTAATTCCAAATTACTATTTTTTTTAGTTTATTTTTTGTTAACATCACACTAGAAGCAACACGACGGCTATTGGCGACGGACCTCGAAATTTTGAACCTCGGTCAAGTGACGAGGACGACACCTGAGCTGGTACCTTCTCTCCTAACTTCCACACCACGCCAATGGGAGGAATTTGGGTCCCGATAGATTTAACGTGCATCACCCCGTCTACATGGCGGGTCTTTAGCAGCCAAGGCAATTCCCAATTGCAAAAGTTTCTGAAAGCTAGTTAATTTTTCTGACAAATTTTTAGCCTCATATTTTACGTCCGAGAATATAGATTGGAATTCTATCCCTCCCAAGTCCCCCCATTTCAGTAGGTTGTGGGAGGCTGGAGTAAAATGTGTTAAATATCTCCTGAAAAGAACGATAGGAGATTTGTGCTTTACTCGTAAAGAGTTAGACACAATAGTAATACAGGTTGAGAGGGGATACTTAACTCGAGACCCCTAACGCCAAATTCAAACGATTTTGACGATTATCATGTATTGACCCCTGGTCATTTTTAATAGAAGGATCGATAACGTGATAGCAGAACCAGTAATTATAAATGTAAATGAGAAACGTTTAAATCATTGGCAAGAACAACAAAAGTAATCCAGAATCTGGAAAAAATAGACAAAGGATTGTTTAGCAACTCTTCTACAAAGAACGAAGTGGCAGGTTGAAAAAAATAACATATCTATAGGTCTAATTGTTTTTGTTGAAGATGACTTTTTACCAGTTTTTAGGACGAGTTGTTGAAGTATATTATAGTTCTCATAATAACTTTAAAACGTAACACTAAATCAGGGGAATTTAAAAGACCTATAACAAAAATTGCAGTACTTCCTACTGAATAAATCCTGTATTGATTATATGAAAATAATGCATTATATTTTATTCAGAATGCTTTGTTATTCGTAATACATTTTTTTGTTGTTTATTGATGTTGTGTTTTAAATATCTTGTGATATGTTAAAATTATATTATATTATATATATATATATATATATATATATATATATATATATATATATATATATATATATTTGAAAATTTTAATTTTTTTCTTGTATATTTGTTGAAATTAATGTAATTTCAATCCTGGTGAGTGTATTAATCCCCTTGATAAGAAAAACTTGTTAAATGGCACTGCGATCGTCTGTCAAATTGTGTTTAAATCCCTGGATAAATTAGTTGTGAAGCGGTACTGTGATCGCCCTTTCAAATGTTTGTTTGTTTTTATGTGTGTGGGGTGTTTTATTATTTTTATTTGTATATGTGTATACTGTTAGTGATGTAGAAACAACGGAACGCCATAGTTTCGCTACCGAAATAAAGCTTGTTATTATTAGAAATCGTTTAATTAGTTGCTTACAGTCCCCTTTATATAGTTTTGAGAGCAGCAATAGCACTGCATTAAGATTATGATCATACACATACAAAAATATACAATTCACATCTTCCAAATTGCTGATTTCGTACTTCAAAACCTAAAAAATTCGAACCCTCCAAAGCATTAATTTCATCTCCGAGTATTAAATTTCTTTTTTTTACACACTTAAAATGCTTAACTTTCGTTGACTTCAAAGTTTTAAAATGGTTCACACAGAAAAATAAAAAAAATTCTAAGAATTTCTTAGAATTTTTAGAAGAAAAAATAAATAAGATTCTTAGAATTGCGTGTGTAACAATCATTAAAACACAATTCTGAGAACCTAATTAAGTCCTTACAAAAAAAAAATTCTGTTTCAAATTATAAAATCAAAACTAAATATTCTATAAGCATATTGCTTCGAAATTTAATTTATTCTTCTCTTCAGAATAGATCACATAAACATAAAAAAAAACATTTGTTGACATACTTGAGATTATTTATCCTTATTCCAATGTTTAATCCAACCGTGTAGTGACCGAGAATGATAAGATAGTCCCACAGTCGCATGTCGTAAGAGGCGACTTAAATGAGTACCCAGCGTCTGGGGGTATAGCCGAGCACTCTGCTCCTGGGGATTATTTCAGGGGATCGCAGGGGCTTGCCTTACTTCAGTAGATATGGGCATCAAGACCCCGATGCACCCTTGTGATCTTTTTCTTTTCCATGGGGTTTACAGTCTTTGGTAAACATGGGTGACGCTCCCCAGGAATACCATAATGATCGTCCTCAATTTTTTACACTCCTTCTCTTATCAGCCCATTTTTATCTTTTTCCAATTTTTTTCACACGTCCAGACCACAATTATATCTTGTTTGGCACAGTATGGCCACATCTAGCTCCTGCGCCAATAAACTTCTTTATTACATCAATCACAACCAATCTTTAATCCATAAAACACCTTTAAAATAATCACATTGAATAATTTAAATCCTAACAAAATAAATCATTTCTTGTTTCAAATAATAAAATCAAGACAAAACATTTGTTGATATATTTTAGTTCACTTATCCTTATTCCAACGTTCATTTAATAAAATGCCCTTTAAAATAATTGTATTCAATTATTCTAATCGAATTAAAAAAATTCCTTGAATTATCGGTCTTTAAAAATATCCAAATGTTCCATGAGAAAATAACTGCTCACTAATTCTAAACAAATATTAAATTCCGAAAAGACTGCTAAATTAATGCAGGGATTATAAACACAAAATAATTTTCAGAATGAATCACTCGAAAATAATAATTAAAAAAGAGTCCTAGCTTATAATTCATAGTTCCTTTTTTAAAAAAAATCAGTCTCTGATTAAATAATAAATAAAAACCATAATTATCTCACCATTTATTGCAACTCTCCTCCGGTCAAATGACGTGGGGTGGGGTGGGGGAATCCTTGGTTCACACTTTCTTTATATTCTCACCGAAGAGTCGTAAGCAGTCTGTCCATAAACGCACGAACAGTTCCTTCCTTCATTCTTCTGTAATTGACTTGCGTTTTCGGTTACATCCCTTTCGCAGCTGTGGTCATAAATTGGGCACGTATTTCATTTGTTGTGAGGTCAATGTCGCAAGGTCACACACTATGTGAGGTGAACACAACAGACTCCCAATCAGAAGGCAATAAAATATCACATAAGATTGACGCTACACATTTCAACACCAACAGATTTATTAAAAACATTTTAAAAAGTTAAATAAAAGACAAACATAAGCTGACGATTTGACAGCTAATAACAAGAAAGAAGATACAAGAGGGAACCGGGAAACTTCAATGTGGTTCCAATACTGAATGCTTTCGTAGTGCTACCTTATATAGTAGGTAGCAAAAGGGGTTTAGTTCATTTCAGCTTCACAGCACCTCAATTGGCTTACCTTGCAAGAATAGCCGGCTCATACTCATAGTGATAGAGTGACGGTAGGCTGGGACTTTGATCACCAGGCGTCACACATCCTTTGTATAGCTGAAAGTCGTTGAATCTTGGGGAGGCTGTTTCGCTTCCGATACTATCTCTCTATCTTAAATGGCTGCCCACAGATGACCCAATTTCTAGTTGATGTAGAGAATGGGCACTTTATCCTTGCCCGAAATCCTGTTATATCCTCGGGGTCGAAAGGGCTTGTCGCCTTCCTTCCATCCTTGTGGATAGGGGGAGTCTCTCCCCATTACTCGTTTCTTTCAACTTTGTTGAAAGTCCTCTCTGTACGAATTTTTCCGTAATAAGGTGTGTTGATCCATGGTCTCTAAATATTTCCTCATGATGAACTTTTCACGGGACGAAGGAATTTTGTGGCATCTTTTCTGTTTTTCCTTCCTTCGGGTGAAACCTCTCATCTTGCTGTGATACTTATATTTTCTTCTTTAGGAAAAGTATCTGATATCTTTTTCGACATTTCTTCTCTTGCAGTTGAATCGTTCCTTTCGCTTTAAAATTTATGTTTTCTTCCTATTGGGATGGAAATCTATTCACTCATTCTGTTCACCTAATTATTTGTCGTAAAACTTTTCCTTTTTCCAACTGTATTGGATTTGGTTAAGGGTTAATTTTGAAGAACACTCCCTCTGCTTTCTTCTTTCCTTCAATTGAAACACATATTTCCTGACCTAGTTTCTCTAGTTGATTTGGTAAATTAGAAATACCTTCTATTGACTTAATTTGCTTTTTCAATACTGATTCCTCTCTTTCTCCAATAGGAATATTTTCTCCTGTATCATCCTGCAAAATTTTTTCGTTGACTTTCTGAACATTATTTAATTTGTGTTCTAAATACTCCAATTCTTCTTGAAATCGTTGTTGTTCATCTTTTCCATTCTTTTCATTTTTTTTTCTGTATTTGTATTTTCCCTTGCACTTCTTTCATTATCTTATGCTCTCGGAAAATCCGCTAATCTCTTGTTATCCTTTTCTTTTTTCAATATTCCTTTTCATTGAAACTCTAACAATTCTGTCTTTTGTTTTTCCAATTGTTTTGCAATCAGTATTTCTCCTTTTTCTTCATTTAAGATACAGGTTTCATTCCGCAATTTTTCTAATTAGTTTAACGGATTAGAATTTTCTTTTTTCTAGCCATTTAATTGCATCTCCAGAGCTAATGAGACTTCTTCTTTTCCTCTGTTAATGGCTTCTTGTACCCGTATGGCTTACGCTAACTTATTGTTTTCCTGAAGTTTATTTAACTTCTGATCATTCTTCAATTTCGATTTAAGATCTTCCTGCTGAGTCTAAAATCGTTTTTCATCAACAATTCGCCTCTTCCTTCCTTTTCTTCAATAATGTCATCTTGTTGCCGTTTAACTTGAGATAATTTTTTATTTTCTTCCTGTATTTCAGTAAACCTCTTGTCTTTTTTTCTCTCAATTCAGATCTAAGCATTTCCTGTTGTGATTGAAATCATTTTGCGTGACATTTTTGCTTTTCTTCATGTTCTTTTATAACTTGAAATAATCTTTTATTTTCTTCTTGTATTTTAGATAATTCATCCATTTTTTTTCTTATTCTCTACATTAACTTTGATAAGTTCACTTGGTCTAGTTTCAGCTGCTTTCGATTCAGTACATAGCATCACTTCATGGCACTTTAAAACTGAAAAAAGATAATCCTTTAAAAATCCAATGTGTAATTCTTCACCGGCCTTTGCGTAAGCAATATGTGGTAGATCTAAAAACGGACGTAATAAATCAACTGGTTGAGTTGAGTCTGAGACGACTAAAACATGAATATTATTTCCTAAAACTTTTTCGATTTGAAGATCTACTATTATCACACCAAAACTTTGAGTGACTAGGCTTAGCTGACTACCGAATGAATAGAGATCTTTTTTACAAGGTAAAATGTTCAGTCATAAGTTTTGTGCTACTGATTCTTTAAGTAAACAACTTGAAGATCCGATATCCAGTAAGGCAATGATCCTATGGTCATTTATGAATGTGATTTTCAAGTACCTAATTGGTGCGGATGATTCCTGTTCACAAACATTAAAAATAATCCTTCTAATCTAGCTTTTATTTTCTGTGCAGTAATTTTTGCAGTGTTCTGATTTCCAAATAAGGTGCATGAGAAGAGACAATCTCTTCCGACATGACCGTAATTATTACAGGAAAAACAATCTGGTTCTCCTCTGAGCTTTCGTCTTAAATTTTCTATAATACTTTCTCTCTCTCTCTCTTTTTTTTTTTTTTGCCATTGCCTATCTCTTTCTTCTCTTTGTTGTATCTCAATTTTGTTTTTAACTATCCTCTCAAGACATCCATCCGCAAATTTTTTTTCATAGTATTTATCATTAATTATACTTGCTACTATTTTTTCATTTTCAGCTTCGAAGGGAATGTTTATACCAAAATTCTCGGCTAATTCTTTTAGATCCTTTTGAGAGGAGCGACATATTTAATATTATTTTACTACATTTTGTTATTCAAAACAAATCATTGCTTTAACTAATCATTTCCAAACGCATAAGGGAAACGAAAATTATTTACCTTCCTTTTTCTTTTTTTTGTTCCATAGTCCATAGTTGCGTAAATTTCACAATGCATTCTTTTTGTTCATTTCACAGTCCTGGTAGGTTAATGTACTACAAAGCAAATCCTTTTTTTCATATTTCGGGTAGGCTAATATCAGGTTGATAGCAGAATATAATCCCACTTTCTGAAATTGGAGAAACCTTTTATCTTTTTTAACCACTTATACTTTCTTTACTTATTATTAATTCACTAAACTACCTTTCTTTCACTTAATTTTCGCTTATCTTTCTCGCACTCTTCCTTAATAATAAACTTTTTGCTTTATTTATAAACATCTGCCACTTCTGAATTCTTAGAAACTCTCATTCCTTACTTTTTTTTAATAGTAACTCTTAAACTAATAATATCCTGATTGTTTCTTTTGAGAAAACTATTGTCCAGTGGGTTCCTGCCCACTGAGGAGTCCCAGGCAACGAGACAGTGGACTATCTGGCTAAGAGAGGTGCTTTGATTAAGCAGAATGTTTCTTATCCTTTGCCTCTATGTACAATTAAATACCGTATTAAAAATTCTATCATAAGCCCATGCACAGGAGGACCTTACCAATCGTATATCAAACAAGGCTTGGAAGAATGCTGTCTTCCTTGCTTCCAATCATCCGCACCAAATAGAAGGGTCGCTGAATTCCGCCTAGCCACCGGACATGATTGCTTACAAAAACATCGTTTCAGATTCAAAATTGCTCCTTCACCGGCGTGCACTCTGTGAAACTCTGGTGGGTATATGGACTCCGCTAATCTGCCCCACTGCTCTGCGCTTCGAAAGCCCCCTTTTTTACAACGTTTTTCAGAATTTCACTTGGTGTGTGTGTGTGTGTGTCATTAAATTTTCGATCGTTAATTTAACCAACTTCCCATCAAGCTAGAGCTTTGAAATTTTGGGAATCGTTCGTACTCGCCTAACAATGCAATATTTAGACATTTGCGACAAGTTTTAACTAATATTTCAATAATTTTAATGTCAAAATATTCTTCCCTCTCGGCGCTTTTAGGACTGAGGAAAAAATTTCTTTCCCCCTCTGGGAGCACCGGGCACTCCCCACACCGCATGAAGTATCGTAAACCTTTTGTACTCACAAAGGGGAGATACTATCTCCCCTTTACTATCTCCGAGATAGTAAGGGTTGCTGACTTTTAGTAATCATTCGCAAGAAAGAAAGTTTCCAATATGTCATGTCTTATCACAATAATTTTTTCTGAATTTGGTTCCCATTCTTTTTAATAGAATGACTTACAAATTCACAATGCATGTTTTGATTTTATGAGTATTATGAATTTTTAATTTCACAAATGTTCTTTTATGGCAATTTTAAAGTTAAAAATAACCAAAGTTTTAACTATATTTTAATATTTTCTAATAAACTCTGCCTCCATATAAAACGTTGCTTTAAAAACGTTGGTTTATATCGAATTATTTTTCTGAACTTTACTGGGAGGCTAGAGACAAGTTGATTTATGAACTCGTTGCAGCATTTTTTGTTCTATTTGTGTGTGTGTTTCTTGCCCACGAGTGTATCGTAATTGTTTTTCTTTTCTTTCTCTTTTGTTGTAACTGTTTATAATCTACCATTAGCAAAAAATATCCTGATTGTTTACTTTTACTTAGTTTATATAGCTTATTTCACTTACCTGTAAACTGTATATGAGATCAGACACACATTTGTTAAAATAACAACAGTTCCCTTTGTTCTTCAATCATCAGCGTTACCTTGTTGATCACTGCAGGTTACTTACACTAGAATCACACGCATGCGATCCAAACTTTTGAGTGTCAACTCGCTCGTTTACACACAGACCTGCTCCACTCGGAGTCTGGTTCTGATCTAATAAAGGTCTGGTGACAAATAAAGGTTAGTCCGATAAATTCAAAAAGCGTTTTGCAATTCATAGCCTAAGAGTTTAAGAGGAAATTGCCTTGGCCAATAATTAAGTTGTTGGAACATATCCAGAAAAATTCAAAGTATTATAGAGGAGCAAAGATACACAGCAGATCAAGTTTTCAGCACCGACGATATTAGGCTATGATGTGCGTGGGAGGGGGGAATGCCCAATAGAACTTTAATATTGGAAAAAGAAAAAGCTAT
The DNA here is from genome assembly GCA_019974015.1 of Nephila pilipes. NCBI lineage: Eukaryota > Metazoa > Arthropoda > Arachnida > Araneae > Nephilidae > Nephila > Nephila pilipes. The sequence goes on from BMAW01004455.1 coordinate 958,970, forward strand.
ATCCAGATTTAAGGTGTCTAAAGATTGAAAAACGCTACTTTTGTTCAATAATGCGTCAGGGAACCTTATGACAAATCTTTGCTGGTTTATAGATCCTTAAATCCCAGTGCACTTGAAGGCGCAAATAAAAACAAATTACCGGGATATATAGAAAAGCAAATCCAAGAGCTTAGGTAATAAGAAGTTTATTCAAAGATTGAGTTTTAAATTGTTTTGTGCCAAACGTTGAAAATTATTTAAAACAGAAAAATTTCATCTTCAATGCACTATTACAATTAAATAATGTTCCAAGTCACCCACAAGATTTGAATCATCCCTACATCAAAATAGTGTTCCTACTTTGTTGTTCAAACCATTGGATCAAGTTATTATTTGTACTTTTAAAACTTATTACATAAGTTGTGCAATAAGTTTAATAATTATAGTGGATTTTAGATGTAACCGACTCGAAATCAATGTAATGGAAGCTCAGAAGCAATTTACAACTAAGCATTGCATCGATGTCAATGAACGAACTAAAAATATCAACATTAAATGCATGTTGGAAGAAGATAAGGTCATTTTCAGCAGCAGTAGAAAACGTACTTAAATCGTCATAAAATGAAATTGTGGCATACTAGAACTGGCTGAATCGATCGGAGGAGATGGTTTTGTGGATACGGATATTGAGGACATTCAAGATTTATTAGTGTAAGAAACTCAGGAAGCAGATTTGATGCAAATGCGAAGTCAAAAATCAAATTGATTCTGAGAATAATACACTGATGAAGATTGTGAAATTAATAATTTAACACTAAAAAATTACAAGGCCAAAAGCAAAAATTTTTGAATCCTTTTTCTTGAATGCAGACCTTTCCGCTGAAAGATGCCGAAAATTCAAAAGGGTGCTGAAAAATTGTTTCCATACCATGAAATCTTCAATTACCTTGTAAAATCCAGCTAACAAACCAAAATTACGTATTTTTTAAAGAGAATAGAAAACGCAAAAGATCTAACAGAAGAAAAAGGTTCTGAAAATGAAGATGATATCATTCAACCAAAAAAAAAAAAAACAATATCGTTTATGTACTGAGCAATGATAAGGAAGAAATTTATTAAATTGAAATCGCATTAAATGAAACTAATAGTTTTTGTTTCTTTACGTTTAGTGTTTTATATATGTTTACAATTTTAATAAAAATTAAGTTGCTTATTAGAATTTATGACAAAAAAATTTATAAAAAAATGTATGATCATTAATAAGTTTTCGAAACGTAACCCCCCCCCGGTTTTTTTTTTTGTTCTGACTCTGAGATAACCCACTTTCACACAACACGGCATTTTCTGGAACCTATGTACCATGTTATTGAAGGATTACTTGCATATATATAAGTTTATGATAGCAAAGAGGAATGGAAGCTGATGAAGCAATGGTCATTGTTATATATACAATTATCCCGTATTACCATTAAAGACTACTGAAAGAAATTTTCTATATGTATGATTAAAATTTTATTTCTTTCGTGTTTGGTATTTAAAATATTTCATAATTTTTCAGAGTAAAATTACGAAATTTTTATTAAGAGTATGATTGAAACATCAGTTGATAATTTTAAGATCAATATTTGCTCCAAAAGTTTAAGCCAACTTTATTTCTAAGATAAAAAATATTTTTACCACAGCAAAATTAAAATGCGATTTATATATTTAGCCCTTAATAAAATATTTTACACCATATTTTTAAATTAATGTTTTTACCACCATTTGTATAAACTATTTTTAATAATTTTTTGTCTAAAATGTGTGATTGATGTTAATTATATATACACTTTTACAGAAAAGATATTTTCCGTCCATAGAATAAATATATGAAACTTTCAGTTAGTCAACAGCCAAACAAGTCATAACTCAGTTGACGAAATTCAAGTAATTTACTGTTGATAAGAAAAATAATTAGAACATGTAATTTTACGTAAATAGGATGTATTTTGAAATATTGTTATTTAATTAGTAAAGAAAGAAAATATTTTAAATAATCCACGATGTAAAAATCACCAACAGGGCAAAACGTAAACAGTCTTTACGTGATAGAACTTTATAAAAAATACCATCCGAAAATTAAAGAACAAAAATTTGTCATTATTTTCCCAGTTTCTTTCTTCAGCTTCGATTTATATTATTTTGTTTAGTGATAATAAGTAAGTGGCGATTTTTGTAGATCTACTGAAAAGTTCTGCCCGTTTGTGAAGGGAAAGAAAGTAATACGTTGCAAAACCTTTATTGTACAGTAAATATAATTTTTGTCTTAACTAAGGACTCCTTGTAAGCATGATGATAATTTGTAAATACCATTTTAATATAGTTTTAGACTTTTATCTATCATATCTAGTTTATTTTGTTTTGTGTGCGGTCCTTTTTGCAGATTTGAAAAAGGGGTATTGTAACGTATTTCTTGATTAAATATATCGGTCGATTTGCACATACCCAAGAGTTTTTGCGGTATAAAATTCTTTCCAGTTAAGAAAGAATTAAAGAGTTCACAAATGGACTGAGAAAATTGAATGGAAGACATTTTACTCACATGTATATATACTGCATTGCTCATAGATAATATGTTTGTACTGTTTGTTAATAATACATTAATATATCCGTAACAGGGACGTCTTAAGGCATGGGCCAACTGGGCCCGGGCCTCGCTATTGAGGGGGGCCTCGTCTCGTTCTCTACTCGCCCTGAATAAGATCATGATCAGAATAATTTCAATCGTCAAATGTTATTCACGGACATGACTGGTTGAAGACAGTTACTTTTATATTGAATATTTCTATTTATAATGTTTGCTGAGAATCAGGGAAAATATTAGTTTTATTTCTAAAGCGAGATATATCCAATCTATTGATAAAAGTACTGTTGTGGGAAGGATAGTCACAGACACTCCTTCCAGCGATCTTTTATTTATTTGCACACATGAGTTAAGAATCGCTCATGAATGGACAAGAGATACTCTTAAGCCCCCAACAGAAGTGACAAAAACACATTTCCTATTTTATGACAGGCATCGAGGGTGAAATAATAAAGAGGGTTGAAATGACTCTGAAGGAAATCACACTTTTTGGAGAAACGAGTGGCCTACAGTTTTAAATCGGCAATTTCTTCCTGTAAATTTAATTTGTTTGAAACAGCAAAATGTAATTATGTTTTCATTTTGGAATTGTATTTTTTGGAAATTTAAGATAATAAACGAATATTTATGTCGCATTAAAAAAGTAAAATAATTTGCAATTGTATTTGATTTGTTATAGAGAGAGTTATAAAAATAATATTCAGTTTAAATAATGCTGCTTTTTTTGTAAATTTTCTCTCTCTCCCTCTGAACAACATGAAATAATCTCTTAATTGTTCATAAAATTACGTATAAATATATCAATGAATTCCTTGGAATATTTTTCTATCGATTAATATGCATAAGTGCGCGCTCCCTTCATTTTGAATGCACTATGGTCTTACAAGAGTTTTCTATGCGTATTGTAATTCAGAGAAATATTTTTATTTGCTTCTAATATGGAAAGCGTGATTTTACTCGTTTAAAAATTCAAATGACTGTCCTTTTTATTATTATTGAAACCCCCCAAAAAAGAACATTTATAAAATGAATATATTACATTACTACTACAGATTTTGTAATGTTGTATAAATGTAGAAAAACAATCATATAACAAGAATTCTAGAGTACGATTTGATAATTAGATAAATAAATGCCTCAAGAGTACAAATAGAGAAATTCTCGTCAAACACAGTACAAAATAAAAGACTTTTAGTGTAAAGACCCTTCACTAGAAATTTTCTGTTTGCGAGTGTATGTTTTTTTTTTCTTTCAGATCAGATTCTCGGGCAGAAAATTGAAATTTATTACATATACTTTAATTTTATACAACTTTTTGTTTACAAACTAGTTAGAGAGTGTTCTATTTTTTCCCCCTTGAACAGGACAAAAAACCAAAACAAAAAATGCGAAATACAACATATAGTTATGTGCATATTACGTGAATTATGGCATAATGATTTTTAGAACAGTGTATTTATTTATTTATTTTTAGTAGCAAAATAACAATTCTTTTTCGAATAACTCATCCCCAAACAAGCGTGTTATTAAAAAAAAATCTCTTAGTTATTTTTAGGATATAAATAAAAGGGGAGCCACCTTTTACTAAATTATTCATATTTTTTCTGTATATCATCTTGCACAAGTTTAAAAGTGGATTCTGAACTATAACTGGTCATTTATTTTAAATTCTACTGGTCATTTATTATTAATAACTGATCATTTTATTTTAAAATTTCACTCATGCGGAAATGGGTACTCCGGTTAGTTTTGATATAAAATCTTTAAGGCTCCAGTCGACACGACAACAAGAAATCCTGAGCGTAATGTTAATGCTATAGAGTTTCATACTTTTCTATTTCTATCTAGGGAATTGCTTTTAATTGCATGGAATAAAAGGCATTCGAAAGAGCGAAAAAAAAATGTTTCCATGGTTTTCGAGTTTTTAAAAAAATTAGCAAGTTTTTTTAAAATATTTAAATATTTTCACGAGCCTGAATTGCTTAATTAATAATGAATTACAGGCAGCGGAAACTCGACTTTCTGCTAAAATACTAAAAATTAGATGAATGAAGAATTAGGAGCTACTTTTTTAACTATCCTTTGGAATGACATTTCGATGCGTATTGACAAAGTAAATCTATTCCTCCAGAGTAAAAATATAGATTTGTTGAAAGGTGTAAAATTATTAAAATCGTTAATGATATATATATAAAGACCAAAAGAGACTCTTTAGACTATTATGAGCCAAAAGCCAAGGAAGTATAAAATTGTTCACAATTGTTTAAATCAACGTTGTGTCTGGGTGACTTTCCATGAAGGAAAAAGAGACACCGACACAACGTTTGAAAACAGCCATAACCAGAAATTTAAAATAGATATCTTTTTACTAATAACCGACTCTCTGATTTGCAATATACTACAAACGTGAAGTAAAAAAATATGAGGAGCTTTTTGAAATGTTTGGATTTTTAAAAAATATTTCTAATTTGGATGAGACAGAAATTAAAATAACATGCGAGAAAATATCAAAATTTTATGATAAATACATTAATGGAGAGGAACTGAACTAGGAATGTCAACACTTCAAGCCATACATGATCATTAATGGCGAAAAGCTAAGAAAACGCAAAGGGAAGAAATGGAAAAAAGAAAGATTAATGAAAAATATAATTCTACAAATGCAGATGAAGATGAACAGTTGTTGAATGAGGGGATTTGATTTGGGATGAACGTACTCTATACATGCAAGTATAATGAAAGACTATTCGCAGTGTTTCCCAATATTGAAATAATAATGAGAATTTTCTTATCAATGATGATAACTTACGCGGGTGGTGAGCGTTCATTTTCAAAACTCAAACTGGTCAAAAAAGAATTGAGAAATCGTATGGCTTAAATTTGAATAATTTAAGCTTGAAGAGTATTGAAAATGAAATATTATTAACAATTGATGTTGAAGACCTAATTAATGAGTTAACGAATTTAATTTGAAGAAAATGAATATTCACATAAAACTTCATTTTACTACAGATTGCTTTTATTGAGCTGTACATCTCTATTCACTAAATTAGATTAAAGGGTTTGTGGGTGGGCCTATTTTTTCATAAGGGCCCAGGGCCTCAAGAAATCATAAGACGTCCCTGATCGGTAATGTTAAATATGGTAAAAAAGCATCTGGACCTCCCCTTTGCACGATTTTAAAATTGTAAGTTACTAAATTGGCAGATTTTTACGGAGTGATGTAGACACAATGGACTCCGAAAAGTGCCGAAATAAGGATATGAAAAAAAAAATGTACTAACCTATTTTCCATGTGGAACCTTTGTTTTAGGCGTGCTGATGATGTAATTATAGCTTTTAAGTAGACCTTGAAGGTAGCATCAACCATTGAGTGGCGCCAAGCAATCGCCTTCGCATGTATTCCGCAAGGTAAGAGTCGAATTCACCCTTAACACGGTTCGAGGAAGTGTTTGATCGCCGACTATGTACCCTCAATGGTGTTAGTTTACGCATCCGTCTCAGGATCCGTCAGACTGAGGTTGACTCGCTGATGAACGCATCCCTCGTCTGAGGGGCAGTCATACGATTTCCAGCAGTCTGATATAATCGAAGATCCTGGAAAGACCCACTTACAGATTACCTCCAAAAAAGTATCCTTTGTCCGACTTTCAACGGCACGAGCGAAGCATAATTAGAGCCCCTCTCCACAACACCGAAAATCCACTTTCCCTTGACCGGTCAGCCTCTTCCAATCTTCATTTTTCCAAATTTCGATTCGTCGATTTCAACTGTAACACAGGTCCTCCCAGTTGGGAGTTATTGTTGACGAGCTTCACCATGCAAATCTCCCGGCAGAACATTAACCAATCGACCACCGTATGCTTTTGAATTTTGATTTCATTGATGATGAACTAGTTCATGGAAAGACCGAACTCCATTCTGGTCACGCGAAAAATGTCGATGATGAAATGGTTGTTGGAGAACCAGATTCTTTTTTGTTACTCCGACAAATATCATGAGAATTCGGGTCCTTCGATCTGCAAACCATCGATCACCCTCCCCTTCCTTTCAAACAATTTAACCTATTGTTGGCCCTTCGGGCATTCATATTGAAGTAATATCAATCCAGAAGTCAAAACACCAATCGATGATCGACCCTTGGAATTCCAAAAAGAGAAGAATTTTCATGTACACTCACTGAGAGACGGGAATGGGAGGACATTTTTAGACGAGACACTTCGCAAAGTAAAGAAGTAGAGCAAAGAAAGACTTTGATTTGGCAGTACCGAACTTACCGCAAAATTTTCGAAGCTAATCACCCCCCCCCACCACCACACACACACACACTTTGATTGGCCCCAAAAATTGTAGCGCATGCGCATTTTCGTTCGTTTTAATTTTAGTGCATGAATAATTTTACCACAGGTGATGACATAAAGATATGTTGATAATAAAATGCTGTGAAACTTGCATTTGTCATTAAGATAAAAAAAAAAGTTTTACATAGACCTAGCAAATGTGTTCAATTATAGAGAATACGTAATTTTATTTTCAGGGTAAACACAATCTACAGATATATTGCAATTGTTGCTAAATTCTACAACAAGAGCTTAAATATGACTTTCTATTAATAGGTACCTGAAAAGTGTACTTTGTAGCAATACTTACTTTTGCGGAGCTACGAGGGTCGTTTACTAAGTCCATAGAAATTCTAAGATATGGTGCTCGTAGCATCGAAAATGATTTATTTTTAGTAAACATCATGATTCACTAGACAGCTGTCTAAGTCTCAGTTACTCGTCAAGATGCACCTATTTGATTTGGCAGTACCAAATCAAACCAATCAAATCATAACTTTCTCAAGAATCAAAGTCACATTTGTTTCGGTTCCGTTTAACAGATGGAAGCACTCAATAAAAACAATATATCTTCAACAGAATATTGCAATTGAAATTGCATCTAGCATTTATAGCTTAACATCTCAAGACATTGAAGATAAAAAAAAAAAAGCAAAATTAGTTCTAATGACGTAAACTTATCCAAATCAGTATTAATTGATATAAAAAACATGCGTAGAAACACTTTTGTCTTTTCAACTGAAAATTAGTTATGCTATTGATAATTGTTAAAATGTTCTGCATGATTGTATTATTGTTAAAATAAAATCATTAACTTACATGCATCAGATGCAAAAGTTAACATTTCATGTGAATATTCATAAAAAAAAAATGGCTATATGGCAATATAACCGATGCATTTGTTATAAATCAACCCAAACTAAAATTCTAAAGAAGTTAAATATACCCATGTTCATTTTGAGAAAGTAAAGGTAATCTTACAAATACTTATAATTTCTAACCTACTGATAGCTGCAGATCTTAACAAAAACTTTTCTTGTTTAAAATAGTAAGGAGAACAGACATTAGGTAATTTTGATTCCCCCGTTGTATATTTAAAAAGTAAATACTAAATGAATTTTGTATAAATTATAAAATATTTATTAGATATATAGAAAGAAATTTTCCGGATGTGCATGTGAAAATCTATCTTCAAATTTTGAAAAAACGATAAGAAGTTCTAATATGTTATTGCATGCATTTACAAATGAAAATGTCATTTTGTTTCTTGGTTTACTGGTCAACAAACCCTTTATATGGTGTATCACTTTCTTTTGTGTACATTTAGTATAGTTATGCTTCTTCAAATTTTTACCTATTTCAATTTATAACCTGTAATGAATTAGGTAGGAATTGAGTATTAGAAAATGTTTGAAGAAGGAATGTTAGATGGTCTATTTTTCTGTGGTGATGTTTACAATTTCGTCACAGTAATGAAAGACTTTCTGAAGCATTACCATTGAAATAAATCAAGGGTCTATTGAATGTAGGTAAGTATTTAAATATGTATATTCAGATCAGATGAGACTCATACTTGCTATCAATGTAAGCAAAATGAACGTTACAATTTTTGGGGAGGTTTCATTTGAGCATTGTTTAAAATTTGTTACGAGGATTGTTAATAAATACATGTGTGAAATATACAAAATAAATGCATGGAATATTAAACCCACTGGGATGAGGGAATTCACGCTTTTCCTATTTTCGAAAAATGGTGTTGTACATTAATTCACTTTACCTCCTGGAAGACATGGAAAGTGGTGGCAAAGGCAGTGGTATTATATACCTTTTTTCATGCGTTTACAGATTAAAACCTCATTGTCCCATTTTAGTGGTAAACTTAAGTTTGGATTTGTATTTTTTGCATACATTTTGAATAACTATGATTTTCCAGACTATTTCGAAAAGAAAAGGAAAGAGAATTAATCTACTTTGTGCTCCCAAATTCCGATTTAATCCTATAACTTTCACACAGCTTTTACATTTTTTTTAAAAAACTCTTTGCCAGTTCTAGATTCAATAACTTATTCATGAATTAAAATTTTTACAAACTTATCATGGCTCTTTTCAGTCAATTCTTATGAAGTTACTGCGTTGTTTACTTACCTACAAGTAACGTGCGCGTTTTTAGGTGTGCAATTTTTTTTACTTCATTAAGACTTTCCTTTTTATCTATAGTGCTTTCGTAACTGTTCCGAACTTCCGTGACATTTTTTAGGCTCTCCCTGAAAATTTTTCGAATAACAGTCATGGAAGTTTTTCAGAGGTTTGAGCACTTAGCATTTTTAATCCTGCTTGGCTCAGTATTTTGAATACTAGTTTCGTCTCCTTCCAACTATGGATTAATTCATTTAACCACTCGAGAACACATTTTTTTTTTTTTTTTTTGTTTCCTCTGAAACAATTAGATATGCTTCTAAATACCATACTTCAAATAATGAATAGACTCATCAATTCTTTAAAGTTCTACTTCTTTTCTAATAGATTCCTTAAATTTGTATAATTCATCCCTGTCTTTCTTTACTAAATTTTTCTCAACAGCTTAGAAACTGTTGTCTTCAAAATGGGTTGCTTCCACTTTTAATCTGATTGTTCAGATATTTCGTAAATACGAAAATGTACCAAGAATACAATTATTAAATCAATAAAATCTAATACTTTTCATGTATTCACCTTGATTCTTTTCGGTACGTATTTGTTTGCTAAGCTCGGTTGGTAGTATTTTGTGTAATAAGTGGATCATGTATGATTTGTAAATAACTTTTCCCGAACATATAGGAATTGGCTCGCAAAGGCCACTCAAAAGAGAATACATTGAAAAGAATTCTCCTTGTCCAACCAAATACTTTTGACCCCAAAATTTCCTGTTACTCATTAAGATCCTGCTCCAAAAACAGAGGTTAAAACAGATATCCCCCCCCCCCCGCCCGCCCGCTGACTTTTAGTGTGGTGCAGCACAGCTGAAAAAGAGCTTGAAACTGCACAGCCAAAACACACAGGTGAACAGTATCCATTACTTCCATCATTAATTACTTAAATGTTGAAATAAATGGCATTTTTTATAAAAAAAAAAAAAAAGTCAAGGTTTTAAATATATTACTAGCATTACCTTTAAATTTTGACTGCGATTTTTAAAATTGATAACCGGTGACCTCTGAAAAATTGCAAAGCAACCCCGTTGGGAATCGCGACACACCGGTTGTGAACTATTGATTTATACTCATTCCTCCTCCTCAGAGAACACGTCGAAACATGCCCAGCCAGTATTATTCCTCAACATTCGCTATGAACTAATTAAACCTGTTTGGATATGATTTGAACCTCTTTTTCTTCCACTCCCGCGCCCACCATTTTTCTAATTTTTTCCCCCATTTACTATCGAGTCTAACTATAATGAATAAAATTAATGAGAAGTCATATTTATATAGAGATTTTTAAAATCAAAACTACAATACTAGACATTAAATGAAACTAAAAACTTCAGCTGTACAAAAAATCTTGACGTGATGGAATTTTTTTAAAGTATTTTTTCTGGTTTTAGTAAGTTAAAATAATGAGAAATATTTAGTCTTAAGCAGTTTTTCAATTTTAAAGCTGTTATCATTGTGTCCAAGATGGGTTGCTTTTATTCCGAGCAAGCAGATTACAAGATTAAATTAAAGAACTTTTTCTTACTTAATTCGTGACGCACACATCTGAAATATTTATAGACCAATCCTAGAAAAGACGAGAAATTACATAGTAATTTTTTTTTCTTTCTTTTCACAAATGGACAGAACTTTCAGGTAGATTTAGATTAGAATTCGTTTTAACTTTGGGTATAAAATTATTTAGGCAAATATGAATGTTTTTATCCTTGATGAAATACGATTAAGGATACATATACAAAAATGACAATTTTTGGCTGCGGAATGTTGGTTTATATTTTGCCAATCTCTCTTAATTCTCAGTACCTGCTGATAATGTAATCTGATGTTGATGCAGGTCAGAAGATACATTTACTTAATATTTAGCTTGTCAGGCACTGTTCCGCAGAGGAGGTATATTATTTATTGTCCCTCTCTTTTACCCAATATTACTTAACGAAATGGATTCGGCAGCCCCGTTTCTTTACTGCGTAAAACAGTACAAGCGTTCATTAGTCTAGAGATGAATCTATGCATACAAAATACTTAACAAAGGCTTAAATTTCAAAAAATGTCAGTTTTTCAATAATCGATTCAAATTAGTGATAGAAAAACATAATAAATATAAATTAAGCAAGCTATTCAAGATCTTTAGTTTAAAATTTTTAAACAAATGTGGGTGTGCCCCTTCTTAGAGGTCTTGATGGGTTCACAATCATGTAATATGTGGGGAGCTTGAAAAACATTACACAACTCCGCTAATGAAGAATTGTTATCTCCCCATTTAAAGAGCTTTCATGCTTGGTCCCATTCAAAAGGAGTGTTGGACTGTGATTGTTTATTAACCTCACACTGAGAAACAACACCAGGGCTATTGGTGATGGACCTTGTAAATTGAATCTTGGTCTAGTGATGAGGATGAAACCACTCTCCAAACTTCCATACTTTGCAATGGGATGACTTTGAGCCTCGACAGATTTAACAGACATCAGTCCCAGCTATACGGAGGGTTTTTAGTGACATTAGGGATCATGGTCACCTATCGACAATAACAAGCCGTCCACTCCATTAAATTGGTGTATATTAATTTGATTGTGTGATTAAGTTATCCCTTTTTCCCTACCTTAAGCATAGTAGTTTCTATCATTCTCTATTTACCAACCCCTAACATAAAGGTAACACAGTATAAAAATTGCTCGAGTAATATGGTGCATCTGAACTCATCTGTGAAGAAATTGGGGCACTCCCCAAACACTAAAGAAATTTTAAAAATGTCAGCTTTACAATACGATTAGGGATTGAAAAACATGAAATACATAATACATACTTGGGCAGATGCAAGAAAAATAGTTACACTACAATAAATTGCACTTGTTTGTATTTATTATAATTAAAATATTTTAACTTAATATTTAAGTTTATTATTGCACTAAACAAGAATATTAGAATACTCGTATGTTGACACTTGGGATTCAAAAGGAGTTGGTGCACAGAGCATGCCATTAGTGTACTAAAAAACCATTCATTTCCAGATTTTGGGCGAAGTTGTATATGCACACAAAAATTAATTGAAATTTAGCTTTTTTCTTGATAACTGAATATTATTTATCCAGATTCATTACATGAAGTTCTGTTGTATATTGGATACTATGAGTTAAAAAAAACCAGCAGGTAAAAAGAAACAGTTTACAATTTTGAAAGACATTTATTTCCATGGGTTAAAAAATATTCAATTTTTCTCCCACCACAGGTAAGAAAATGCTACTACAGTTGTTTCTCATATCACAAAAACTTTTTTTAAAAAAAAAAAAAAAAAAAAACTTTTCATATAAGCACTCAAAAATAAAAATGCAAATTTTGGTTTACAAATAAGTAAAAATTTTAAACAATATTCTTTCATACAATTTACAATTGGAAACTACAATAAAACACATAAAAAATTTACATGTAAATTAAAATGAGGGGGAAATGTTAACATCAAGAATTGTTTTAACTAAAATAACAATCATTACAAATGCATAATTTTTAAAGAAATTTGCTAAAAGATATAAATCTATTTCAACACAGTTTGAAGTTTTCCTTATGACGAAATTTGCTGCCCCACCCTTATTTCAATCCCTACACAACCCCGCGGGGGGGAGAGAATTAAGAATCTTTTTACCACTCAAAATCAGGTATTGGAGACAAAAGTAGATAGTTTAAGAAAGGGGTGGATACAAAGTTTTCATGTATAAATGTGCAAATGAATGTATACTTGTACATGAAAAAATTATTTTTAGCTTTCTGGTGCAAAATAATTAAAGAAACTCTCAAGCAAAACCATTATTTTTTGACAGGGAAAAATAATTAATATCTTAACAATTCAAATATTCTCATTTAACATAAACTTTGGATCTATGAACCCTGAGATATATGCAAATACAATTTAATCGGTACTAAAATATAATATTAATATGTACAAAACTATCAACAAAACTAGAATAAAAGTTAAATGCCAAAAAAAAAAAAAAAAAAAAAATCTTGAGGAATAAAATTTACTTTAAAAAAATTGATTTAAAAATAAGCATTTAAATATTTATTGTACTTACAATTTAGAATATGTTAAGAACTGTGGGATAATTATTACTTAACAAATTTGAATATTCATGATTTAGCAGGAAAAGATGTAAAATCACACAGCAAAACTAAAACTAAGTAGTGGTAACAATATTGCTTCTGTCCAACAAGTTTGCAAGTACATCGCTAGATATTTTGTAATTTTCCACATTCACTTGACCATTCTCATCGGGGGTTTCCAAAAGCTCCAATAGTTCTTCTTTAGAGATAGAAGATTGCTGGGAACTCAATCCATCAGTTGACTTAAATCGTCCCTTGAGAATTATTACTTTCTCCAGCTTTCTCTTGGCTGTTGCAATATCAATGATCCTCTCATCAACAGTGTTCGGAATAATGAGGCGATACACAATGACAGGCTTTTCTTGACCAATTCGATGGCAACGATCTTGAGCTTGTAAGTCACTTTGGGGATTCCAGTCACTGTCATACAGAATGACAGTATCTGCTGCAGTGAGATTCAGACCCAAACCTCCTGCCCTAGTACTGATGAGAAATATAAATGTCTCTTTATCCTCACGGAATGCTCTCATCTCCTCTTCCCTTTCACTAAGTTTCATTGAGCCATTCAAGCAACAAAACTTATGACCACGGAAATTACAGTAGTCCTCAAGAATTGCCAACATAGATGTAAACTGAGAAAACAACAGAATCTTGTGTCCACGTTTTTTCAGCTCTGGTAAAAGAACATCTAAGACTAGAAATTTCCCACTGCTAGATACTAAATTTTCATCAACTGCATACTGCTCTGTACTAGGATCCAAAGGATAAGAAATTAAGTAAGGATGACAACATATTCTTCTCAAGCACATAACAGGATTTCTTAATTTTAAATTAATTTCAGACATCCCTCTCCATTCTTCCTCTGGAAGAGAACTCCTGTTCTCAATACTTTTTAAGCTACCGATTTTATGATGTTTAGTTTTCCTCGGGAGAGTTATCTCTTTTCTCTTACCATATAGTAAATCTTCAATAGTGCCATTTAAAACTGCTTCATAGTATGTTTTTTGCAGTTCAGTTAACGGAGCATTCACTAAGACAACCTTTTTGGGAGGAATATTTAGCTCTACATCTAATTTGGTCCTTCGCAAGAGAAAAGGTGTCAGGATTTGATGCATGATGGACACAATCTGTTTCTCTTGTTCCTGTTCCATTATCCCCTGAGTGACACCATTATGAGTGAGACGATTAATATCGAACCATGATTGGAAAACCTGTAGGTCATCAAAGATTTCAGGCAGAATAAAATTTAATAAAGACCACAGTTCTGACAAATTGTTTTGCAAAGGAGTGCCAGTCAAAAGAAGTCTATGAACAGCATTAAATCGTTTTAAGCTTTCGATAAGTTTACACTCAAAATTCTTGATCCTATGGGCCTCATCAATAACTAGCATTTTCCATTCAATGTTAGCAAGATATTTTGCATCAAAAAGTGTAATGTTGTAGGATGATATCACAACAGGGTAGCAATAAATGCCATTCACTTTGGTTTTATTAAATATTTTCTTTCTTAAGTCTGTTCTTACATCTTTATTACCATGATACATCAAGATGGGTATATGAGGAGTAAATCTTTTGAATTCTGCACACCAATTAGGAAGCGTAGAAAGTGGACCACATATGTAAAAAGGACCAGAAATGCCCATTTCAATTAGATATGCAATCAGAGCAATGCATTGTATTGTTTTACCAAGACCCATCTCATCAGCTAAAATACCATTCACTCCATTTTCAAAAAGAGTTTTAAGCCACTCAAAGCCTTCAATTTGATAATCACGCATTGTCCCCCCACAAAACAGTTTTGGCTGACTGTCTACTGAAAATGTAATTGACCCCTTTTGACTATTTTCTTCTTCTGCTTCAATATCTTTCATACTTTGTTTCTTATACACATCCATAATATTTACATCAACTTTTCTTTTTTTCATGGGTGATGACTGGCTAGCTTTGCGCTTAGTACTTGATGTGACAGAATTATAATTATTGCTAGTAGCTGCATCCTTATTTGCATTTCTATCTCTCTCTTTCAGCTTCTGTTTCTTTTCCATTTTTTTTTCATGAATTTGCAATTTGTCTGCCATGAATTTAGCATAAATGCTACTACGACTCAATAGAAGATGGAGTCGCTTGAAACATTTCTCTTCCTCTACTCTTCTTTCTTCTTCAGCTATTTTTTCTCTCAATTTTCTTTCTTCTACAGCAACTTTTTCTTCAAGCCTCTTTTCTTCCTGTAACATTTCTCCAGTAATAACAAGAGCCTCACTGCCTTCATCATTTGTCTCATTTTTAATCCTAGGGGAATCAGAATTATTATCCACTTCCATTATAACTCTGACTGCAAGCTTTTTACCTGTGAGAGGAGAGGAGGAAATTTTTTTTAAAAAAAGGATAAAATACATTTTTGATATTTTTCCCTATGACAATTATTTCTGGTTTGACAAGTTTTGACTGGGATGTATAAACATTATAGCAGTCAATGCTAAGATGTATGAAAACTCCAGCAACTCTTCTGCATGCTTACAAAACTAAACCTTACCTTTAGTTTATCATTTGTTTCATTTTATGTATAGAAGTGATACAAAGATCACTAAAGATATCAGTGTCACAGACAGCCGCTTATAAATTTGCAGTTTTCTATAACACCTATATTTCTAAAACACCTTTCTATGTTTTATACATTATTTAGTTTTCTATAACACCTCATATTTTGATTTGAAATACTTAAGGGAATCTTGATAGAAACATTATGATAAAATTATGGTTTTATCTATTGATACAAAGATTGCTAAGCAAGTTGTCTGAAAGTTGATTTTAAAATTGTTTGAATTTAGCATTTAGTTTGCCTGGGATATCTTCAATACTAACATTGAGATATTTCTATGAATTTTAATAATTACAACAAATAAAGATTTTAAGTTCTCAAGTAGTAGGCCAACTTTAAGTATAAATAGGATTCTGAATAAGTTTCACTTTGTGCAATCATGTTTAGATAAATTCACCAAAACAACTTTTTAAAGGATTCTGATAAATAAAATAAGAAGTCTCCTAAGGGATTTCTTTTCATTAACAAACCAAAAAACTTGCCTTTGGGGAACAATATCACATCTGTTCAAGAATAATTTAATCAACATACTAAATTTATTTATGTATTTGATACAACTGTTATTAATTTCATAATATTTTAAAAGCTAAGATACTGCCAAATGATATAACAATATAGTTAATTATATGAGCATAAACTTCATAATTAATAAGCAACAAAATTTCAGCGTTATTTTATGTTTGAAAGAGAACATATAACATCCTATATATATGTATACAGAAATTTGAACAAGGAAAGCGAAGAATTTCGAAGTTTTATCAGTATACTGTTGAAAAAATATATGATTTTTTATTGTAATATATTGGAGTAAAAAAAGAAATGAAACATTATAGGAGGGGCATACAGGATGTAGATATTAAATAACAAGACTGATGCTACTACAGAAGTACACATGTGTCAAATGGCAATGAGCGACAGCTGTTTAGCATGAAGCCTTCTCTTTCGAATGCAGTGCCTCTCACTTCTTTGACAAAGGATCCAAGCGACAAATGTTACATAAGAATTTTAAGCATGCAATAAGAGTAGGCCAAAATTGTGTCTGAAATTCTCAAATTTGAACAACAAGAATCTTGCAAAAAACATTTTTATTGACACTTTGAATGCCATTGAAAATGACGCAAACTTATTGAAAAGGATAATATTGTGTGACTAATCGTGGTTTTATATTTATGATCCTATAACAAACAAACCAATCCTTCACTGGATGAGCCCATCTTCACTAAGAGCCAAAAAAGCACAAATGAATAAATCAAAATTCAAAGCAATGATTACTGTTTCTTTTGGTATTCAAAGGATTATGTAACTTCAAATGGGTTCCTAAAGGTCAAACTATTAATTGACATTACTATCTTCATGTTCTTGCTGAAATTCATGAAAAAATAAGGAAGAAGCGAATTGAATAGTGGAAGTACAAGTCTTATAATTACATTATCTGTTGGGAGGTTTCTAGGCCAAGTACAGCATCCCAATGTCCGCATTATTCGCCAAATCTTGAGCCACAATTTCTGTTTCCGAAGGAGAAATCTGCATTAAAAGGAACAAGATTTGAATCTGTTAGAGCTACGAAAGAGAAAGCGACATGCATTCTGAAGAAGCTAACAGATAAAGACTTCCAGCACTGTTTCAAACAATAGAAAATTTGCATGGAACGTTGATGGAATAGAGGAGGGGTTAGTATTGAAAGTGATAAGTAAATATGTATGAAATCAAAAAGAATGTTTTACAGGGTAGTCATATTATTTAATAGCCGCAACATGTATATATAGTTTGAATTCAATTTATGTTTGAAATCTCTGAATTTGGTCCTCAGAACAGAAATTTCAAATTAGAACTCAGGTCATTCAGTGAGATGTTACCACAAGTCAAAGATTCAAAATTAGATAAGTTGCCAACAATCTTCTTGTTACTCTAGATCAGTGGTTCCCAAAGTTTTCCCTTCGGAACTCCAGGGGTTCCCGATATCATTCAGGGGGTCTGTGGAAAATTAAAATTGGTTTGGGGATCCCTGGACAACATCAGGGGATCCGGGCAAGGTTTAAAATAAAACAAAAAATTGTAATCCATTTTTATTATGGAAATTTAAATAAAAAAAATTGTAATCCATTTTTATTATGGAAATTTAAATAAATAACAATAAATAAAATAGTAGCGATTTTTACATCCTGAGTAAAATATAAATATAGGTGAGTACTTAGAATACAGTAAAGTTAAGTATTAAGTGTTATGTAACACTTTTTGGGAATGAACATTGACGAAACTTATTTCCACTGATTTGTCACTTGTAGTAACAATGGTGTGTATAATTTGTTTTAATGTTATTACTAAAACTTAGTTATTGTTCAATTTAATTCAGTAAATTTAAGCTTTCAATTTCCATCAACACGCTAACAATAATGTAGCAAAATAATAATGAAATAACAATAAGAAAACAGATAATTAATCAAAAAAGAAAAAAGTTATCTCAAAAAGAAGTTTTGTATTGTTAGAAGTTATGGTACAGTTGCATTTTTTGTACAGTTGCATTATCGTACTATTGTTATGTAAGTATATTTGAATAAAATTGATCTCTTTTGAAAAATTAACTAATCCCTTACTAACGTTAAGAGATTAGTTATAGTACTAACAATATGTAATTCCCTTAACATTAGTTTTGGTATAGTTGCATTTTTTGTATTGTAAAGCAGAGTGTTCTTTTGTGTATCTGAATAAAATGGATCTCTTTTGAAAAAAATATAGATCACATTTTTCAAAATAGTAATCTCTTAACATTAATTAAGATATTACTATATTGAAAAAGTAAAAAGTAATCCATATATATATATATTGAAAAAATAAAAAGTTAAAAAAAATAAATAATCTCTCAACTTTAGTTAAGGGTTTACTTCTATTTAATTAAAAACTTGGAAAAGATTATTATTTTTTTAAATACAAATGTTTTTTGAAAGAAGTTAATTACCGAAAATTATATTTTATTCAAAAATTACATGAAATTTTATCCATACATCAAATAATTCCAAAGAGCTTTACTTCACCCTTCCATTGAAAAAGTTAATAGTTAATAACAGTTGTTTGCCGCAAACAAAACATTTGATATGCAAATTTTTTTATATCCTTTTATTGACAGATAACAGTTTGAGTGAGCCAAAAAAAAAAAAAAAAAAATGCTGACAATACAGTGTTGAATTATCGAAGTACGGCTTTATTTCATCACCAGGAAATAGTACTTTACCTATGTGTCTTCTATGTAATAAAACTATGTCAAATGATTCAATGAAACCTTCCAAGTTTATGGAACATTTAATAAAAATCCATAGAGACAAAAAAGGTAAGGATTTAACGTTTTGTGAAACAATGAAAGAAAAATAGTTGAAAACATCCTCACTGCAACAACTCATAGGGACAACATTTAACTGAGATGACGATGGACTGTAATCTTCTTATAACATTTCTTTATTGATTGCAAAGTTCGGAAAGCAGTACACTATTGGTGAAGAACTTATTTAACCAACTGTAAGTGAGGTAATAAGCACCATGTTGTACAAACTAGCTTTTGACATTATTAAAAAGAATTCCACTAAGTAATAATACAGTACAAAAAAATTGATGAAATGGCTCAGTGCATAGAAAATTCTTTATGTAAGTACTTAAAAACATCTAAATTTTCTATACAGCTTGACAAGTCCACTTTACCAGGAAATGAAGCTTTACTTTCAGCTTATGTAACATTTTTAAAAGATGGAAAATTTTGCCAAGAATTGTTATTTGCAAAATGTTTGGAAACTGATACAAAAGGAATGAAACATTATTTACTACTAAAACAATTTCTGTTGTCACTAAAAGTGCCCAGGCAATGATAGGAAGATACCGAGGCTTTCTGGCATACTTAAAACAAGCTGTACCGAATGTATTTTCAATATATTGTGTCATTCATCGACATCATTTAGTTGCAAAAAATCTTAGCGAACATCTGCATAGATCACTAGATTATGACATTAATGCAGTTAATAAAATCAAAAGGAATGCCTTCAAAGAGAGATTATTTGCTCAACTTCGTTTGGAAAATGATGAAGACTATAATTGTTTACTACTTCACAAAGAAGTAGGTTGATTATCTAAAAGTGCGTGTTTATATTGATTTTATGTGCTCTGGTTTAGTGTTGGAATTCCTGGAAAGCAAAGACAATGATTTACGACACAATTTAATTAACTCAAAAAATGACATAGCTTTATGACTGATTTATTTGCCAAATTTCACGAAACTTATTTGAAACTACAAGTTGACCAATTAAATTTAATCAAAACTAAAAGCTTAATAATATCTGCGTTTGGTGCAAAACATTTTCTGTGCATACAAAACTTGGGAAGAGGAGATGTTCTCAGTTCCCAAATCTTTCGAAATTTCAAAATAGAGATCAAGATTTGCTTGTTTACTGTCAACACCTAATGGCTCTTCATGTAGACCTGAACCCGAAGATTTGAAGATATTCTTCACTTGGATATTCCCAACAGGGTGTTGAACCCTTTATCGAGAGAACAAACTCTGATCCAAAATACAGATGAATCCATACTAATACAGGAGCAGCTTATTGAAATATCCACAAATGAAGAACTTAAACCAATGTTTGAACAAGGATACCACAAAACAGATCCCAACTTTATATCCTGCATTATGGGTTATTGTATGGATTCATAATGCAGGATATATACCACTTTCCCAAGTATTTGGTAGAATGTATTCAGTTCCATTATGAGCCTCATCATAAAAAAAAAAAAAAAACTGACTAGAAATTAGTGCTCATGGGGATTTGCGGTTGCTACTCACAAACATCGAGCCGGACATAAATACACTCATAATGTCTCATTAAGTTCCTCCAAGTCATTAATCCTTTTTGAAATTATATTTTAAACAAAAGTTATAACTTCAATAAACACTTCATGTTTTTTTTTTTAAAATTGTAATTTTTATACAATGAATTTATGTAGCTTCTTTCACTTGGGGGCTTGTGGACACATTTTGACTATAAAAAGAGGTCCTTGGGTCAATGTTTGGGAACCACAGCTCTAGACAGATATTAATTTAAACAAACTGCAGTTTACCTGTTTTAAGTATAAACTGTTCAAAAATGTACTCGTGAACCAGAGCACAATTTCATAAAATAAATACAATAGAATATCTGGTTATAAGGCAAATGTTAGTAATTAAAAATAATCTAAAACTATAGATTAAATGTCATATATACTAAAAAATAACTTACTTTTAAAGATGAATAACAGAGGAAAATTCTTTTCCACAGAGACTTTTATAAAATATTAGCATATAATAAGAGACACTAATTTTACATTGAATCCAAAGTTACTAGTTACTTACATTTGTTGATCCAGAAGTGATGTGAATGGGATATTATAACGTAATGTTTATTAAGACAAGTTTTCTCCAGAAAATCACATACAGCAAAGAAACTAAATTTTGTCACAATTTTTTTTTCAGACTCTATTAGTTACAAATGCTTTATAAAATGTGATTTTCAAATTTATATACCTCATTTCATTGTTATATTTGGTACAGCTGCAAAATAATTTTCAGTCTGGAGGCACTTTCATGCCAAATTCTGGTA
The DNA here is from genome assembly GCA_019974015.1 of Nephila pilipes. Classification (NCBI taxonomy): domain Eukaryota; kingdom Metazoa; phylum Arthropoda; class Arachnida; order Araneae; family Nephilidae; genus Nephila; species Nephila pilipes. The sequence continues at coordinate 980,407 of BMAW01004455.1, forward strand.
TAGTGTATTTCATGATAATTTCTGAGACCAAAAAAAATCAGCAACCTTTGGACAAAGCTTCTATAATTTTAAATGCTCATTATATTTAATCAAAATGCAGTTATTTCATCATTCCGAAATTTTACTAAATTCCTTCAATCTTTATTTTCTTAAACTTTTGAGACCAAGAGAGTTCTGTGCAAATTATGACTAAATCAGGAATGCCCAGTTCAATTATATATATCTTCAGTGCTAATACATAAAAATAATATGAATAAAGAAATATATACGTATAGTATTAAAACTTAAATTACAAATATAGAACAGCTATAAATTTTACCAAAACATGAGAGTGATGCTTTTTTACTACAAGAAATGAGGAAAAAAATTAAACGAATTCTTCATCTTTTATTATTACGTGCAAAATTAATTAAATAAAAGCATATTTTCATTAATGACTAAATTAGTATACTAAATACGTTTATGCAGGAACAAACATTTCTACTACAAAAAAAAGGTCTTACAAATGGCAATTTACAATCTACAAAATTTTTATTGAATATAAATTACTGTACATCGAAATATAACATACATATACAATGCTTTAAATATAAAAGTAAATCATTACAATAAGAATCAATTTGAAATTTATAAGTCATTAATTATGAATTATTCATCTTTAATATAGAATTCTAATTTTGCGGGCGAAATTACTTTTCAGCGTTCCATATGAAAAAATAGAATTCATTTAAACCCGGCCCATTTTCTAAACTGATGATGAAAAGGTTTCGATAACGAAATCGAACATAAAAATCGTCATCAAATTTCGCTGGACGAATAAAGTTCAAAAATCCAGGATGAATTAAACATTCTAAATATGTACAAAATATTGAAGTTATATCAACAAGTACATAAAATAAGAACAGGACACACATAAACAGTTAACTAATGAACTTACCTTAAAACACGTAATTAGATCACAAATAGAACACGCAATAATATTATATTATTAAATAGAATCTGCAAATGATAAATATTTAAAACACCACCTTTTTCACGATTTTAATACAGATTTGTCGTAATTAGAATTAACACTGCTTTTCATCAACCTTACAAGTAGCGCGAAACTGTTGAAAACGTTAGAGAGAGGCCTAATACTCGGGAGGAGGAGTCGAAATCAACGACGGTTTGTAGGGTTACAGAGCAAAGCAATAATCTTGCCAATATCGTGGGCACTTTCAAAAAAGATGCCAAATTCGCACCGAAAAGAAATTGGATTAATGAGCATCTTTAGAAATCACGCGGATTTAAATACACACACACGTTACAGGTGTATTTGAAATAATTACTGTAATTTACTAAATCTTTTTTTTAAAAAAAAGAATAAAATAGATGAATCAAAATAGCTCGAATAAGAAGAAAAAGCGTTATAAAGTAATAAACTTAAATATTTGTTTTATTAGAAAATGCAGCGGTCGCGAAGTGGCAGCGTTGATTCGAACCTTGAACCAGTGGGTCCGAAGAAGAGTTGATCGCTTGTTGTCATGCTATAACCAACTAGGCTAAAAAGACGTCTAAACGGGTTAGTTAGTTGAGCATTTTAACCTCTGGCGTTGCTGTAGAAGGGAGTCGCTACTGTAAATTTTGTTTCCTACATGCTATGTTACTTCATTTTAAGGGTTTTCACGAATATCCAAAGGGATATTTCCTCTATTTAAATCTAAAACTAAAATTTAAATAAATTGATTCTTGATCTAATTCGAGTGCTTGTTACAACGTTTTTCTGAATTTCACTTGGTGTGTGTGGGTGTGTGTGTGTGGGTGTGTCATCAAATTTTCGATCGTTAATTTAATCAACTTCCCATCAAGCTAGAGCTTTGAAATTTTGGGAATCGTTCGTACTCACCTAACAATGCAACATTTATTCGTTTGCGACAAGTTTTAACTAATATTTCAATAATTTTAATAAGTCAAAATATTCTTTCCTCGAGGCGCTTTTAGGATTGAGGGAAAAATTTCTTTCCCCCTCTGGGAGCACCGGGCACTCCCCACACCGCATGAGGTTATCGTAAACCTTTTGTACTCACAAAGGGGAGATACTATCTCCCCTTTACAATCTCCGAGATAGTAAGGGTTGCTGACTTTTAGTCAGTAATCATTCGCAAGAAAGAAAGTTTCCAATATTAGGCGCCATATCTTATCACAATAATTTTTTCTGAATTCTGGTTCCCATTTTTTTTTTTTTAATAGAATGACTTACAAACTTTCAAATGCATGTTTTGATTTTATATTATGAATTTTTTAATACGCTCACAAATGTCTCTTTTTAAGTAAATTTTAAAGATAAAATAACTAACAATATTAACTAATATTTCAATAATTTTCTCTAATAAACTTTGCCACCATATAAAAACGTTGCTTTTAAAAACGTTGGTTTTTATATCGAATTATTTTATTATTAAATCATATTGAAAATTTTAGGAGAGCTATGAAAATTTAATCCATTTCTTTTCGCAACGAATAAATGAAATATTGGTTGAGAAAGTTTTCAAAATTTCCACTTAAAATATGTTCCGCTATTTTGGCTTAATACGATAATATATTTTTATAAATTTATATTTTATAAATAAATTGATTAATAATTATATTATTATTAATTAAATAGAAATTTCCTGACCATATAATAATAAACAAGCTTCAAAAATCAAATGGAAGTATGTTTTAAAAAGGACAGTAAATTCCCAAATGTTTGTACTAGTATTAAACTACACTTTCAAGTATACAGTACTTAAAAACTAGGTCAAATAGTGAATTGAATAATCGAGGAAAGAGACTTTCAAATGTATATCACATAGTTGAATGTAATTATCCATATTTTCCAATCCAAATATCCAAAGCAATTCTGTTGAATGACTGTTTATGAACGAATTTAATTAGATTCTGCTTGTATTATAGTTTTTTAACAAAAAAGATGAGGTATTAACAAATTTAAATTGCAAAGAGCTACCTTATTGTTCTTTTTCTGCAGAAACTATATAAAATACCGAATTTAACATCATTTATGTTATTTAAGTGCGTTTGTAATGAAGTAATTAAGTGCGTCTAAATTACAATTGACTTTTTAAGGTAAAAAATATTAAATGAAAGGAAAGCATATTCCGATAATATGAAACAAATATAACTTATTTACAATTTCCAAGCATATTTATAAATTTACACTATATTCTATACTTAAAATCCACTTGTTTTAATCGATATGTAAAATG
>BMAW01004455.1:983661-1049453 GCA_019974015.1 Nephila pilipes
CTTCGGATTCGTGGCCGGCGGTTTTCGTTTAGCTACGGGTTCGATCCTTGGCCGCTAAAGACCCGCTGAAACCGGGGCTGATGCACGTTAATCTGTCGGGGCCCAAAGTCTTCCCGTTGATGTGGTGTGGAAGTTAGGAGAGGGGGTGCTAGCTCAGGTGTGGTCCTCGTTACTTGACCGAGGTTGAAAATTACGAGGTCCGTCTCCAATAGCCCTCGTGTTGCTTTTAGTTGCGTTAATAAAAACTAAACTAAACTGCCATAAATGGCAGACGATTGCGACCACGGAAGGATTATCCTTCCCTCTTATAGTACTCACTCACAACCTCCTCTCAGGATCAGCGCTCTCCTTTATGGCTCGTTTTTTTTCTCGATGTTTAAATTTGATTGTTGAAGTTTTCTGAACTGTGTGTAAGAAGAAAGAATGGATTATTTCCTGTTGTGTCTTCCTTTTGTTGTGGGTATTTGTATCGAGGCGTGTGTATGTCATTCCTACAATCTTACGTACATTTTTCTATTAATCACCTACTTTTCACGTGAAATTCAATACGAATCAGTGGCTAACAAGTAGATCTCCGTAGAAGTAGTGGCTAACAAGATCTCCGTAGTGCACATCTATGAATTGATTGGGACAGCTGTTTGGTTCATTTTGCCTCGATGTAAGTGTGCGCCTCTTGCTTCTTCCCACCGGTGTTGGAACCTTAATGTGTAACTGAGCAACTGGTGTGAGTAGTTCTTGTCGCTTATATTTGGTATTATCCATGTACCAAAGGGTATCGATTACAATAAATTATTTTACCCATAAATTATTTTAATTAATGGCAGTTCTTGAATTAGAAAGAAAACTCACATTTCACTCTTTGTTCTCCACCCCAGACATGAAAATAAACGATGCTATTTAAAATCAAAGAGGCTGATATTATTAAACTAAACTTTTGTAACAAATTTCTGTTTAATAGTTGCTTCGCTAGGTTTACGAATATTACATATTTTTATAATTCTAAAAATATGAATTAATAAATTCGAAATTAATTGTAGAAAGACTGAAAAGTAATTTTAAATAAAGATTATTTATTTACTTAAATAAAAACAAATAAACCCATTTTACTTTAATTTTAAATTATTAGGATTAGTTATCAGTTAACAAATAAAGTGTTTATGCCTTTTCTAACCCAAAACTGTGGATGATTACAGCATTTCAATCAATAACGTTTTAAGCAGAACACATAATTGTACTGTGATAGCGTGGATACTTTTTCACTTCTAATAAATACAATGAACAGTAATAAATGCACTCTCATGTCCAAAGCTACCTCCTAATCTAATTTACGAAGTAATCGCATGCAACCGCGAAAGTTCAACATATTACATGCGAGCTCTGCGCACATGATGTATTTTAATGTACATATGCTCAAAAGTATTATCAAATATCATTGTAAATGTGAGTATAAACCCAAGTGCATAGCTACCTCTGTATCGGCCGTATCAATGATACGGGGTCCTTGAGCTATAGGATTCCGACATGTGTGTGTGTGTATGTAGGCGAAAAATTGTAAAATATTATTTATAATCTCATTATTATTAGAGCCCGAGAGAAGGAATAATGAAACACACCACCATATTTTTATCGAAGTAACTATTAGGTACTATACTCGTATGTGTGGTACACCGTCTGAACTTGAATGAACCCTTAAGCGTTGTCTGCACCTGCTACTTCGCCATCCATTCCGCTGATTCTGAATGATTTGAACAGATGGCAACTATTCCAGTGGCGTAGGAGGGGGGGAGATGGACCATGGCCCTAGGCAGCATAAGGGGGGGGGGTAACTGGAGTGTCACAGCTGGGCTAATCTTGTCAATAAACATCAGACCATGGTCATTAGATGAGATAAATGTATTGTCATCGGGACTGCATAGGTACTTGAGCAGAATGTCAAGACAACTGGAAGTGGTTCAGAGCAGATCTGTAAGATTTGACATAAACAAATATACTTACATCTATGTGAAGTTAAATAAAAGCTGATCAAATATGTTATTCAAAGTAAGAAAATAAATTTCAGCTGTTGAATTTCGAAAACTGAACCACGATCCACTGTTACCAAGCAACAAATGCAATCACTGTGTCCACTTTGAATTGATCTTGTTGAGTAGGCGACATTTAATTTCTTCAACATTTATTTAATATAGAAGAGCGATGCAGAGTTGATATTGTTTACTTTATACTTAGATAAAATTCTACGTGTACTTAAATTTGATTGTTATTGTAAAGTGGTTTATTTGTTTTATATGATTCGTCGATTATATAGGAATGTTAAAGTAAGTGCTTGTTTTGTTTGTACTTAAACTTTTCAATGACTTTATAGTTTTATCCAAGAAAATTGTTATTCATTCGTTTTAAAGCTTTAAGCTTTCTCTATAAGTAATTTAATTTTACGCGCACTCAATGCGTGTTCGTGATATTTTTATTTCTGTAGGAGGTGGCAGATTTTGTAATGGAGAGAGCAAATTTAGGGTTCACACCATGTAGCAGAAATTCATGCTACGCTTCAGGAAGACAGTATTCATTTCAAATAATTAATCATAAAAATATTTTTATTTTTGAATATTCTGTTTCCCTCAACGACGGAAAGACTACTGCATTATTATATGAAGGGAAGTAACATTTTATTTATTTTGATCTCTATGGATAGATTGAGCAAACATTCATCAATGGCCACGGAGCCTAGTGGATAAGGAAGCGGACTCGTGGCCAGCAGTTTTTGTCATGTCGCAGGTTCGAGCTGGATGCCACCAAAGATCCACCATGTGGACAGCGCTGATGCACGTTGATTCTATCGGGGCCCAAAGTCCTCTCATTGGTGTGGTGTGGAAGTTAGGAGAAGGTATGCCAGAGCACAGGTGTCGTCCTCGACACTTGACCGATGTTCAGAATTACGAGGTCCGTCACCAATAGCCCATGCTGTTCCTTGTGCGACGTTAATAAAACAAACAAGTGTTCATCGAATAGCTCCCTTACTTCAATTCACCATATTTTTGGATTCTTATCCTTTTTCTAATCACGCATTCAACTGTTTTTTTTAATTCATTATGAGAATAGTAATTTATTAGTTTTTAAAGAGAAAAGTATTAAAATATCATGCGCCCTATTGTTTTAATAAATATTTTGTTCTACTGCAAGAATCATTTCATATTAATGTACTTTAAGAAAGTTAGAAATTTACAATAATTTAAGAATAAGACTTTATTTATAAAATTTATTTTATTAAAACTAAAGCGGTATGTAATGAAATATAAAATTTAGAGAAAATATAGTATTCGAGGAATTAGATTAAATTTTGAATAAATAAATCATGCACAACTAATAATTGCACGTTTTTTAATATTAATTTTAAAGAGAAAAGTATTTCGTTACTTTGCATAACGAAGTTGAAATATAAGTAAAATCCATTCATTTTTAAAGTATCCATAAATATCTATTAAAGTATATACATAATAAACAATTTTTAATAATTTTTTTCCTACTATTAGCTGTCTTTAGTAAAAAAATGCTTCAGTTACAAAAAAAAAAAATTCGTGAGTATTCATATTTTAAGTAAAAGATGAAAAAAAAATTACAAAAGAGTATGTTTATAATTTTTATTACTATTTTATTTTTGTATGTTTCAAACGTTCTCTATGCAAGTTACTAATGCATAAAAAAAGCGCTAATCGCCAAAACCCAGACAACCTTAAGGGGAAAAAAAATCTGTCATCACACGCGAACCAATGAGAAACAAGTTTTTCAGCTCTGAGTGTGTGGAAGAGAAATGCTTAAGGGAAGAGCAACTACTCATTTTGTCCTCCCTTTAACAGTGCGCTAAATACTTGGGAACTTTTGTTCAGTCTGTATTATTGCGCGCAAAATTAGCGTTACGTAATTCGGAGTTGAGAATCACTATTGCTACTAAAGTGAGCAACATTAATTCTACTTCACCTCAAAAGAAACGGAGCAAAAATAGAAATAATAATCTTAAAAATAAGATCAATTTAATATTTGTCAGATAAAAACTGAAGCATTGATTTTTTTTGGAGGGAGGAAGAGGCTGTGGTCTGCGATAAAGGCAGCAGGGAATAAGATGATTAAAAATTTTTATCCTCTTATCCTGCAGGATTTATTCATAGGATTAAAAACTTTTTTTTTTTATTCGAAATGTCAAAATATCTTCTCAAAACTGAGAAAGGAATGAAAATTTGGTTGAAAATCGTTCAGCAATGAACATGAATTCTTATAGGAACTTGTCAGTCTCAAAAGTCATTAACAATCCTAATCAACAATGCGATTCCTTTGAAAGAGATTTCATATTTCGAAGTGATGTCTCCCGTAATTGTTTGTAATGAATTGTATTTATGATACATTAAATTAAATGCATCCAAGCTGTCGTTGGTACAGCATGTAAATGCAAGTCTTCATTTGTAACTGTGAAATTGATTTCATCTGTTGTTTATTTACCATTTCCTCATACCAATATATTCTAGATGGGAAAAGTTGAAGTTCATTGATATATTTATTGAATTTTGATAACATTATCTCAGAGGAATAATAGCCGTTTTTGCTCCTTATCCCATAAAACCAAACAATCAAAAAATTTACCTAATCTTCCCTGTTTGAGATACTTTTGAATGAACATGAGATTGCGATTTAATGCAGAAGTTTAATTTCTGTACAGGCGTGATTTAGAATTAGCTGTTAAATTCATTCTCTGTTAATATAAAGAGAATAACTTGATATTTAGTTTTTAAAATGTTGAAATTCAAGAGAAAAAAAGTAAAGAAATTACAAGAATTTTTAGAGTCGCTAGATGATTTTGAAAAACCAAACATTGCTTTGGAACAATACGCAACTCCTCCTCATATAGCAGGTAAGTTCCTGAATAAAATCGCCCAAATAAGTGAATCTTGAAACAAATCGCATTTTTTTTTAACTTCGTTACTTTTGAGGGATTCTATGAGAGTTAACAAAATATTCATGTATTTTTCTTTCAGGCATGTAGTATTCAAAAAGCCAAATTTTTAGTAACATCAAATTATACAATCAACTCATTCATGTTGCGGTCATAAAATTTGATCCCTTGCATAAACTAGGTTGTTCTTTTGAAAAAGTAAAGTTGAAAAAAAGGGTTTGGTATTTCCTTTATAAATGTTTTGGCTGAAAGTTAATAAAAATAAATAAAGAACTTGTTTTTTAACTATATAGAAAAAAAACGAGGAAAAAATCATTCACTTGTATTAAAATAATGTGTTGTAAAAATAGAGTTAAAAAACGCTTGTTGCTTTATTTTAGTTATGAAAAGATGACAATCTTATTAAACATGCCTAAAATTTTGATTTTGACTTCTATGATACCATATTCCACTGGTTTGATAAAAATTAATGTTTATTAAATATGAATTATATAAATGTAATTTTCATTGTATATATATATTATTTGTACAATTCACAATAGCAGTTTGATTTTGAAATATATGCATTCCTAAATATATATTAATATGTTAATTATTATTATTATAAAGTTTTCTGTAGTTTTATTTTAATAAATCATGCTTTTCAAATGATTAAGTATTTACACATTTTTACAGTTGCTAAATTTATTTGCAATCTGCTAATCTAACTACCATAAGAAACTTTTTTTTTACGTATATCATTTGACTCATGCAAGTTGAAATAAGGATGAAAACTTTGCATAAGAAACATATTTTTTGTTGGATAGAATATAAGCAAAATGCTCATGAATTTCCAACTGCAATCCAGGTAGAAAGTACCACATAAGAAGTTACTGATGTATGCTAAACTGTCCAAAATTGCAAAATGCAGCTGTAAATATCTAAAAATGGCAGATTCACAAAATGGAATTCATTTATTAATTATATCATCCAATTCAAAGAGGAGTATTTCATAATATATATTAATTAGGAGTGGGTCTTCATTTATGATTTGTTTTCATACAGGATCTAAGAGAAATGAGTTGATAGCATATCATTGACCATATAAAAAGATGGTTATATAATACTTATGCCTTAGAAAGGTTTGGTGTAAATTTCACACCCCTTACTAATGGTGCTAATTTAATGACATTATTATAATATTTCTCCACCTTTTTTTTTTATCATGATAGAGAATTGAACCCTGAAAAAAATTCAGTTACTTTGTTAATAAAATATACATTTAGCATCTAACTGAAATTTGAATTAATTGGTCAAAAAATAAATTGTTTTAAAGTGTTTTCCTGACATTATTTTCCTACTGCTTCTTTAGATTGCAAATTATTTCTTGAAAATTTTTAATAAATTATTATTAATGAATTTAAAATTATTTCTATTGACATTTGCTGTTTCCATACTTATTTATTGAATTCATTTTGATCCTTGCAAATATGGAATTTGTATTTTAAGTGCATTTACTATATCTTAAATAGTTTGAATAATGGCTGCAGTAACTTAGTGGTAGTGGATTTGCGTTTGTCGTTTTCATTGAGTTGTGGATTCAAGCCTTGATGTCACTAAAGACTGCTATGTAACAGGGCTGATGCACATTAAATCTGTCAAGACTCCAATTCCATTTGTTGGATATGGAAGCTTGAGTGTCGTCCTTGTCACTTAACCAAGGTTCAAAATTATGAGGTTGATTGTCAATAGTCCTTGTGTTACTTCTCAATGCTACATTAATAAGCAATTACATTGTAGTTTATATGATGCCTGTTGGTGAGAAAAGATGTTGTGGTAACCTTCTATTGTATAGGAGAGGGTTGGAGAACTTCTTTGGAGAGACACGATCGAGATTTGATTGTAGGAGGGAAACAAGCTCTGATGTATAAATAAAGATCTTGTTTTGTTATTGTGAGAAAGACAGAATTGCCCTTATGTGCACAAAAAACACTACTCAACTGTCTAGTAGTTAGTGTATAATAGGATATATCAGATATAGAAATAAAGGGAGGGGGAAAGTATTAAATACTTTCACATACAGTAGTAGGCATTATATGCTCTTGGTCACAGAACCAGAGCTTTAGCTTAATTTATAAAGTAGGAAACTTGTAAAAATAGAACAAAAGTGAGCAAAAGCACTTTAGTGTTAATGTAGGATTTCGAAAAGAAAAAACAGTACGTGTCGGTGAGAAACCAGAGTAGCACAGGAAAAAAAAAAAAAAAAAAAAAAGAATTTGCATGCATATTTTAGTTGTGAGGAATGGATATAAAGAATTCAAAAAGATGTCTTTTTTATAAGAGCTTTGAAAGAAGATTTGCAAGAGGTAGCTACAGGGATGGATATTAAGGACATACCCGATATAACAAAAATGAGCCTTAAAAAAATCTAAAACTGGGTCAGGAGATTATTATGAAGAGGATATTAGAAAAATGCTCACAGGCATTAAAGAAATAAAAGAAAAAAAAAAGGGAAAGAATGAGGCTAGAAGAGAAAGTGGAAAGAACAACTAGAAGCAGAGAAAAGAAGAGATGAGATGGAATTTCTGGTGCAAAAAATGCTGATATTAAGGGAAAGAAGCTTATACTTAATGGGAATCAAGTGCAGTACTAAGTTTCAAGGAGTGAGAATGCAAATACAGAAAAGCAAAGCAAGAATGTTGGAATTGCAAGAAGAAGCATTGTATCAGATAGAATTGGAAATAAGAGTAATGCTGAGAAAAGAAGAGGAAAGGAAGAATTAAAAGAGTTAGCTGAATCCGAAAAGAAAAATGAAGAAAAGGAAGAAGTGCAGATCAAAATTCAAGTGAGGCTGTTGGAGAATCTACGAGAAGCATTACGTCAGGAAGAGTGAGGAATGGAACCAATGCTGAGAAAAGAAAAGGAAGGGAGAAGAGTATTTAAAACAATTAGCTGAATTTGAAAAGAAAAATGAAGAAATACAAGCAAGGCTGTTGGAGAATTAATGAGACGAAACACTGCATCAAGAAGAGTGTGGAACGGAACCAATGCCGAGAAAAGGAAAAAAAATGGAAAAGAAGAAAAACAGTGAGGGCAAGAAGATTTAAAATATGTAGGACAGAAATTAACTGAATTTCAGACCAACGAGAAACGTTTAACAATTTCAGCCCTTTTTCCCACTTTTGCAGCTTTAAAACTGTGTCCTTTCTGTTTGTACTGTGCAGAAACCTTCCTCTCTAAATTGGGGACTACTTATTTTTTAAATCGTATTTTTTTTTATCTGTGTGATCAATATAACTCCCTAACCTGTGTAACTTTTTAAAAACATTTCATAATAAAAATTGACCCCCTCAAAGGGTTAAATTATCTTACAGGGGAAGATATTGCCATTGTAGAAAAGGAGGAATCAGAATTAGGAGACAATTTTTCTAATTTACCTAATCAATTGGAGAAAAGAGGAAATGAAACAGGTGTTTTAAATGAAAAGAACAGAAAACATATGGAAGAATTCAAGTCGAAATATGAGATCAGTGAAGATCTAAGAAATCTAAGGGGAAGCTGTGAAAACGAAGAACCACAACAGCAAGTAAAAGGATCAGAAGCATTTGAGTCGCATGTGCGAAAAGAAGAGATGCATAAAGCAAGATTCTATTATGCAGATGGAAAAAAGAATAATTTTATTGTAAGGGGAGAAGCATCATAAAAAAGGTCACAAAAACCACCAGTCCCGTGATAAGGCCATTAGGAGGCATGATTTAGAGACTATGGGCCAACACACTGCATTACAGAAAAATTTGTACAGAGATGACTTTCAACAAGAAATAAGAAAAGAGTAATTGAACCTCAAAAAGAGAAATTTCTCGACCCAAAGACAGGGCACAAAAGAGGAATATTAATTCAAAAGGACACATAATCCTTTTTGACCCTGGGGGATTGGATATATGCAACCCTTTCCCCAAAAATGAAGAGAAAATATGGTATTTGGAACGAAGCTGTACCCCCAAAATAAGGGAAAGGAACTTACCCCCTTGGACAACCGATGACAAACACATGCATAGTTTATGACCCCCAGCTGTGGAAAAGGGTGCAGCGAGGAAAGATGCAGTGATTTTGTAGTTATTTCCTCTACAGTGGACAAATTAAAAGACCTGAGTTTGGATTCCAGTAGATGCAGAATACCTACCTGTAGTGAAAGGAAAAAGTGACTTGTCAAGGTGGACAGTGTCGCCGGATGACTTTGACCTCTTCCGACTCAAAGGGATTACTATATAATCTTAAAGGGAACTGTGCATGCGCTTATGGAAGGACTCATCGGCAAGGATACCAAGAAAATGCGAACCTTGGACCCTACCCCATGCCATTGACTGAAGGAAAATACAACAAATAGGCAAGATGATTCGGGTTTTATTTTATTGTTTTGTTATTTGACTAGAGAAAAAAAAGAGACTAATTATTACGACTATACCTCCATGATTGTGTTACTTAGAAATTCTTTTCTATCTTTTCTGTGTGATTCATTATGAAAGCTTCTTTTTATAATTCTTATATTATTTTAGTAATTTTTATTTGGAATTGAATAATTCCAAATAGTGTGTAAAAAAATATGAGTGTACCTTAAGGATTTTACTAGTTATTTTTTGATAGAATGTTAGTATATTTTAAGGATTTAGTATTTAAAGAAATTTTAATTTTGAATTGATACTATCATTCAATTTATATTAGTAGTAACTTGTGGTTTAGTAACCACTGCTAATGAGTTTGAGTGAATAATTATAAAATAAGTAAGGATTGAATTGAGAACTTTTGATTGGCTACTGCTATGAAATTTTATTTAAGAATGTGTATTTCTGAAATGTGATGTATCTTAATTAGCATCTTATTATTGATTAATTACTGTGTTATGTTAAAGAATTTTACAACTTTTCTATTTCACCATAGATCATTTCTAGATATAAAAACTGTAGATTATAATTTCATTTTGCAAATGTTTCATAAAAAATTTGTTGCCTGTTTGACTTTGTAAGGTAATAAAATTGTATTTTTTTTTCTAGCTAATATGCTGCATATCATGACAGAAAATACTGGTGAAATTGATGGAAAAATAGTTGGTGATCTTGGATGTGGCTGTGGCTCTCTGACTCTTGGAGCTGCAGTATGTGGTGCCGCGTAGGTCTTCACGTATCTAAAAAAATATTTTTGCATGCATGGACAATTTCTCAGAATCAAATAAGTAAATTACACTCACATAGATTATTAATTGTTCAAAATGAAATTAAATGCACTTTTTGATTCTACATGTATTTTGCGACTTTGCTAACTCACAGTAGTCAGGATCCTTGGTTACTAAATCACAAGTAACTATTAATATAAATTGAATGATATCATTTTCAACATTGATATGAATTTTCTGCATTGTGTTTACACTCCTCTGACATTTTTAATTATTATGGATATTACAGAAAAAAATATTTTTAAAACTCTTAAAATTTGACTGATAAAAAATGATTGTACTGCTAATCTCACTGACTGTGAAATCTTGAAAATAATCTATTACAAAAAAAAAAAAAAAAAATTCAAACTGAAACATTTCGCTTTCCATGAATTGGTGATTTATATCCAATCCAAACATTCAAGTCCAATAAATAAATAAATAATAAATCAATAAAAAAGTATTAAAATAGAGTCAACCCTCTTGTAACTTTCAAAAGATGCATCTCAAAGACGACCTTTTGTTCATCTCCACTTAATCAGATTTTTATCTTCTCTCTTTTATGATGAAAGTCATCGCCTACATTTTGCAACCAGGTACTTGCAGCCCTTCGCCGTGCAATGGTAACCGAGTGGTCATGGTTGCTAGCTCGCAGCCAGTATTGTTTTTGCTGAGTCAGGGTTTAAGCTCTGATGCACATTAAATCTGTTGAGGTTCTAAGTTCTCCCAATCGCATAGTGTGGAAATTTGGAATGGGGGTACTAGCTTAGATGTTGTCCTTGTCACTTAATAAAGTTTAAAATTACGAGATCTGTCACTTCTGTGTTGCTTCTAAGTGTGACACTAATAAACAGTCAATCTAAATAGCAGCCTTTTGTTACTTGCCTCGGAAATTCTACCTCTTTTCTTGGACAGTCATCAAGTTTTATGACAGTTGCCTCATTTTCAAATTCTTTGTCTCGAATGTTTTGGACTCTTTTTAAAGTTCCTCTAGCTCATTCAGAATTTTGTTATCTTCATTTCAGCTTTTTCTTTGTTGCCATATTTCTTCCAAGGTTAGAGATTATTTTTGTTCCCTCACCTTTATTTTTTTATTGCGGTCTTTGTTCGTCTATTTTTGGATGCTTTTTAAAGTTTCCCATCTTGCATCATTAGTTGGTTTATTACCATCTTTTGCTTTGTTACATTTCTTCCAAGACTAGAGACTATTTTTGTTTCCTCATCTCCATTTTTTTTACTGTGTTCTTTGCTCATCTATTTTTGGATGCTTTTTAAAGTTTCCCTTCCTGCATTTCTATTGTTGGTATATATTATCTTTTATTTAGCTTTTGTTTCATTGCAATGTTTCTTTCAAAGTTAGCTATTGGTTATGTTCTCTCCCCTTATTTAGGATGATCAAAAAAAAAAAAAAAAAAAAAAAAAATTCTGAATTTTCTTTTCAGCTTTTTCTAAGTTGCTGCATTTCTTCCAAGGTTAGCAACTGATTTCATTTCCTCACCTCTGTTTTTTTTACTTGGGTCTCTGCTTGTCTTTTTTCGGATGTTTCTCAAGTTTCATCTACTGTATCTCTTTTGTTAGTTTTTATTTCCAGCTTCATAAAAGATTCCTATTCTACCTCTGTACTTCTTTTAAATGCACAATCACCATTTGACTTTTTACACGTTTTTCTAATTTCCCTCATTTGAAGCATAAGTTTTTTGTTGTGAATTGGAACACTACCGTCATGTTTATCCCAAAATATAAAATATATAGAAAAAGTAATTCCTGTCTTTTCTCTTAATGGGAAGTCCTGACTTCATCTGAAGAATGATAAATCTGAATTTCATAAAAAAAAAGAGAGGCATGGTAAAACGAAGAATTTATAGGACTCATGAGATGACTGTATTAACATAGAGGACCGACTACAAAACATTTGTGTAAGCTGTCTGGCTTTTTAAAAGTATCCAGCATTAATGTTTCTTTATAAAAGCTCAATATTTGTTGGGGTACTTTTCTGTTACCTGGACACAAATTTCGTCAACATCAGATTTTTTTGTGTAGGTGCCAATGCAACAAACCAACAATATAAACAATTTTAGTAATAAAGTAGCTCATTTCACAAAACAAAGTATTCATTTGAATTAAAAATAATTTTTTAATAAACTGCAGAATTATACACTGAAAAAATGCTAAATAAGTTAGATTACAGTTTTATTTATTTATTTTGGGGAGAAGCTAGAAGTTTTTAATATCAGTAAATTAGTAATAAAGTAAAAATAAGGAATCCTGCATTTTAGGGAAATCTCAAATTTTTATTATGATTAAGTGTAGCAAATTTGAACTCCGGTAAACAAGTCAAATGGGAAGTGATTTTGGTTGCAATGTCAATAATGACAATTGAAATAATATTTGGTGATTTATCATTTTTCATAATTTGGTGATTTATCATTTTTCATAATTTGGTGATTTATCACTTTTATTGAACTAATGCAATTGTACATTTTTTCATAATATTTTTTGATGTTAAAAAAATTGCTTGTTAGTAAAAATAGTTTTTTAGACTTTGAATCAAATTTTACATTCTCAATAATGTTTATGGTGAAAACCTGGTCATGCCATCAGATTTCCTACAAAAAAAAATATTATTTGTAAAACAGTAAAAAGTTAATTTTCTTTAAATAGATTTTGCATTGGTTTTGACATTGATGAGAAAGCTCTGAATATTGCTCGAGGCAATAAAGAAGATGAAGAAGTGGAGAATGTGGATTTTATCCAATGTGATGTTAGAGATTTAAGCAACTCCCGATGGTATAAAGCATTTGACACTGTTATTTTAAATCCTCCTTTTGGAACCAAAGGTAATAAAGGTAAGTAGACTTTTTGTGATTAAAACAGAAAACTTAAAATGTAGAAATGTACCCTGGTGTTCAAACATTAAGCATAATTGGTAATTATGTAAATAACATAGTAAATCTAAATAGGAATGATGGGAAATGGGATAAGTGAAATTAAATTGTTTATAAAATAAGAAAACAATGTAAAAGAATGATAATCGCTTTTGTTGTCCAAAGAAAAAGTCTGAAAGAAAATTGGGCATAAAGAGTATACACTTTAGTAAAAGACAAATGAAATAAAAAGGTGATGTTGCAGTTTAATAAAGTGTGTGGCCACCTCTGACAGCCACTTACATTGCACAATGATTTCCACACTTACTCTGACATTGTGTCAAATGTCATGAAGGAACTCTTTTCAGTTTTGCAAAGGCACTTGGTGAGTGCAAGTTGTCTTTAGAGCACATCCTATACATGTTGTATAGGATTCTGATCCGGTGAATAAACAGACCACAGCTTGTGTTGGATTTTTCCCATTTCAAGGAAATTGTCCATCAGACTCGCACTGTGACAAGGTTCATCATCATCTGTAATATAAATTCAGAATCAACAGCACTTGAAAATGGTTAATGTAAGGCTCAAGAATTTTATCTCTGCGTTTTTTAGCAGTCACAGACCCTCACAAAGATTTGTAGGTCTGTTTAGCTCTTCAGCTTGATGTCTGTCCACATCATGACTTCCCTTGATAGAAAACCATATCTTTCTATCATATTTCTTGAGTGAAAACGAGCTCCACATTTTTGCTATATCATTTGCCGGTGTGAATCAGTGTGTGAACTAACGTGAGATTTGTCTTTGGACATTATAATAGTCCTCTGTTTAAATGAGCACATTTATTTGTAGATGTGAGGGGAATGCAAACTGCTTGTCGTCTGGATAGAGACTAACACGATTGAGTCTCCTGTAAAAGTTTGTCTGGAAATTTATACTACTATGTGGTGGCTTTGATTGCTGAACCCAGTTCTCTGATATAACTGTCCCTCTGTTCTTCGGATATTAGACTTGGCAAACTGTTGTGACTCATGGTCGTCCTGGTACTTTTCTGCACTTTGAAACCTCTGCCACAGTCTTGAGGTCACACACTGAGGTACTCGTATATTCAGAATTCATGACACTGTTTTGGGATCATCAAGATTCCAATAATTCTTTCTTTTGGGAACATATCAATTTGTTGTCTTGTGCCATCATTCATTCATTTAATATTTTACAACATTCTTTAGCACATGAATTGCACAGTATTTGTTTAAATTGCTTATGACGAGTGAGGCGGTGTATCCATTTTCTGACATCTACTGATATTTCGTGCATGAAGATGTCAATGGAAATATTTTGCATAAAAACAATGTTTCACCTTCATCAAATGATTCTTTACAAACTATTTTGAACAAATTTGCTCATACCTATTTACATTTTATGAATTATATTTAACTTTTGGATACCAGTGTATTTATATATAGGTTTTTGGGCATTTCAACATTCCTTAGGACTTCATAACCATGTAAAAAATTTGCTTTATTTCAATACTTTAGCATAATTGTCTGTATGAATAAGGCAATTCTCTCTCTGGTCTGAATAAATATTGAGTTAATAACTTAAAATTCTTTTTGTTATAAATACAACAATTATAATATTTTTCATAGTTTAACTACATTTAATTTATTATGGTTTTTTTTTTCTTTTCAAATACTGTATACCTTCCATGAGTTTATCACCTTAAGTCACACCGAAGGGAGAATCTGTGAGCTTGATGAGGATAATAATGTTGCAAGACTTTAAGTATGATATTAAAAAGCAAGCCTAATTAGTACTTTCAGTTGCTTTAAGAGAACTATACCCAGGAAGTTGTATGGATTCTCATTCTTCGTTATGATTTTATGTACTACGTAATGCAACATGAGCTACTTGGCATTACTTCATTCATGTATTATGGATTCATATATTTGGATTTATGCATATGCTTCACAATTCATTTTATGTCTAAAAAGGTATTTTGTTTAATAGGGAACTTGGATGGAGGAACTGGTTCCATTAAAACAATGAAAAATTCTTTAATTATTCCACAATTTATAATTAATACATAAATGAAAACTAATTGAAAGAACGGGGTTGGCAACTTGAATTTTTGGGTGACGTGGCCACAGTAAGTTAGTGATCTTGGTCATAAATTCATAGCTGACATTCTTGCCATCAAGTCATGGATTCAAGCTTGAATGTCATTTAGGCCCATTTTGCAGCGGGGCTGATGCACGTTAAATTTTGTTGGGGTTCCGAGCCTTTCCAAAGATGCAATCCTCATTAAATGACTAAGGTTTTAAAATTATTGGGTCCATGGCCAATAGCCCTCATGTTATTTCCAAGTGCAACATTAGTAAAACAATAACTAGAATACAGGATATTAGTTGAGATCCAACGGCGTTTATGGAGTGAGTGAATGTAAAGTTTATTGGCACAAGAGCGAGATGTGGCTATGCTACGCCAAACAAGATTTTAACTGTAGTCTAGACATGAAGAAATTGAAAAATGACAAAAATTGATTGACAAGAAGGAGGGTCAAAAATAGAGAAGGATTGCTAGGGTACCCCGGGAGTGCGTCATCCTTATTTACCAAAGACAGTAAATCCCATAGGAAAGAAAAAAGATCACTCGGGTGCCTTGGGATCATGATGCCTGAGCTAACCTGAAGAAGGCACAGTGTTTATGGAAGTGTTTGCCCTTTGGGCAGGCAGATTGTGCAGTTCACCAATATAATTTTTGAATGAATATTATAATGAAATATTTTGAAATAAGTAGTTTCTATATATGTGATATAAGAAAATATATAAATATAAGCATTTGAAGCATGTTTAGAAGACTGGAACCTAGATATTACTATAAAATGATACTGTAACTTACATAACTTATCTCACAATACAAAATAATTTTAACTATTGAAGTTATTGAATACAAATTATGTGTCGGAGACCAAATGGTAGATATATAATTAATTTTTAACTCTTAATTTAATACTTTAACTCTGCTCTCAGAAGCAATACGAGGGTCCATGCAAAAGTAAGGACACTGAGCCTGGACAGTTTTAACATGCATCAGGACTCAAACCCATAGCTCAACAGAACCAACACCAACCATTATTACTTGTGTTACTGTTGTGATATAATAATAAGTGGATTAAGATTGATTTTCTTGTTCATTTTAGGACAATTAAGCCAATTTGAAGAAATGCTATTTTTTAATTTTCAATTAATGAAATATATTGTTCTTAAATATTTTCTTTTTAATCAAGTGAGTGAGTGATGGTGATGTTTAACGGTGCAAGAGCCAGATGTTGCAATCAAGGTGTAACCGTGGTCTAGGCATGTGAAGAAAAAAAATTGACGAGAGGGAGGGTTGAAAATGAAAAAGATCACTAAAAAAGTGGGAGGCATGTCACCCACGTTTATCACAGACAGTAAACTATAGGAAATAAAAATATCACTTGGGTCATTATTGATCAAAATTTATTTTTTTTTGAATAGGTATCGACTTGGAATTTCTGCAAACAGCTTGTTCACTAGCTCGAGAGACTGTCTACACTTTACATAAGAGCAGTACTTTAGAAGTAAGTTTTGTTTTAATATGATTAAACCATTTTATTTAAATAATTATAATTTGCAGTTTTGCATTTTCAACTAGTATTTTTTTTTTTGAAAAAAAATGTTGGGTTTTTGTTAAAAATTTTTACTTGACGAAAAAGTGTGGATATGTGTATTGAATTGTAAATAAAACAGCCAATTGAAATAGAAGTGATAAATATTTATTTAACCTGAATAATATGCAGCTGTCTTATTCCATTTTTGCCAAGGTTATTTATATATTTGTAAACATCTTTGTTATCTGAAGTGATAAAGTGTTTCTCTTCCACAAAATTGCTTCTTTGTAGGCTAAGTATTTTGTGGACCAAAAATTGCACTTAAGTACAAAAAAAAAAATGTTTAAAAAATATGAAGGATGACATACAATTATATCTCATCTGTGAAGTGAAATTTTATGAACCATTAATGAGTAGATAACTCTTTAGTTCTCATCTACAGAATATTCAATTGATGCTTTTTATTGCAGCTGTTGCATAATGGCTATGCAGCTTGATTTTGATAATATTCAATGTTTAATACTTGTTGTAGAAAAATAACAGTTGCATCAACTTCATATGACATAATCATGACATTAAAAAATTTATAATACACCCTAGATTTTTGTAAAAATTTGTAATACACTTCCACAACCCATAGAAACTACTCAATAGCTATTTCATTTATAATTAAACATTAGTTTGTTAGATTTTTTATAAAACAAAAAGGAGTTTTATGTTGAAAAACTGATTTCTTTCCAAATCAAATGTTTAGAAGGAAAAAAAATATATAACTCAAATTTTAGATTGTAGCAAATGTAGTTAAATGCAAGGTCATTGTAATGATTTTAATATTATATTTCCAATTCATTTATTGTTGTCCTGTGGAAATGTTCTATAATTTAGGTGAAATTAATGATAAAGTGCATAAAATTTTTCTTAATCTTAAGTTTATTATGGCTGTTATAAAAATCTATCAAAATATTTTACTTGATATTTATATTTTCTTTCACATTAAGTTTTTTAGTTTATTAAAAATGTATATATTACATGAATTCCTAAAAAAAATTCTTATCCTTTACTTTTGATAAAATTTAAAAATCTGAACCTTTTTAAAGTTCAAAATCAATAAGTCATGAAAGAAATAACACCACAAAAATCTATGTTGAATTGTAAAAGTTTCTTGTAGATTATTCTCAATTAAATTTATTATATATATGTTCCAGATAATTTTTATAATGTTACTTATTTTTAATAGCATGTTGAGAAAAAAGTGAAAGACTGGAACTTCAAAATGAAAGCAATGTATCGAATGAGTTTCAATTTGAAAAGAACACGCAAAAAGGATAAAGATGATTCACGGGACATTGAAGTTGATCTCATTAGAATCAATTTAACAGAGACAAATAAAATGTTATGATACAGATTGTTTAGTTGTATGAATGATTCATTAGAGTGGAAACCAATCATTAACCACATTCACTATGAAATTATCAGCTAGGACAATGGTGAGATTCAACAGAACCAATATCTAAATCTTTTTAATAATATGCTGAACAACAACAAAAAATGTTGTTGTAAAGTATTTAACTTTTAATTCATATTAAAATTCTAATGATATTTCTATTACTGTTCTTAACTATTAATTATATGAAATAAAATGGTCATGAGGTCAATAAAAACTGGTTAAACTGAATTCCATTTCTGGAGGGACTATTTACAACTGCCAATGTTTTTGGATTGCTTCACTTCTTGATGTTTTAGCACTGAAGAAAGAAACTTAATTTATTAATAATTAATTCCAGTAAAGACTAGTTTTATCATAATGAGGATGTTGCAAATTTAATTGAACTGGGTCTGTCTTTTTGTGGTGTGGATGTCAGGAAAATAAAGTACCAGTTCAGATGACGGCCTTTTATTTTTCAAAGTATTACTCCACTATGAAAATAATAAAAATTTAGGCTGTGCATTAATTGCTTCAATGTTGTCTGAAATCAACTAGAGCTCAGAAGAAAATACAATTTTTTAAAGATATTGTACGATATTAAATTTATTTTAAAACATTTTTAATTTTGTCTTCCTGAAATTTTATGAATGTGACTTCAGAATTACATTATTGCATTTTTATAGATTACAGATAATTAAAAGTGACATCCTCACTTAAGAAGTGCATTTTTTTTTGATAAAAATCTTCCTGCATTTAATTCAAATTAACAATACATCATTACAGTACAAAGGATTTTGATAGCCTCCTTGTAAATTTTTTGGTTGCTGCACTATGATTTTGTACATCTAAAAATAGGTATATGTGTTAACACCTCAACTTCGTTGTTGTTTTAATCATCTGAATAATTAAAATATTTTTTACATCACAAAATGACTTCATTTCACTTATATTATGTACATGGATAAGAAATCCATTATTTTTACGAAAAATTTGACTTTATTTAATATGCTTTGGATTGTCCGATTTGGATCAAATATGCACTGTGTTTTGTTCTATAGTTTGTTGCCATTTTAAAGGTAGTTTCATAATGCCTCTCTCATAGAAGTCTTGGTCTATATTGGCAAAAAACTCTAGAAATCAATTTTCACAATCTTCTCTTGATACCAATATCTAATCACTATGGAAGTTTTGCAATGCAAGAAAAACATGGTGATCACATGGTGGATGCATCAAAAATTTCCAACTAAGTTCTCGGAGTTTCTGGCGAGCCACTATAGACGTGTGTGGCCGGGCATTGTCATGATGGAATACAACACCTCTCCTGTTGGCCAATTCTGCTCAATTGCTAGCTTCAAATGGTCCAGTTGTTGATAGCAGAGATCCAAATTTAGTGTTTGGCCGTATGGAATTAACTCATAATTTCTTTCCAGTCCCACCAAATGCATAGCAGAACCTTCTTGGTCATTAGTTTTGATTTGGCCTGCTTCACTGTGCTTTGACTATGATCGTTTTCTCACAATGTCCTATGTGACCCATTTCTCACCCCCAGTCCCCATCCGTTTAAGAAATTGGTTGATTTCATCCCGTTTGGCCAAGGCTTCACAGATGGAAATGCGATCCATGCGTTTTTTTGTGTTAATTGGTGTGGCACCCAAACACAGAGCTTCTTGCAAATGGTTTAAAACTGTTTTATTGTCAATCTTTAGCTCCTGGGTAATGTTACAACTGCTAACATGCAGGTCAACTTCAACATTGATTATTTCTGTGATTTTATCAACATTTTCGACGACTGGCCTAACCTGTGCGAGGTTCATCTTTAACATCAAAAATATCTTAATAGAATCAACGAAACCAAAATTGCATGTAATTGGCTGTTACAGTATTGGGACCATTAACACCATTCACAATTTCAGCTGCCTGGCTTGTATTTTCGCCTTTATCAAAGAAAAACTCTAAAATGTACCAAATTTTTTTCTTTGTGGATTTCCATTTTTAACACCTTGTAACTCACAACTTAATGGACCAAACAAAAAATGGCAAAAGAAATTTTTAGTGCAAAATGTCACCTTTCCAACGAGCATAAATCTGAAATTATTTGATCGATACTTTACCGAGATATGGATCACTACAGACATTTACCAGAAAACAATGGATTTCTTTTTTCCCAATCTAATGTATATATAAAAATATTGCCATCAAAATGGTAAATTTATATATATAAAAAAATAAAGCAATAAAACTTATGGTGACAATTTTTTATATTTTAAAGAACATTAGTTTAATGTTGAAGAAATATTAATTTTCAGATGTATGGCCTACATTGGCAAATGAAAATTTTACATTTGACAATATATTCTTATCAAATGTTAAAACTCAAAGCAAAATATGAATCTCAGTGTTTAAAATATATAAATTTGTATTAAATGTAAATGTGTTTTTCATCTTACAACATCTATATATAATTAAAAGAAAGTTAGTATTAAAATAAATTTAAAGTAATAGCAAAAATAGTTTCTAAAAATTATATTAAATATTTAGAGGCAATTTAAACCGAAAGCTAAAAAAGCACTATGCTCCAAATAATTAGTGATCATATTGTAAAGCATAGAGATATCTGCAAATTTCTGTGATTTTCTTGAGACTAAAGTAAACTTACATATTTTTTCTAATACATAGATTAATCAGCCTTTTTTTGTATAACTGTCCTAAAACAAATTATTTTGAAACTATTACTGTAAAAATAACTTTGACAATACTTAAATTTTTTTTAAAAAAAAATATATATATTATAGATTTTATTTACAAATCATAGTATACTATATAATTCTTTCTAGTACACTTTTGTTTACAAGGATTCAATAATTTTCAAAATATTACATTGAAGGTTTCCAAATTACAAGTATAATTAATCTAGTTTGTCATTTAAAAATAGTTCAATAAATTATAATTAAGAATTTATCATGCTTTCAGCACAAACATTTTGTGCTTTTGATATCAAGTATTAAAAACTAATGTGATGTTCATTCACATTACTGCAATAATTCAGATTGGCAAAAATATACAATGAAATCTATAAATTTCATCAAGTCAATCTAATCATTCATCCATTTTATATTGCTTCTATGATTCTTGATTAAAGAGTCATGCCTTACACAGGTCAATGGAAATCATGCAATCATATTATACTAAACTGAATGCATACTTTTTCAATGAGTAATAATCAAAATGTCTACTTTTATTTCCTTTTTTAGACAAAGATAACATTGATTTTGTGTGCAAACTACAACAGATAATTCTTTCTCATTAATATTGCAATTAATGAATCAACTTTTCATTACATGTATTGAAAGGGTGTCTTATAAAAATTTGAAAATTAGTGTAATGATTTTCAAACTTTTTAATAGAAATGGAGACAAATTCTAAACATCATTAGCTGGTTCTCAAATGAAATATGGGAGAATTTTCTGATGCTCTCTGAATGATGCCACAATCACAAAGAAGTTTAATGTGCTCCCTTCTGTAAGTATGGTCAATGGGAACCAATTTTATCTGGTGCCAGTCTTCACTGGTAAAAGTCCGATCTTGTAATTCCACCACAAACTCCTGAAAAATCATTGAAAAATATGGCTTGATTCTCTAAATTTTTGGAATTGGGGGGGGATTATGATTATAATTTATTTTTTTTAATTAATTTTATTCACAAATCAATTTATACTCATACTGTATAATTCTTTCTTATACATTTGTATGCAACAATTTAATAGTTTTTAAAATATTTCATTGAAGGTTTTCATATTTATATCCACCTCAAATTACATGTACATTTAATCTAGTTTGTTGTATAAAAATATTTCAATAAATTATAATTAAGAATTTATCACGAATTCAGCACAAACATTTTGTGCTGTTAATGACAAATATTAAAACCAATGTTAGTTATGGTTACTGCAATAATTCAGATTGGCGAAAATATACAATGAAATCTGTAAATTAAAAAAAAAAGTTGTCTTTTGATCAAAATTTTAATAGTATTCAGTTGTGAAAAAGACTGATTTCATAAATATGTCTTTAATAAAAACATACACTAATCAATCAGCATTTGCTACACATACTGCACATTATTTTTTTTTAAAACTTAAGATATCAATTTGTGTTTCATAAGTTGGTCTTGTATTGTAATAATATTTTGGTATAACAATGTATGTCATGCGATACCTTCAGCACACTGAAAGCTAGTAATATTTGAGCTATATAAAGAATTATATAAATGTTGCAATAATATTCACACTTTTTTTCCAGCTGTATGATTTACCACTGCTTTAGATGAAAAAGTTGAGCATTTTCCAAGACAAGGTTTATTCAGTTAAAACCGATTTCAGAATTTATTTTTAAAGTATCAGAAATTTTTTATGCATTATAAATATAGTCTATCATTCAGATTATTAATTGAAAGTATGACGTCTGCAATATAATATGAAAACAATTTCATCTTAAAATAAGGATACAAAATTGAATATTTATAAAACCAATTTTTGCTGAAGAAAATTTGTGAGTGTATACTTACTTTCAGTACTCTGTAAAAGCTTTTAGTAAGGATTTCTCCTGATTTATTTCTGATTGATGTGTTCATCTGTAAGAAAATGAATGGCAAAATAAAACATTGCAATTTTTTTATTACTATTTACTTTTTACAAAAACATACCAGCACTTTTAATACACTAGCAAAATTTATTATTTTGTACAAAGGGTATAAAACATTGTCCGAACATTGAGAATATGTTATGTTTTGATAAAGTTTTAAAATATACAAGTAGAACGATAATAAATTTTTTTTAATGAAAAAAAGCAGAAGGAGCAATATTTCATTTAATTTTGATTTACTCATTTTTATCACTAAAATCTAAAACACAATTAGTTTTTTTACTAAGGTTCTAAATTATTTGGATGTAATCATTACCTTGGAAATGCTTTAAATAAAAAGATAATTCTTTTTTTTACGGTGAAAACAAAAATAAAATATCTTTCAGAAGGGAATAATATAGTAAATTAAGGATTTAGAAGATTATGACACACAATATATGTATTATAACATGTGACATTCTTTTTATCCAATTTTTTTTCTGTTAGGTATTGCATGAAATGAAAATTACTATACTATATAATGATTTCCTACTGTATTGTGTTACACTAGCTTCGATGTTTTGCTTATTAAATATCTGTATACTGGAAATATTCAAATAACTGCAACCCAAAGTCTTCATATCAACAATATGATTAAGCAGTTGGATCTGACCAACTAGCATGCAAATTAAAGTTGCATAATCCTTCTAAAATTATGTAAACACATAATTTCTTAGATTGATACCATATTAACTCCATCTGCTGCTAAGAGTTTTTCTTTTTTTTTTTTTTTTTTTTTGTATTCATCTTGCTTCTGTGTGAGCTTGTGTATCAATAGTCAACAACATAAATTTCATATATGTAATCAAACATAGTAAATTAATGCGTATATACACATTTCAAAACCTTTTTTTTTTAATGAAAATTTTTATTTTCAGTTCATTGAGAGAAAAATTAACTAAGCTTATATTTATAATTTGCATTTCATATAGTGTGAAGAGAAAGAACAATGGCATGAAAATATCAAATTAAATATGTAGTTATTTTGAATCCATACTAACATCCTGAATTTTTTTTAAAAAAAATGAAAGCTTTTATTTATTTTTTTGAGTATTATTTAGTTTTATGCTCTTTTAATAAAGGCCTGTAAGCCAAACAATTGCATTAAAGCACCAAAAAAAAAAAAAAAAATTAAGAGAGATTAATTTAAATAAATAATACAATTCTGATGGAAAATCTCTCGTAATTTATATTTAAATTTCTCTATTACTGTGTATTGTAAAGTACAATCTCTGAAAATAAACATTTTTGGAGGAAATCTTGGGTAAACCAAGAGTTTTAAACATTTGAAAATGTACAATTAGATTTGTAATTTTTCTTTCTCATTAGTTATATACTTAAACAAGCACATAAAATTGAAAAAAAATCTATCTAAACCATAAAATTTAAAAGAAAATTCTTGGAACCAAAATTAAATTTTATTAAGAACGATTACCTTTTTAGAGCGAGTTGAATATGTAGGAAATAATCTTGATAGACGTCTCTGTTGGATAGAACAAGTAATAAAAAATCATTTAAGAAAAAAAAAATGTAGCAAACATATCAAAATTTTAAATACACTTATAACAAACATGTTTTGTTTAATACAGCAAATCATTAGCTTTTTATATTTTAAAAATCACTTTAGTAGCAGTTTATATAAAAAAAGAAAGAATGATATAAATTGATCTTTACTCAGCTTCACTCATACAGAATAAAATTATATGTAGTAAATATTTTTTTTTAAAAAAATGATGGTTATTTTTTCAAAACAAAGGTAATCAGTATATCATCTAATAAAAAATAAACAAAAAGCAAAATTTAGTTTACATAGAATGAAATTGTAAAAAAGATGAAGGGAAGAAAAAGTATGATTGCAAATGCCATGATAAATTTAAATATTTAATTATTCAAGAAAATTTTTTTAGCATTTCATATAAATATAAAAGTAAATTGTTATGTAATTAAAAATAGAAAATTAAGTTCTGAAATTTTATTTTGTTCAATAATAGAGGATGCAGAAATTCACATTTAAAAGTAGCAATAATGTCACTCCAATGCCTGGCTTCCAAATAGTCCAGCATTATTTTTAAACAAATAAATTAAAGAACATTTCAAAATGAAGTTATATTTCTTAGATGACCAAATTTTATTTGGGGGGGGGGGGATGCAAACAATATGAATTGTTGGTACGGAACTATTTTGAAGATATGGTGAAAACTTATTCTTATTTGCTTACAATACCTATTTTGCTTTACTTGTTATAGAAAATAGGTACATATATTAAATCCTGTGAGGAGAAACTGGTATATTAACACACACATTAAAACTGTTTATTTGTTTCATTACTTCCAATTATCAGTTAAACAATTGTCAGTCTAAACATCAGCAATACCACAAGTCACCAATGAGTTTGTAATTTTTTTGTGCAGGTGCAGATAATTTGAAAGTTCATTTTTTTAAAAAAATATGTATATTGAAGTGTTTAACTATTAACTTTCAAAGAGGATCAGATATAATTAATAATATAAATAGAATATCATACATACTTTAAAATTTTTTAAAATTCAAATTCCTCAGAATAATACCAAGCAAAGCCAAGTTGAGTCAAATTTAAAAAAGAAATTAATGTATAATATCTATAACATTCATATAACACAGACACACACAAAATTATTTATTTTTACTTGAGAGAGAGAGAGAGAGTCAGATGGTAAAATAAAGATATCTTTAAAAAAAAGCTATGAAACTTATAAAACAAGTATTCTAGTTTAATACAGTACCTGTAAAAATGTTGATTTCAACTAGTACTAAATAAAAGAAGCAAGCAACACATGTTGTCTGGCTTTCAAATTATTCATTAGTATTACATTTATATGAAAATGTCTATTAAAGAGTTCATTATTCGACCATGAATATGAATTAATGGATAAAAGTATAAAATGTTAAAAAACTTTAAGCAATTTAAAGAGATATATTATCTTACCAAACGTCTGACCAATTTTCGATGGAGACAATGCAGCAATTCATTTTTACATCTTTCATGTTCCAACATTCTGGAAAACCATCTGACTGATTATTGAAGGTATTGACAATTGAAAGTAAATGAATATTTTAAGTTACAGTTTTGGAAAACAATGCAATTATTTTATCATTGAAAACTAAAAAGATGTTGATGCTATCTTCATTGAAAAAAATTTTTTTTTCTTGCTACCTTAAAAAAAATTGAGAATCAGTATTTATAAGCCAACCTAATTACCGTTGTTAATCAGGCAGTTACAAATTCAAATTGTGAATAATGTGGAAAAATACAATATTTTGACTTGGCTAGAAATGTTACCCATATTCAAATCCCTGCAACTACTTTATTCAGTTCAAAACAATATTTTATTTTAAGATTTACCATAATTTGACAAAGTCATCTCTAGTAAGACAGATTTAAAATTATAACCTGATAATCAAGATGCCGCAACCAGACAACGCATCACTTTTTTTTGGTGAACAAATTCACAAATTGTATTAAACTTTTTTTGGGATATTTTCAAAAGCCTACAGAAGGAAACAAAGGTTGCAGAATTAATGAGAATGTATAGTTGTGGGAAGTGGTGTAGCTCTGTATCAAAACTACAAAGCGCAAAGTTTTTCATGAAGAGTGCTTGGTGGAAATACCATGCATTTGAGTTCCAATTTTAATGTTTGGCTGTATCGTTGTTGAAGGATGTTCTGGAGCAATTCACTTTTAGCATATGGCATTTCTCCTGCAAAAATTAATGAATTCTTGAGATTTAACTATTGATGCTTTGACACCAACCAAAATTTCAAGTAATCTGTCACGTCTGAATATTTCTCGTTAATAATAGATTGTAGAGGCAGTATCTGGATTTTTCTACATTGTGTAAATTTTGGATCATTTTGATTTATCATCAATTATAAAGAGGAAGGTGTGTTCCACAAATGGTCCAGTATATATATAGCCTATATTTATGCATTCCTAAATCTTTGTTGGAGTGTCCTTATTGTGAAGGTTGAGTTTTACTTGCAACAATCCCTGCAACTTTTAACTAAATTTCTATGTCAGAATCAAAATTTTTGCAGCAACAATAATTTCTAGCAAGTGGTTTCATTTTAACAAACCTGAGATGAGTAGTATAATTCTTGAAGAATAGCTGGTTGTCATTTCTTTGGAATAATTACAAACTGTCATTTAAGCAATATTTCTTCTTCAACTGTTATTTGTGAATCATATACAATTCTTCGTAAAGTGCTGTTTGGCTACATATATTGGTAACTGTTTCCAGAGAAATATGTTGAATGATAATTTCTTGTAGATGGCATGCATCATCAATATTTTGAACTACATTTTTAGATAAAGGTAAGGGATGTAGAGAAAAATAATACACATTAACCCCTTAACTGCCGCCGGCGTATATATACGCCTCACTCAACCGATGCGTTCACTGCCGCCGGCGTATATATATGCCTTTCCGAAGTACGATCCTTTGCATTGCGCTGCTATAAAGAAAACTACTCCCACGACCTTAGAATGCCATAAAATGACCTTGATAAGGTTTGAAACGGATTTTCTTATTTCATAGAAGAGGGGTAGGGTATTGGTAAGGGGGAATTTTCTGAAACGGGAAAGTTATAGCTGTGCAGTTTTGCTTCTGTTTCTGTTTGAGTAGGTCGTGCTTTTTTTATTCTTCTTTTGCTTCCGTTTTCGTTTATTGTGTGAAATAGGAGATCTTTTTGCGAAAATGTCTGACAGTGATGAGAGTGATTTAGGTGATTATTTTATATCATCTTCAGGATCAGAAACGTCGGAATATGATATTACGTCAGATGAAGAGGATTCTGATTGCGACTATTCTCTGAAAGACGCCCGACGTTGGGTACAACTGGATACAAAAAATTTACAGAAGAGAAGAAGACAGAAGGGGTATTATATAACAATATTTCGCCACCTGTTGGATATGGCTATTTGGAATGCCTTCATCTTACGGAAAAAGAAGCTTCCAAACATTGACAATTACGATTTCCGAATGAATTTGGTGGAACGCATATTAGAAAAATTCCATGTTACCACACCACGATCTGTCATTTAGCAGAAGTTACAAAACGATTGTCCTTTACGACTTACAGGTAGACACTTTCCGGACTTAGTACCATCAACGTCATCAAAGAAAAATGCATCGAGAAAATGTATTGTTTGTTCAATCGCTATCAATGCAATGAATGTGATGTTGGTTTATATGTTCGACCTTGTTTTAGGAAATATCACACAGCAGATTAGTTATAACATCTGTTTGATTACACTGTTATTTTATACTTTAAATTTTGTACATTTTTCTTTCATTTTCTTTTTTCTGTGAAAGTAAAAAGGTTTTATGTTGCAAAACGCACCTCTTTTTTCCCTCCAATACATCGCATAACTACGCGCGCCTGTATGAAAAACGGTGGCACTGGGGAGCGTATCTCGTTAGTTTTCCTCGGCAGGTAAGGGGTTAACATGCTTTGTTGATTTTCGATGTTGAAATCATAACTAGAAAAGAAGTGAAATATTGGTAATAACATTTTTTGGATGCTGACAAAACTGGTAGTTTCTTTTCAGGATGCAGGAGGGTCATCATAGATTTTTTTATCTATAACAGGAGTACATTTTCTTCAAAAAAATATAAAATTTCTTACCAGCCCAATAAACGGCTGTATCTTCCTTCTCAAGTTGGCTATAATTTCTTTCTAAAGCAGTATGTGGTTTGGTTTTATTGGTTCTAGAAGCAACACGAGGGTTATTGGTGATGGACCACGTAATTTTGAACCTCGGTCAAGTAATGAGGATAGCACCTGAGCTGGCATTCCCATCTCCTAACCTCTACACCATGCCAACGGGAGGACTTTGGGCCCCAACAGATTTAACATGCATCAGACCCAGCTACACAGCAGGTATTTAGTGGCCAAGGCTTGAATCCCTGACTCAACGAAAACCACCTGCCATGAGTCTGAAGTCATAACCACTAAAGCAGTATGTGATCTTGAGGTAAATGCAACTGGTTCTTCATTACTATTTTGCATTTAATGTGAAAGAATACCAGAGAATCCAAAAGAACTTTCATCTGTTGCTGGGTAGATCCAAATTAAAAGGTAGCTAGAAGAAGCATTTGATCTCTAGCAATTTTGGATTTAGCCTTAATCTATGCTGCTTCACATTCAGCTGTCCATTTATATGGAATATTTTTCCTTACATGTTTATTTAATGGATATAAGATAGAAGCATTTTGCAAAAATTTAGAATCATACTTTACAAGTCCTAAAATTTTTTTCATTTCATCTATATTTTTCATTCTGAATATGTCTCCTGGAAGACTTTTATTTTATCAAGAGATTTATTTAATCTTTCTGAGCTAACAACATGTTCTAAATATTTTACTTTTTTCTCCAAAAATTTCAGTTTCAGTGAAATTAATACAAACATGAACAATATGATGGATTTCAGAATTATTAAAATTTTCTAGATTGGAATTTTGTTTTATGTTTCCCAAGATCCATAATACAAAATTGTTTAGTATGTCTTTCCTTGGACCAAATATGACTCTTTAATTTATGTTTTATATGACACTGTGATGTTCTGTTATTATTTTTACCACAATGTACAACCAAGTTTTCTTAAGATGATTGAGTTTCGATACAGCCTAGTTGATGTATCTTATTTCTGTTGTTTTGAATTAAATTGAAAATGACGTGTTTCGTTGGATTTAATGAAACTGGAAATTTTATTTACATTGTAGGGAGATGAACTACTTTTCTAGAATTCTTTATTTTCAATTTTCAAAACTTTAATATTGAAAGAAATATCGAGTGTTGTATCACAAAACTAAATCAGCTTGCTGTAGAATTTTTTCTCTAATGTCAATGCCAAGTAAGCCACAAATAAATTGTGTTGGAAGCATTAAGGTAGGAACTAATTTAGCCCATTTAATAATTCCAAAACCAGATTTAAAATCTGTAATTTTCAGTAATTTTTTAAAACCAGTAACTTAAGTTGAAATTGATTCACTTAGTCACTGAGTTCACTCCCTTATCATAAGAATCAAATATTAATAATTGAGCCTTTGCTTCCAGTTGTATTGGTGCTGGAGTTTCAGAATGTTTCACGAGGAAAGTATTTACAGCTATGACAAGATCTTGGATTTCAGATATGATGATTTATCACTCATCGCCAAATTACTATATTGCTATTTATTGTTTTAAAGGGGTTTAAGATAGATAGAAAAGCTTCAAACAACATATAACTTCATTAACAGAACAGTACTGCATAAGCCTCCAAATTGTGTTTAGTTTCAAGCGTGTCAAGCAGCCACACCTAATCTGGCCTAGGCTATTCATGTTACAGATATAATTGAAATACACAAAAACCAGTCATATGGAATTGACACTATCCTGCTTGAAAATTGCCTTAGGAATACATACCCTGAAAGAAGTACAAGTGGTTACAGAATGTCATTAAGTTGTATTATTAAACATACATGTAGAGCTTTAATAAGCTATCTGAACAGCACAGTATCTTAGATGTTTTGGCTAGGTGCTGTTCCAAAAAAAAAAAATTGTTTATACATACTAGCCTGACCACCTCCACATACAGATATAGAAGTCATGTGCATCAAGTCTCAACCCAATAACAAATTTTCTAATAAAAAATAAAATAAAAAAAAAAAAAAAAAAAACAATGTTCATACATGACATAACTTCAAATATTGATGAGAAGAGACAGACATTTCAAAGAGAGACTGCCACAGCAAAACACCAAAAAATGTTGAGATGTAAAAGAAGTAGAAACACATTGTATAGTAGACAATGATGTAATGGAGCAATTTGAGTCTGTTGCACAGTCAGTTGATGTTATATTTGCATATCTTAGTCTTTTAGAGCCTTCATTTTGATGAGGTGTAGTTTACAGCAACCACTGTTGCCAGCAACTTTGCACAGCCATGTCTGTTCGACCCAAGCAGTTTATTTCTTGATATGATCATCATAAGGCTGCTTAAATGTATCACGACTATATAAAGGTGTCCAGTGATCAGCCTTCAAGTGTGTCTTAATGCTTTTATTAGTAATTTCTTTAATAATAATTAAAAAAAGCAATGGCCACTAGGAGAAAAATTGTAATAACCCAAAATTGATGGTAGTTTTTTAGTGTGAAAATGTACAATAAATTTTCAGTCATAAATAAAGATCTTCACATAAAAATTTTAACTTGGGTTATTTATTCTTTTGTCATTATGTATGAAAATTATGCACAAGTAAAGATTCTAGCTATATATATATATATTTAAAAACTTATATAAATGAAATTTCCATTGCATTTATAAATTTAATATAAATTTTTAACAAAAATATATAGATCATTATTTTTATATATATGAAGTTATTTTGAAAGCATAAAATATTATCAAGTTTCATGAAAAGGAAAAACTAACAACAAAAACACAAGTGACAAACACATTATCATTGTAACAGAAACATAATTTTATAGAAAAATAATTAATAAAATTACCTTTCATCCATTGTATTGCACATATCATGATACATTTTAGTAAGTCTGAGGAGGAAAAAAAAATCATAAATATTATTCAATAAAATCTTGATATTTAAATCTGTAACATATATTAAAATTTTGAAATTAATGCAATTGCAAATATGAATAACATATATTTACAATTCTTTCCTTTTTATGGATTCTCTATGTATACTATCTAGATTTGTGAGACCTTTTTCCATGCCTTTAATGTCTTCTTTCAAAGTGTGTACGGCCCATGAATAAAGAAAAGAATCACAGTTGGGCATAACTGAAAAACCAAGTAAGCATTATGTTATTTAAGTACTCTACATCAGATATAGTGGAAACATAATTTAAATTTAAAAGGAAATGCTAAAAATTTCCGGTCAATGAGTTGTCAGCTTAGCAAGTATTTTGAGATACAAAGGATGTAATGACTATAATTTAAACTAACAAAAGACCAATTTGTAATGGTATTTTTTGAGTTGTTAAGTCACAGTGATATCAGAAATTCCACTTTAGTAAATTTATTTAAGTTATTTATAATTCTAATAATACAGCTACAAAAAGTTAGAAAAAATCTGTTATTTTGAGTCAAGGAATTCAAAAATTGTTTTTTCCAGATTAAACAATGAACTGAATAAATGATCCTAAATACTCTTTCAACATAGGTTCGTAATATGTTCATAGCTGCTCTGGTCTGTTTATTTGATAATAATGTTCACAATCTGATGAGTCATCATCATTATCTACATTTGGGATTAACTATGTCAATGATATCAGTATCAGTCATTAGTAGCTAGTTCCATGATAAAATGTCACATAATCATCAAATTGAACATCTATATTTTGAAGTTCCTTCATAGCTGCTCTAGTCTGTTTATTCGATATTAATATTCACAATCTGATGGATCATCATTATCTATATTTGGATGAACTATGTCAATGATATTAGTATCAGTCATTAGTAGCTAGTCCATGATCACGTCACATAATCTTCAAATTGAACATCTATATTTTGAATTTTATTCCAGATGGTATCTAAGTTAATGTCTTGGTCAAAAGATTTTCCTAGAATTTTTTCTTATGGCATAAAAAATCCACAACATTTGAAACAAATTGAAGCAAATATTGTGGTTTCAGATACGTTTCTCCTAATTTTGTCTACCATTCTAATTGCTTTAGTTTGTTTTAATTTAGTTTTTATTAACATCGCACTAGAAGCAACACGAGGGCTATTGGCGACGGACCTCATAATTTTGAAACACAGTCAAGTGACAAGGACGACATCTGAGCTGGCACTCCCCTCTCCTAACATCCACGCCATGCCAATGGGAGGACTTTGGGCAGCGACAGATTTAACGTGCATTAGCCCCGACTACACAGCAGGTCTTTGGCGGCCAAGGATCAAATCTGCCAGCCAGGAATCTGAAACCATGACCACTAGGCTATGCTGCCCTCATTCTAATTGCATGCAATACATTCAAAGAGGAAGTATAGTCTGTTCTTTCATATAAGCTTTCTAACAATTTCGTTTTTGAACAACATTCTAAAGTTTTTTTTGTTGCCATTATTCCTTGATCCAAAGGTTGTACCTTAGATATATTGAGTGGTAAAAATTTAACCTTAACTGCTTTCAATGGCAGAATCATATTGTATGCATTAGAGTTATCAATGAAAAGTAATATTTTTCATTTCTATTTTATTTATCAATTTTAATGTGCTACCCATTAAATATTTTAGCTATCATCCATGTTTTATTTATTAGCTACAAAGTCTAATAGCAGTTATTTACAGCCAGGAAAACAAATAAATTTTTTAACCTTACTGATTACCAAAAGCTTAAGTTTTTCAATACCAGTAATATATGTTACTAATTATGTGGGTAATTGCTCTCTACTGTACTTTTTTCCATGACATTTATCATTTTTCGTTTAAAAAAAGCATTTTGTCACGTAGATGCTTGAAAAAGGCTAGTCTAACCAGCATTAAGGACATCTTTCAGTTCATAAACATTTCATAAATTTTGCTTTTCAATCTTCTATTTGTCACATACTCGGTTTATTGTCACATCTGCATTTTAACTGTAAATTTCCTTAAACACAGTTTCATCACACTTCTTAAAATTAACCAAATAACCATTGCTAGCTCAAAAAGAACTGTGCCCTCGTGATTTCGAAAACTCTTTCACTTTTTCAAGTCATATAGTCCCACTTACATTTATGTTCATGTCACAACATTGCTTGAATCATGCCAACATGCTTTCCTCTAAATCAGGATACTGCTTGCAGTTGTCTTTTGCAAGATAAATTGCTGCTTAATTCATATCTTTGCAATATTTTGGCTCCTTTCTTAATAATTTTTGACAGTGGTTTCTCACCTAATTAACATCAAGCTTTCAATATTCGTTTTGTATTCATGTTATAATGAAGCTTGTTAGCTGATCAAATAAGTACTGACTGATCATAAATGTCTATTAAGCAATGAGCCAAAACATAAACAGAATGTATACTTAGAAAGTTGAAATAACAGAAAAATGAGTGATTGAGTATAGCCAGATATGGCTATGCTGTACCATACAGGGCGTAATTGTGATCTAGGCAACTAGTGTAAAATAAAGGGAAAGTTAAAAATGGTTGACAAAATGGAGGGTTGAAAGATAAGTATCGCTAGGGTATCCTGTGGGAGTGCACCACCTATTTTTTACCAAAGACTATAAACCACATGGACAAAAGAAAAATCACTAGGGCACATGGAGGTTGTGAATTTCATACTTATCTAAAGAAGTTAAGCCTATGAGGGGTTAATCAATTGTAATGCAAAAATTATACAATATTAAATATACAAAGTGTAATAGAATAAAAGCAACAAACATTTCTGTGAATTAGCTGATATTGTTCCAAGATTTTATAGCTTCGAGTTTAAGGAATTCACAGTGTGATGTCAATACATTTCTTTGCTTCAACATATCTAGTCTGATTTTTTAACCTCAAGTAATAGAAAAAACAATGTACTATAAGAACTTTATAGGAAAATAATATTTCATTTGCATTACAAAGTCTAAAACATTCAGTATACCACAGAATTAATAGTTTATTGAAAGGGAATGGCTACTTTCTTCATTTTATTGAACAATACAGGTTAACAAGATTTGAGTTATCCAGTTTCTACTGTATAAGAATAAGCACTGTTTATTATTTCTGTCAAGGTCAAATATGGATTATTTCTATAGAATATATACTTCAATATTGAAAACATTCGGTGTAGCACTTTCTATTTAACTATTCAATCTTTAGAAATATGAAATTTTTTCCCTCATAGTATGTAAAATCTTACAATAATAGCAAATTAGAATTCATTTAGAGAACTATAATGAAATAATTTTAATTTTGAGTCCAAAGATTGCTTTGCTAACCATTTGGATGAATCACTGCAATTTCAAATATAATGAATAAGTTTTTAAAATTGATCTGTGAATATATATATATTGCATATCCTTACCACATTAATGTCACTTTGAATATACTCAATGTGTATTCTGAGATTTTAAACCGACAAAAGTTTTTCCTTAATTCATACACTTCTCTTGATAAAGATGTCAGTTACATGGAAAATATATGATTTTTACTAAAGACATGATACTTATGAAGTAAAGAAGATTTTAGTGCATATTCCCCTTATCATAATTTGAATAAATTTTTCATACATAAATATACTATATTGCAATTAAAACAGCTTTCCATTCTATGCGTTCATTTTAAAAAATAAATTATTGAAATAAAATGTGTTTCTCTAAAAGATCGTTCAATAGCTTTTTACTATAAGCTCTTTAACGTTTGAGACAGTTTGTGAGGCTCCAATTTAAAATCATGTGTTGCTCGTCAAATATATTTTACATTCATTCTACTAACTGAAGTATACATATCAAAATTTTGTCCTTTAAAAATTAATGAGTTTTTAAGTAAAATTTTTTAAGAAAATAAACATTCCTCTTTTTTAAAAATATATATAGAGAGAAGAGAATATCATAAGAAAAAAATTCTGAAAAACTATATTCTATGTTATATTGCAGTAACATTAAATAAAATATAAATTTCAAGAAAAAGAAGTATTAAAATTTTATAAATTACTTTCAGGTTTATTCGTTTTTAGAACACAAATTTCTGCCTTTAATTTACAAAGTTCTGAATTTAAAATTTTTATTTCTGAATCAGTATCTGACATTGGTGCACTGGATGCCAACAGTTTTTCATATTCTGCATTGAGCTGTAAGAATAATAATAGTTTTAATAAAATACAGTAAAAAATTCATATTAAAATTTTTATAAAAATATAAAAACAATCCTTTGAATTTTACGTGCAATTAATAAAAACAAATATTTTTCTTCGAAATTAAGA
This sequence comes from Nephila pilipes, assembly GCA_019974015.1. Lineage (NCBI taxonomy): Eukaryota > Metazoa > Arthropoda > Arachnida > Araneae > Nephilidae > Nephila > Nephila pilipes. Next base: position 1,019,318 of record BMAW01004455.1, read on the forward strand.
TTGTTCTAACTTAAATTAGTTTCTTAAAAAAAAAAAAATTTTACATTTTCTTCGTATTTTAAGATAAAAAAAAAAAAAAAAGGACTTGCTATTATTTTAAATAATGAAAAATTTTGGATTGAAATAAAAAAAATATATATAAAAAAAATGAAAGTTAAAATTATGAATATGATATTTTCAAAAGTTTGTACACCATTCGCTAAAATATGCAAGTTAATTTTTGAAACCTTAGTTAAAATAACCACATATTTTTTTCACATTTAATTACGAAGTGAATATATATATGTTTTTTACAGTGAAAAAAAAAAAAAAAACTTTTGTTCATAGAATAACGTGATATTAGGTAAATACTAATGAGATACTAAATATCAGCTTACTAATATGATAAAATGCTAAATTACCTTAATTAAACCAAACTTATTTATCTTATTATACACTAATGGCCAATGAAATTGCAACAGCATGAAAAAAAAGCAAACATAAAAAGGATATTTATTGTACGTAAACAGAATGGCATTAAGACAAACTGATTAAATGTATAGGCATTTTGGAGGTTTACAGAGGTGCAAAATTAGTAGAAACAGCTGCCACTCCTGCCAGCTAAGACAGTATTTACCCGTTCAGACATCAAGTTGAAATGGACTTGGATGACAGAAATAGACAACTCATTCCATGCTGCTTCAAATCTATGCCCCACTTCATCAACTGTATTAGCTGGAGAAGGTTGGTGAGCCAGCCTCTTTGCAACCCACAACCAAATGTTTTCCATGATGGGCAGATCTGGAGATCGTGCAGGCTAGGACAACAATAAAATACTCTGTGTATCTTGCTGGTAAGCATTTCTTCAAATTTGAGGCATAACACGATATTCTGAGCAAACAATGACTTTACAAAACTCTTTCTGAATGAGAAATCCACTATACAACTTTTCTTTTATGCAGTGCTTCAGATGTTGTTTTTTCCTCCTGCGTCATTTAAATGCGATGAAATACTAATTATTTGCATATTCCAACCTCTTCTTCCTTTCATGTGATTTTGATGTTTGTCAGATCATTCCTTCTTGGTGTTGCAATTTCAGTAGCCAGCAGTGTATTTCAATTTTCTCTAGTGAATATAAAATATTTCATAAATAAGATTAAGGCGAAGACTTGCTTTTTTACAGATATTTACTTTATAAACACTGAATAAATAGACATTATTTAAAAATTAATTAACTGCTTAGCTCTCTCTTTATTTATATACTTATACAAGCACATGGAGAATTTAAAATAACCTAACACAATGTTAACAACAATCCATTAACAGATACTGGATTCTAATCCACAATTAATTTTTCTGTTCACCAATTTCTGCAACAAGCAGATAAATCATTCAATTGGTAGCATATAACTTTGAATATATTTAATATAAAAAAATTATGAATTAAAATTAAATTTACAGTTGGAATGCAGTTTAGCCCTTACCCCTATAGGATAGAAATATTTAGTGGTGAAAAATTGCCAAATGTGACAACCTACGATTTTCTGGCTGAACATGACAACCCTAAAATCAAAGAGATTTTTAAAATCGCATCAAAGGTGTGATCTAAACAACATTTTCATGAATATTTCTTCTATTTTTCCATAATTAGATTAATTGTACAATATTTCTTTCATCTGGTACCAAAAGGGTTAACTTTAAAGGTAATGTGTGTGTGGTCTCTCTGTTAATTTCTCTTGAACTTGTTTGGTTAACTTGAACAACTTTAAAAATAAAAGTAAGAAAAAAATAAGTTGAAGGATAAAAAGCAGATTAAAGTAAATTATTATAAAATAAAAGAATGAGGAAGCTTTAAAAATAAATACATTAAAGACCAAATTGTGCAATATATATTGGGAGTACCTATTCTTTGCACAGGAGAATATTTAAAATAAAACTTAACTAAAAATGTATTTTAGTATAATTTTTTAAATGAGGAATAAACAAATAAATATGACAATCACTAAAAGAATGCATGAAGAATAATAAATAATACCAAATACAAGTAGATTGTGACATACGTGCCAGATGTATGCTAGCAGAGCAGAAATCTTAAGTGAGAGTGAAGAGAGAAAAATTAAAATTCTCTAACTGGCCATGCAGTTAAGAATTTACATAAAATTCCCCACTAATTAATAACTTTTAATGAGGCCAAATGTTCATTTCATATACTGTAAGAATATCATTTTACTTGGATAGATTCCTGGATGTAACAATAAAAAAAAAATCTAAAAAATTCAAAATTGACATTTTTCCCAAATAGTTGCCAACAATTGAGTTATTAATTTACATGCCTAAAGTGAAGTCAACTTTAAAAAATGGATTTCTCAGACAGTGCAAGAATCATTAACTTGCTATTTTTTTGCATGCATTAAGTCGCAAAGTATACAAAAATATAGCTTTTTATTAATTAAGAAAAATCTTGAAAGGAAATTATTAAAAAATAAAAATAATAAGCTTAAGAAAAATAAATTTAATTTTTTATAAAATTAAATCAAAACTAGCAAGAAAAAAAGAAAGGTGAAAAATAAGGTCATGATTTGAACCCCAGTCCAATAGTTGGAAGCATCAATGGGTTATCCACCACTTGTTATTCATCATATAGTGACAGAGAAAACATGAGCTATTTGTAGTAAAATTTATATTTCAAGGGTATTTGATTTTGGAACTTCAGGAATATGTAAAAAAAAAAAAAAAAAAAGCCTTGAATAGAAGGATTATCATTATCACAGATGTTCTAAAAATTTTGAACGTCATGTTGAACAAATATTTTTTAATAGTAGATTCTTCAGTTGTTTATCGAATATTATTATTAAATTATCCATTCAAAATAGAATCACAATTCTACAACAAAGAATATATAAAAATCCCTACACAACTACATCCTATTAACAGAACAAATATAAATATCTTCAAAAAAACTACCTAAAGATAGATAGCTAGAAGCAATGGAGACTGTGACATAATATGCACCAAAATTATGTGCAGTGGAGACAAAAAAATCTGCCTTATCTCTCTTTAACACTAAACGTTTATAAAAATCTAAAGCGAATTTTGAAAAAATGGCTTGAAGGCACAAATTGACAATACCCAGATTCATTTTACATAATTTCATGTTTCTAGGTTATGAAATCTTCCTCTTACAGCTCCCCTCCTCACAAGGTCTTTATTTTACTGATATTGGTAAGCAAAACCCAGATTTTAACAACATTTCATTACTTAAATTATGCATCAAATAAGTGTGACAACTGTTACATAAATTCTAATTGTCTAAGAGATTAAGGAAATAAAATATTTATATTTGAAGCGATTTTTGCTTATTTTCCAAATGTTATGGAATTAAAAGGAATTTTTTTTTCTTATTTTAAAGAATCTGAATTCTGATTTTTTGAATAATGACTATCATAGTTCATACACAATAATTAAAAGTTCAATTCCACAATCTTGGTAAGAATATTTCAACACAATGTGCTGAGAAAATTGATTAAAAAATTTGTTTGCATACAATTTTATTTTTAAATCATTCAAAAAAAGTTTTGTGATGATTTAGTGTTTAGCTTAATTTAGTTTTCATAGCTTACTTTTGGTACCTTAAATTACTACTAATAAGACTCTGACAGTGAGACAGCTTACCTTATCCAATTCTTTACTTTTTTTGATAATATATTTATCAAACTCAAGCATTTTAGGAGGATTCATTTCTGAAAAGAAAAATTTAAAAATATACAAGAATCAACTGCAAAATATCAGCATCACATAGTTTTTTCAGAAAGCATATGTTTTTGAGATAATACCGAAATAAACTTTTAATGGCAAAACTTATAAAAACTCTGTTTACAATTATATTGGTGGAAATCACCAAAGTTATGCAGTACATGAAATGAAAGAGTTACTCCAATGTTGTTGCTTCATAGCTTTCAAGATTTTCATACATAATTCATTTCATTTCATAATTTCTGATTACATTTTGGCAAACGGTGTCACCATTATTATCAGCATTTGTGTCTACATTTCTGCATAATTTTCGGCAGGGTTACTAATTTGACAAATTATTGCCAATTTGAAATTTTCCCATTCACCAAGAAGTATACTAAACTCAGATCCCCACCATTTTTCTTGCTTACTTGCACTTTTTTCAGGATTATCTTTGGGTTAAAGTCAGGAATAGGGTGTTCCTTAGTCGATTGGTGACATTTGACTAAGGACTTTTGGGAACGATAATTGGCGATTTAGGTTATGGTAAAACTAAGCATACTCAATGCTTAAGTGGTGACCTATCTAAAAATTATTATCATCAGCATCAGCAGTTTCCTAGAGGACACCCTATTCCCGACTTTAACCTATCTTTGTTCCCAAAAATGAGAATATAGAATTTAAAATGAATCCATAAATCAGTATAATTTGTTTGACTGCATGTACCTTGATAAAAAGAAAAAAATTATTGCATTGAACATGTTTAGTTTTTATTAACATTACACTAGAAGCAACATGAGGGCTATTGGCGATGGACCTTGTAATTTTGAACCACGGTCAAGTGACATGCTTCCTTTGAACATGAAGCTGTCACACACATACATCTAGAAATTAGAATCTTATACATCAGCCAAATCTTGTCGCTAATAAACATCTTGCATGCAGAAAATACTTACTCTCAACGTAAAAGAGCTATGTTTAGAGTTTTAAAATTTTTAAACTGTTATTTTTAAATTTATTTTATTGAAAGGATTTTTATATTCCTTTCATTTTACAATGCTTCATGATATATTTAATATATAATATCCATTTTTCTATGATTTTTCGCTGATGTATAAGATTCTATTGATTTTTCAAATTACATTTATTTATTGAAAATTTAATATAGTTTTTTGGATAGATCAAAATACATTTTTCAGCTCTTACTAATAGCCTAGGGAAAAATCATGGTAAAGATAACAATTTGGTATTGAATAACCAGAAAAATGTGATTGTGTGACAGATGAATATAGGGTGTGTTTATGTTGTTGAGCCAAAGAATGTTCTAGGTAGCTATTTTCGATCATTATGTTAAGACGTTATAAGGTATCGCTTTTACCTCAAATTGAAATGTTTTCAGCATTTTTAAAAGATATGTACAATTTCAAGTAGCCTTGTCTCTTCATAATTTTCCTTTTGAATTAAACTTATTTCATATCATAGAGGATAATTAGCGACAAATTGCAAGGCGCAAATGGAATTGTATCCAATTTTATACAGTTATAACAAATTAGGATTAAAAAATGTACTGCAAATGTTATTTTAAAGTTATTAAATAAATATGAAACAAAGCACTACATTTGAAGCTCAAATCAACAATACAAAATTTTAAAACAAAAATTAAAAGAGAAAAATTTTTTTTCTTCAAAAAGTAATATGTTTTAAAATACGCGCGCTTGCTGAATAAAAAGTCTTGTCTCTTGCTTTAAAAATTAATAGGTGGATTCGCTTTAAAAGTTTTTTACATCATAGTACTATATTACAATTTGAAAGAAAAAAAAAAAAAAACTGAAAAAATTTAATCGGATTAAAATAAAAACAAAATTAAAAAATTAATCACAGACGCCAGACGGATTTCAATACTGTTGCCAATTTCTTACGAAATTCTGTACAGAGAAAACCAATAATTGTTAAAAAAAAAAAAAAAAAGTACAAAGCCATTAATCAGTGACCATGTTTTATATAATAATAAAGAATAAAGTAATTTATAGATGAATAAAATTACGTATCTTTAGTTTTTTTTTTATAACTTCATTTTCCAAATGTTTCTTGTGATGGATTCGGGAAGAACATTAAGAAGAACCCGTTAATCATTAAAAATAATGACAAGGGCTTTTACCTCAGTATTTCATAATTTATACAAACAATTCATTCGTCATTTTTTTTGTATGTTAGTTTCTAGTTACTCAATTTCTAGTTACTCAATTTTACTCAATTAGAGTCTTGAATCTAAGAAACTGTAATAGTCTGTAGTCATTTACTTATTTTTGTTTTACATTTCTATCAAAAAAATGTGAGAAAGTTTTGATATTATATACACGGTAAATATTAAATGCATACATTCTTTATCGATAATTATTCTAACTACTGTTAAAATAAAATTACAGATACTTTGAAAAAGAAAACTAAGATGGCTACATCTATATGAATAATTATTTGATTTTTGAAATTTTTTTTGTGCTACTTCTCTTATTCTTTTCGGACAAGTTCAGCAAAAACACAACTCTTCAAATACAAGATTTATATTCTGTTATAGATTATATTTAAGTTTTAATGGATTATTTCATTTTTCTTTATTCTTGTTCTTCAACCTACAATATTTTTCCAGCATTATTTAAAGAAATGCAACATTTATTTAAATAATAACAAGGTCATACCCTTTAGTAATTAAAAAAGAAGTCCATTTTTTCCAGATTTCTCGTTAGAATATATCACACAGACATTTATTTTATATTATTCATATTTTTAAAGGTTGACTGTTTATTAACGTCGCACTAAGAAGCAACTCGAGGGTTATTGACGATACATCTCGTCATCTTGAATCACGGTCAGATGACGAAATCAATACCTGAGCTGGCACCACTTTCTCCAAAATTTTACATCATATCAACACGTGGACGTGAATTTCGACAGGTTTTGCGAGCATCAGACCCGCTACATAACGGGTTTGTAGCAATATCAATATTTGAATTCACGACTCAATGGAAATAACGCCAGTCGAGAGTTCACAACATCTTAGCTACCATGGCCACTTCAGGTTTTTAGGATAAGTTTTTTTTTTTTTAAAAAAAAAAAAAGAATTTTAAAAAAGAACACATTCCTTGAAAACATTAATTTACTTTTAATTAATTTTCTATTTCTGAAAGGGAAATGCACCATTATGTGATTTTATCACAGAGGCATTAATTAAAAAAAATCCCTAGAATGTAGCTTAAGTTTCTTCAAAAAAAATTTCCGGTCAAGATTAGCTTTTAAACGCATAAGTGATCTATTAATAACTTACTGCTCTAATATATTCTGACAGAAGTAATGTTTCTCTGATTTTCGGCGTGAGTTGCTCATTTCGTTTAAATTAGTGTAACATTCTTCATTAAGATACCAAAGCTATGATTTTAGTTTATTATAAATGTGTAATAGATTTTTTAAAATGTTCAATTTCTTAAAGTAGTAAGTCAGTTTTCACACAAATTCATCATTTACAACTGATAAAAGTTAATAGATTACGCCAAAAAATGCCGCTGAAGACATCCTGTGCAGTGTGAGGCATTTTACAAAGTTTTTTGAGTGTATCTGACTATTAACAATTTCTCCCTCCTCCTGAGAGAGAGGTAGACACTCGTGTGATTGAATGACAAAGATGGTGGTAAATGCGAAAATTAGCCTTAAAAAGTCAATATCATGAACCATGAATTACTTTGAATGTTATGGTCATGGTCTCTAGCTTGTGATTGGTATTGTACAAGCTCACCTGAAGAGTTCGAACCCTGGTTATTCTAAAAGTACGTCTTGTAGGGAAATGATAACTGCCTCATGTTAAATGGAACTGGGTCTCAAAGTCATTCAGTGGTGTGGAAGTAAGATGGAAAAGTTTCCAGCTCAGGTGTGAATCATGATTCAATGACATGATTCAAAATATCTATAGTCTTTTCTTTGCTGTAGTGAGACGTTAATGAAACATGTGATACTAGAGAACCACACTTTTAATTCAGTACTGCTTGTTGAAAACACTTTTAACAAAAGTTACCGAAGTTTAAGAGTTCTTTAGCTGTAAAAGGCCCTATCGTGAGTGATAGCTACTAAGACCTCGCCATAACACAGAAATTTCCAAAAAGGTATGCAGATATTTCATCAATCACTCTAATTATTGTGAAATATACATATTTTATTTTTCTCACTTAAAATCTCTCAACTTCATTGAAAGAAAAGAACATGGAAACCCCAACGTCGTGAGTGAGTGACTGAATGTTATTGGCGTAAGAGCCATATGTGATTATGCTGCTCCAAACAAGATTTGACTGTGGTCTAGACGAAGAAGGAGGGTCCAAAGTAGACAAGGATCCCTAGGGTAACCTGGGGGTGCGTCACCCATTTTTACCAGAGACAATAAACCCCACAGGAAAGAAAAAGATCCTCGGCACTTATCAGAAGGCAAGCCCCTGAGGTCCCCTGACATAATCCCCAGGAGCATGGTGCCTGGCTATACCCCCAGACGCTGGGTACTCATTTTAATCGCCTCATACGTCATGCCACCAAAATCGTGAGCCAAAAATTCTAAAAGTGATATTAAAATGAGCTGCTAACTGACCCAGACAAAGACTGTTTTCTCGTTCAATTTATTAGACCATGTGTGTACGAACTAATTGATTTGATAGCTCACATCTGGTTCGAAACAGAAACTTCACACGAAATATGTTACTTTAAAAGTTTTAATTACAAATTAATAAGCATTCAATCTAATAGTCTTTCTTAAAAATCAGTTCACATCTTGACGTCAAAAGGCGTATCTGGTACATCATGCATTTTCCCCGCTAAAGTGCTCTTTGACGTACTAGAGAGGTCATGGGATCAATATGATGTGGAGTTCGGAGGTTGATTGTATGTGGAAATGAAACTGAAGAAATAGGGAGGAGAACCTACCTCTTATCTACATTTTTTTAGTCATTTTTCCTTTCTCTAGCACAGAATAAGAAGAAAGTGTTTTTGTATTTATCTTTTTTTTTTCTTTGGATTTGGTAAGTCAACCAATTTCAATTTTTTTTTATTATTTCAAAAATCTGGAGGCAACTCAAGCTGAGTCACTCCATATTCAGAGTGAGGGATTTGGACTATTATAATCCCACAATGAATGACATGATGAATTTGGATAACTCTAAATACTTACAGAGACCTAAAAATGACCAAGAACTCATAATAAGGGCGGGGAGTAGAAAGATAGCTGAATTTACAATTTTTCTGGAAAACAAACAAGTCATCTCCTATTCCTAAATCAAATCCACAATATCTACATACAAAGAAAAAAGGAAAAATTCCTAGATATGAAAGAATTGCAAATACAGTGGCTCAAACAATTGAGGATACACCTTACTTTCACTTGATAAATCCAACTTTTAATGAAAATAACACATTAACTAGAATAGAAGACGTATTTTTACTTTTACACGTAATAAAAGGGTTAATTTACAGTAAAAATAACGAAAATCAACAAAAAAAATATCTAAAATTAAAAGTTTCACAAATATTTGAAGTAAACATAGGCAGATCTTTACCTCAAAAAATTAAGGATACACCAATGAAATTTTTTCGATATATTACATGCATAGACAGTATCAGTATTTTGTTGCATGTCCTTTGGCTTTTATAATGTCCTCCAAACGTCTTGGTACCGATTCGACCAATTTCTTAGTGGTATCTGGAGATATTTTATCCCATTCTTCTTGTAAAACTTGCTTTAAATGGGCTTTGTTTCTAATCTGGTGTTTTTGGACCGCTGTTTCTAGTGTGGCCCACAAATTTTCTATGACATTGATGTCAGGGGACTGTGGCGGTGTGTGCAATTGCTGTTTACAATGAAAAAGACACCACATTTTGACATTACGTGCCGTGTGTTTGGGGTCGTTGTCGTGCTGAAATATAAAATTTCCATCTAAACCCAATTTTTGTGCACTTTCTTTAAGATTGTTGCGGAGTATGTCTATATAAAGCTTATGATCCATTATACCATCTATAAAAACTAAATTTCCTTCCCCATTTGCAACCATACAACCCCAAACCATGACGGAGCCACTACCATGTTTAACTGTAGGACGTAAATTTTTTGGATCCAAAGCTGTGTTCGGCTTTCTCCAAACGGTGTGACGACCATCGCTTCCAAAAATGTTGAATTTACTTTCATCACTAAATATAACTTTCTTCCAAAAGTTTTCTGTCTTCAACTGATGAGTTTTCGCAAACTCCAAACGCTTTTTCTGATTTTGTAAGCTTATGAAAGGTTTCTTTCTAGCTACTCGACTGCTATATCCAGCATGTCTAATCACATTTCTCACAGTTTCAGCACTTACACTTCTGCAGATTATTCGAGAAGTTTCTGCAGCTAGTTTGACTGCACTCAGTTTAGGATTAATCTTGATATCTTTTAAAATTTTCCTTTTAGCTACATCACTCGGAATACTTTTCCTTCCTCTTCCACTCTTATTTTGAATTAATGCATCGCGTTTAAATTTCCCAATGATTTTCTGGACACATGAGTGACTTCTACCGACAATTTCAGCTATTTCACGATAAGATTTTCCCTTCTTAAATAATCTTAATATAAATTTTCTTACATTAATACTAGTCTCTTTCCGAGGAGCCATTTTCCATTTAAAATTACAGCTTTATATTCTCATAACCAACTTCAAAAGACAGAAATAACAGTTGAAAAAGTTTAGGATAAAATTTCCCAAACTTAGATTATTAGTAGCAAGCAAAAAGAAATCAAGTGGTAGTTAAACAAAAATTTCATTTGTGTATCCTCAATTTTTTGAGGTAAAAATCTGCTTATGTTTATTTGAAATGCCACTAAAAAGTTTTATTTTAGAATTTTGTCGTTGATTTTTCTTTATTTTTACTGTTAATTAAACCTTTTGTTATGTCTAAGAATAAAAATTCGTTTGTACTTCTGGTTAAGGTGTTATTTTGATTAAAAGTTGGATTCATCAAGTAAAAGTAAGGTGTATCCTCAATTGTTTATGCCACTGTATATCTTTCTCACGAAACTGTAAAATAATATTAAGTACATCTAATACTGTAAGCGCAGCACAAATCCTAGCAATAGAACAAATATTAGAAATACCGGTGAAGGCCACTATCGTTTGGGAAGTCACTTCTCGATTTCTGATCAATGAAATTCCAACTAATGCACTACTAATAGATTTGACAACAGAAATTCAGAATACAAATAATATTGAAATAGTAAAAATGCTACGCTTCTTGAAAAAAGGTAGCAATCAGGAGTTTTCCTTGATACTAATTACCATCCTTGACATTGATTTACTTGAAAATATCAAACTATGGTTTATTAACCATCGTATCCAATTCTTCATCGACAAACCCAGACAATGCGCGCTCTAGAGAAAGTAAAGTTTATTGGCGCAAGAGCCAAATATGACTCTGCTGCGTCAAACAAGATTTAACTGTGGTCTAGACGAGAAGAAATTGAAGAAAAGACTGAAACTGGTTGACAAGAAGGAGGGTCGAAAATAGAGAAGGATCGCTAGGGTTAACAGGGTGGGGGGCGTCCCCCGAGTTTACCAAAGACAGTAAACCTCATAGGAAAGAAAAAATTCATTAGGATGCCTCGGAGTCATGATACCGGTACTTACCTAAAGAATGCAAGTCCCTGAGGTCCCCTGATATAATCTCCAGGAGCAGGGTGCCCGGCTATACCCCCAGACGCTGGGTACCCCTTTTAGTCGCCTCTTACGACATGCATGAGCTATAGTCGGACTATTCTGTCATTCCCAGTCACTACACGGGTCACCCAGACAATGCAATAGATTTTTCAGCTTTTATCACACCTCTAACTTTTGTCAAAACCTTATCGTTTGTGTTAATTGTGGTATATCACACACTGGCTCTTGCACAACTTCTATTATATACTCTGACTGCAAACGAGACCATCCCGCTAATTCCCCTTTATGTCCCATTTTCATTAAAGAAAAGCAGATTATGCAATATAAATGCACAAATCATTTAACCTTAGGAGAAGCAAGGAGGAAATACCAGGAAAAAACTTCAGATAGTTATTTGAAAACTGTAAAAACAAACCCTCCAGACCAAAATATTCAGAATTTAGAAGAAATTAGATAAGAAAGCATTGTTACTTCTTTTCAAACTGCCTTAGAAAAACAAACCATAGTTATCATGGAAAATGATGGAAACCATGTTTGTACAACTGTACAATATTTTTGAAACGGGGAAAAAATCTAACACATCAATCAATAAGTTCCGAGACTAACCCAGAGATGACGCTCGTAGTAAACCAGTAACCAGGTCTTTCTAGAGTACTAACCTTTGCTTGAAACGTGTCAAAATTTTAAGTCGATCGGACCAGAAACAGCTGAGTTATCGAGGTTGGAGTAAAGTCGTTTTGTAGTTTGTTTAAAAAATGGAAAAAACCGAGTTTCGTGTTCTGATAAAACATTGTTTTTTAATGGGTAAAAACACCGTGCAAGCGAAACAATGGATTGAAAAATGTTACCCGGACTCTTGTCCATCAAAAGCAACGATTTGTCGGTGGTTTGCCGAATTTAAACGTGGTCGTACCGACACAAATGACGCGGAACGCTCGGGTAGACCTGTGGAAGCCGTTACACCGAAAAATGTGAGTGAAGTGACAAAAATTATAATGAAAGATCGTAAAGTGAAGCTCCGTGAGATTGCTGAGATGACACAGATATCATATGGAAGTGTATTTACTGAAAAAGGTTTTTTGAAGTGAAGTGAAAAAGGTTTTTTCCAAGTGGGTGCCGCGATTGCTTTCGATGGAACAAAAACAGCAACGAGTCGATGATTCAGAAAGCTGTTTATCGCTATTTACTCGCAACAAAAAAGATTTCTTGCGGGAAAAAAAAAAGAAAAAAAAATTTTTTTTGGGGGGGAAAAAAAAAAAAGATTTGGAAAAGCGTTGGAACGATTGTATCACCCTAAAAGGTGATTAACAAAGGGTGTTATGTTGATGAATAAAAAAAAATTTGCAAAAAAATGGTGTTTTCAATGTTAGATTCGGGAGTTATTGATCGATGTGTTACATCTCCGAATAGGAAAAAGTTCTCAAATAAATTGCATCAGAACTTATGCGTCCCCATATTGGGTGCATCGAATAACCCGCAGAATGCATCAAATGAAATTGATATTGGATGATCCGTTTAAATAAAGTTTATAATATTCATTTCTTTTATGTGGACAAATTCTTCATGATCTAAAAAATTTTTTTTCTATCCCTCCAGGGGAGCAGAGAATTTTTGAATATAGCCTTTCCCCTTTTTTTCCTGCAATGGAATTGAAGAGTCAAACACAAAACAATTTGGTTCCATATTCCTCCCTTCAGTAAAACTGACGTGTGGATCTTCCAGGAAACATTTTTAAAACCTGGCGATAAATTTCACCTTCCAGGGGAAATAATTTTCAGTCAAGACAGACTCGACAGAGAGGAGAAGGACTGCTAATAGCTGTACCTGCAACCATTTCTGCTCGTCAAATCCCTTCTCCAATAGTACAAAGCCAGATATTGAAATGCTAATTATACAAATATACACTCATGGACAAAAAAATTACCTCACCAAGAAATAATAGCGGGATCGTAACGAAACTTGGCATGAAGGTACATGTCGGGGAGATATGCAAATGATTAAAAATGCAGCATGATTGCGCATTACGTATAGCTGGTAGAGGGCATTTAACGTCGTTCTCCGTGGAGTATAAAACAGGTAACTAAAGCTTGTTTGAGTGTGCTGAATCGATTACAAAGGAAGAGTTGAAGTAGACATGAAATTACGCCGTTTTCGAAGACAATACGAGCAGCTGTCGCAGTTTGAGAGGGGGAGAATCATCGGCATGATGGAAGCTGGGTGATCAGCTAGGCGAGTAGCTCATCAATTAGGCCACTCTGATTGTGTTGTGAGGAGGTGTTGGGACCAATGGATCCCAGAGATGTCATTTACACGAAGACCAGGCTCAGGACGCCCTCGACAGACCAGTCGTCGAGAAGACCGCCACATCGTAAGAAATGCATGCGTACAGCCAACTGCTTCATTGGCCGCCATCCAGGCACAGGTAGCACCTTCACTAGGGGGGGGGGCTGTGTTTTATTGAACCAAACGAAGGTGCCTGGCTGAAGGACATTTGGGATCACGGCGCCCATTACGTGTGCTGCCCTTGACGCCCACCTATCGACGCCTCCGTTTGGAGTGGTGCCGCGCACGAGGAAACTGGACAGCAGCGGAATGGAACCAGGTCGTCTTTAGCGACAAATCCAGATTCAATCTCAGCAGTGATGAAAATCGTGTTCGTGTGTGAAGACCCCGTGGTGAACGCCTCAATCGTGCCTTTGCTTTACAGCGACACACCACTCCTACAGCTAGTGTGATGGTATGGGGTGCTAGTGCCTACAATACACTGTTACCCTAATATAAATCCGGGGCACCATGACAGCCTAGTGGTATGTCCATGACATCCTGCAACTACATTTGTTGCCACTCCTACAACGGCTCCAAGGAGCTATTTTTCAACAAGACAATGTTCGGCCTCACACGTCAAGGGTGTCACAAAACTATCTCCGCACTGTTACTACCCATCCTTGGCCTGCCCGATACCCAGATTTGTCTCCAATCGAGCCTATCTGGGATCATTTGGGACGGCGAGTTGGGCATCCCACAAGTTTGAACGAACTAGAGGCAAGGTTACAGCAAACATGGAACGAAATATCTCTATACATCATACAGAACTTGTATGCCTCAATGCCCGATCGTATCGCATCGTGCATTCGAGCTACAGTGGGTTCAACAAGGTATTAAATACTCCGTTCTTTTGCCTTTTTCTCTGAACTAAATGATCCTTTTTCTTTGATTTTCTAATCATTTACTTATATCAAAGTAGTCATTACGTATGTAAAATTTAGTTTCATTTTGACTACTCCTTGGTGTACTAATTTTTTGTCCATGAGAGTATACTAAGTAATTATACAAATATATATTAAAAATATATCCTTTTATATAATAAACTTATATATTCCTCGGGGACTCAATATTTCATTAATCAAATCCTACATGGAATCCTTAATAGATCCAGTCGTAATTTTTGGAGACCTTAACCTATCTAGGGTTCGAACCGTATTTCGCCTCATAGTACAGATTTTGTGAAATGGTAAACTGATTCTAATTTTATCCTTCTCAATATTACTATCACACCTCACAGATGTAATATAAGTTCAGCTACTCTGATTGATCTCACTTTCTGCTCTGCAAACTTATTCAGAATCACTAATACTTATGCATCGGAATGCTCTTTCGATAGCGATCACTATCCCATAATCACGGAACTATTTCTGCAACGTCAGAATAACCGAATCTCTAAGAAAACAAACTGGCACTTAACAATGAAACAAGTACAATCATCATTAGAAAACCCAGAAAACAAAATAGAAAACCTCACTGTTACAATCTCAGAAATAATTCTAAATAACACCAAAGAAATACGATTATCCAATAAGTCCTTTCCTTCTTGGTAATACAGCACCTGCAATAATTTATACAGACTCAAAAATGTTTTCCGCAAATAGGCTATAAGCAATATTTCACCACAATTATGAATAAAATACAAACAGTATTCGAGCAAACTGAGATATCGTATTAAATAAGAGAAAGCAAAGTACTGGGATGAAATATATAATATAGTGTCCAATCTTGCTCAACTTTTTTCAAACTATTTTGCATCCAATAGCGGTTCTCGCGAACCACTTCCCCTAGATTTTTTTAATAAAGAAAACTACCTTCTTAATAAACGTCTCCATATTTCTTAATTAAACAGAGCCATAAAATATGCTAAAAATACTACCCCAGGAGCAGAGCAGATTGATGTAACTTTACTAAAGAACTTGAACAATAGCCAACGAACTGTTGTTCTAAACAATTTTCAGCATTTATTTCAGAATTCTGTTGTACCTCTGTCATGGAAACACGCAATTATTCTCTCAATTCCAAAACCGGGCAAAGACAAAACTAAAATTTCCTCCTACAGACCAAAAGCTTTAACTTCCGCATTTTCTAAAACATTTGAAAGAATCTTGACTAGACGCATATCTTATTTTCTGACAATAGAACGAAAACTTCACTCTCATCTTTACGGCTTTGTACAATTTAATGACAGTAGAACTGTCACATACCTTATTAATAAAGCTATCTTAGATGCCAAACGAGAAAAAAATTCTTTGTTGGAATTTGCCTGGTTATACAGGGAGTCTATACAACACACTATTACCTTCAAAGAACTTTTGAAAACAATAGTCGCTAATAAACAAGTGTTCAGAATATTTCTGCATAAACTCAAGTACTTTGACATCTACTGAATGAAATACATCTTTTATACGGGATTATAGCCTTTGCTGCTCTATATCCCAAAAAAATCAATCAATCAACGTCATGGGATTTGAAGAAACTAAACAAACTTCAAGACTCAAGTTACAGGGGAGAAGACGTGAAAAGTATTGGCTTGGCATTGCGGAAGTTATTGCTTGAGTATTGCAGAATAATACTAAAGTTTCTCAGTTATATTAAGCTCCTTTACGAAATTATACTCCAAATTGACTGTAAATCAAATATTTGGGGCTCATATCCAGAGCCACTAACAGTATGCACGAAATAACCTGCTAAAAGCTGCAGCCAATATTTTGAAAATTGTATTCGAAATAAAATTACTCGGAAGAAAACTAAGTGACAGCAGCAGCCGAGTGTCCTCCATCATGAGTTCGTGGTTGACTATGTTTCAGTTGCAACGAATTAGAGTCTGTTCCCACTAAATATCCAACGTGTAAAGGGTCTGAGGCACGCTAAATCTGTTTGAGATTCAAAACTCTCCTATTGGCATTGATGTGGAGAGGGAAGCTACGTTAAGGCGTTTGCTGCATTATTTGACAGTTGCTCAAAAGAATGAGGTTTATTAACTGTCGTTAGCAAACTTTTTGTCGTACAGAAAAAGACGATCAAATTCTTCAACAAACTAGCGAGTAGAGATAACAGCTTTGGCTTCTCTACTTCCCCACAACCAAATAAATCAATCAAAGGAATTTTCCCTAGTTTCGTTTGAATGCTACTTTGTTACTGTTTTTGTGCTACTTCATTCAAATTTTTTTTATTCCATTCTTCTTGATACTAAATATAAATTTTTCTTGATTGTTTATAAGTATTAACGTCGCATTTAGAAGGAATGCGAGGACATTTGGTGAAGAAACTCGCGATTTAGAGCTATGATCAGATGAGGAGGGCGGTATCTAGTTCGCACCTCTCTTCCTAAACTTTCACATCATGCCAATTTTTTTAGAATTACAATGGGAAATATACACCCAACTCTTTTTTTACACGGTAAATACGTTCCTCAGAAAACCGTGCAAAAAATCGTGTAAAAAGTACATTAGACATGTGATAAATTTGGGGATATATTCCACAACCTTAAGAAATCGTGTAAGGTGAAAATACTCTAAATATTTTCCCAAAAAACCATGCAAAAAAGTAATAATGAAATCCATATTACATATTTATAACACAAAAACAATTCATTTTGATTACAAAAAAATTAAAAAAAAAATTAGTGTATAGTGAAAATTCAATCAATAGGTACATACATATAAACATTCAAATTAAAATTCGGAATAAAACTACTAACTTTTCATCGCTACTTGATAACAACGTGCATATTTATTACAAATTGGATCAAAAAAGCTATCATCAGTAAACGTGTCAGATATGTCTAGCACAACAGTCGGCTTTGATTCAAATGAAGAATTTTGTTCTTTATTAACGGTCTCTGTTGTTGTTTTTTGTTACAAAGTCTGTTATTAACGGATTTTTTTTTTGGTTTCTCAAGTTACTTATATAATTCTTGATATCCTGCTACACAAAACTTAAGATTAATTGAAATTTTAATGTAGTTCTATGTCAAGATCATGAGTAAGAAAATGTTCCATACTTGTAGCAAATTTCAAGTCCTCGCGAATTGAATCAGCTGTTATAGCTGAACTTGATCTTCAACTTCGTCATTATCGACTTCTTTATTATCATAAACTGTCATAAATTCGATCAAGTCGTCCTCATCCAAAAGGCTTTCTAGCATCTATTCTTCGATGTCAGCCGTTTTCATGTTGTTAAAACCTTCGCCACCAGTTGCATTTGATAGAGTTATGATTTCAGATGACTGAGCCGATTTTTGTTCTACAAAACTTCCACTTTTAACGCTTGCTGGCAATTTTTTTTTCCACCAAGCATTTAAAGTCCAATAGATGCAACTGTTTGATGGTAAAAGAAGCATGTGTAATTCAATCCCCAATAGTAAACTTTCTCCATGCTTCCACAACAGTCAAATTTCTTTCTTCCGCCGAGTTTAAACTATATTTAAAGGTTTGCTTTATGTAGTACATTTTAAATACTGCTATAATACCTTGATCGAATGGCTGAATCAAATAGGAGGTATTAGGTGGTAAAAACAAGATTTGAAAATTTGGATTTTTTTTTTTGGGGGGGGGATTTGAGTTAGAACAAAAAATTCGCGTAAAAAAGTATATTTGTGAACAGTGTTATTTCAAAATCGTTTAATAAAAACGTGTAAAAAATTGAGTGTAATTTTTTAATTTTAATTACTTGTTATGCCTAAATCAACCAATCAATAAAATGATTAAATTTCATTCAAACACAAGCATTTAAAGTCATGTAATCAATTCGTAATGTTCTTATTATGATAATCATATTCCTCAAAAGCAATGTGATGTGAAAGAAATCTTTTTTATAAGAGTTTCGTAATATTTGTATAATGACATATAATGACTTTTTAGTTACTCAGTCACTTGAATTACATAGGACCACAAACTTCACTTAAATAGGAACACAAAAACGAAGCTTATGCAGTCTTTTTCTTCTACTCCCTCCCTCATAATAATAATATTTTTATGTTCCATTGGTGAAGATTGCCTTCTTTCGCTTCAACTCTTTCTTCCTACCCTGGCGGATGTACTCAACGTCTGGGGCATCCTAAAAATACATCTCCGGTCTGTTCCGCCCCCTCTCAATGCCACTGGATCGATCGCCCTTGAAACCTCTCTTCCCCGCATCATTCGGTTGGCGGAAAAAACGACTTTTCGGATGAAATTGGATTCTTCGGCTAATCTGACGCATCGCTTGCTCGTAATTGATGTCATATTAGTGGCTATACTTTACTGCACTCTTAAAGTTGTCGGATTTTGCCTTTCCGGAAAGTCCGCACATTAAGGGTCTCTTCTCGCCGAAAGTTAGAATATAAGTTCCAAACTTGAAGCCTTTTATGGACACCAAAGTGTTTCCTTGAATGTTGAATGGATTTTTAACATTAGTTGTTAATGTATTACAGACGAAATTGTTGCAGGTTCGAGTTCCAGTGCCACTAAAAACCAGTTGTACAGCGGGGCTGATGCACGTAATATCTGCCGAGGCTCAATATCTTCAACTTTGGGATGGTGTGGAAATTTGGAAAGTGGGATGCCAGCTAAAGTCCTCTACACTCGACAGCGATTCAAAATGACGAGATCCATCACCAATATGCTTCAAGTTACTTTTAAATGTGACGTTAATATACAATACATCAATCAAGAGACATTATGAAGTATTAGCTCTCTATAAGTGGATTTGGAGTGGATAGTAGTTAAGTGACTAAATTATCTGATATCCTTTGAATTTTTATTTACTTAAAAAATCGAAATAAATCTTAGTTTCCTTCAGTGTATAAATCTCTCTCACTTAATTTAAAATTCCCATCGACTCCAAAAATATTCAAATATTATTTAAAAAATGTTCTATACCTAAAAACGAGCTTCCAGTCTAGATTGTTTGGCCTTCTATTTCGGCAAAAAGCGGACAAAAGATATAGATAATGGTCTGAATTATTTTAGATATTTGTAGTTATATCTTAAGATGATTTTGGATAAGTGAAAATTGCACATTGGTAGATATTATTCACCTTCCCTCTTACACTGTTCATTTAGAGATATTCTATAACAAGTAGCTTCTTGACTTCCTTCACTTGTGACCCTTTTAACTTGAACAAATATTTCCAGGAGAAGCTATAAATACGAATTAAAATATATGTTTATAGTTAACCACGAAGATATCTTTTGCAAAACATTGCACACGAATATAACTTTATCATTCACTAAACATAAAGCAGAAAATCCTTTGGTTTACTTTAACAGATCAAAAATTAATCATGGATGACACACAGTTACGCATAATTTCTTGTCTGTCAGTGGTCAGACTGACGATTAATGACTTCTCTTATGTTTGGACGCTGATACTACGATTTGCATATTACAAAATGACAGAAGCAAACTTTGGAGCATTTCAGCTAGGATTGTAAGGCCGCGGTAGCCCAGTGGTTATGGCTGCAGACTCGCGGCTGGCGGTTTTCGTTGAGTCTCGGGTTCGAGCCTTGATGTCACTAAAGACCCCCCATATAGCCGGGGCTGATGCACGTTAAATCTTTCGGGGCCCGAAGTCCTCCCGTTGGCGTGGTGTGGAAGTTAGGAGAGGAGGTGCCAGCTCAGGTGTCATCCTCGTCACTTGACCATGGTTCAAAATTACGAGGTCCGTTGTCAATAGCCCTCGTGTTGCTTCTAGTGCGACGTTATTAAAAGTAAACGAAGCTAGTATTATAAGTTCTGCCGCAGTCATAATTTTTTGAGAAACTGAAGTTTGAAAATGGAGATTAAGTTACGGTGTTCTCAATTCAATTTAATAGAATCGTTATTCAATAAGTAATAACCTTAATACACTATTATTATTTATAGAGACTTAAAATTCAAAAATATAAAAATTAATGTGAGAAAAAATAGAGATTATTAAAGGAACCAGAAAAATTTTAAGAGACGAAAAGAACTCCCATTAGACGAATGTTTTTAATTTTTCAACCAAGTGGGGAGCTCGAAATTACGTATTTACATTACACGTTCCTTGAAATTCTAAATCCTGCTGAAACAACGAATAAACGAAGAAAAGTAAAGCTAGTAGGCAGGTCACTCTCAGATGGAAACCAAGCTGGAGTTCAAATTTCTCTCAATAACTTGGTAAATGTGTGAGGCGCCAGTTAAGATGTCGATTTCGTCATTTGATTATGGTTCAATATAATGAGGTGTTTTAGCCGTGATTAGAGGATCTTTGAAGTAGAAAGGATTATGTGAGGGAAACATTTAGCATTAAAATAACTCGGTAATTTATTCTTGAATAATTCATGAATTTTTTCGTGCCGCAGATGTGGATAGTGGGCTGCCAGTACGGGTTCGTGAGAGAACAGTGTGTCGGGCAGAAATAAGCAACCAGAAAAAAAAAACATTCAATAGCAAAACATTCTTGAACGGTTGATGCACTGTGACTAGCCGTGTATTCGAAGCTGAAGCATTTTAAATCTATTGAGGCTCAAAGTCTTCCCTTTGGTGAGGTGTGGAAGTTCAAAGAGGGCGATGCCCACTCCGGTATCGTCCTTCTCACTTGACCGAGGTTTAAAATTTCTCAGTCTGTCGTCAATAGCTCTAGGCCTTTATTAATACCATTAAAGAAAAATTAGTAATTTACTCTGAATTTTTGCAACTTAAACTGGGTTCGGGCCCATGTGGGAGATTTTTACTATGAAATTGCAGATTCATTTTCAAAACTCGTTGTCACTGATGGTGAGGGAATGAATGTGCTAGTCTCTCGGTCTCTTATAGTTAAATTTTTAAGAAATAAGCCTTTTTTTTGAGTGATAGTTCTGATGGTCAACTTGTAATACAGGTATTTGGGTTCAGTCTTATATTCCAAAACCGAATTTGAATTTTTAAATTCCAATTCAGGTTTTATTACTCACTTCTTAACTGGTCATGGTCCCTTCGTTTGTTATTTAAACAGTTATAATTTGAAAAATGTACAAATTTATGTTCCTTTAGCTTTGTTAGAGATGCTGATCACTATGTTTTCTCTTGCCCTTTTATCAAAAGTTTTCAATCAAACTTTCCTGTTGTCGAAGCGAAACATATTTGGCAGAAGTCATCGTGTGAAAATTCTAATTTGTATTTGAAGCTTAAGTCCTCCATTTTTACGGCTCGTAAAATGATCCACAAATCTCATATATATATATATATATATATAGTGCTTCATTTCAGATTGACTGTCTACGTAAGTCATAATGTTAGAATCTGTTATTTTCAGGAAATCGTGACGTCAATGGAATATAGATTGATATGCATTCAAAAGAAAGAAGGAAAGAAAAATGAAACGTTGAAAGTATTAGAACTAGCCGTCCCACACTCTTTAAGCACATTGTTTGCCTTTATTTTTTTTTGAATTTCGAAAATATGTTATATGTTTTGCTTTTAGCTCCAGCATGTACTGTTATATCTTACCCTTTATTGTTGTAAAAAGAATTCTTTGGCTAACAAATGTTAAATGTGGGGATAATCGTCTCCCGGTTGGGGGGGGGATTCTTTTTAGCTCTAAATTTTTGGGTGAATTCACTCCCCAAGGGCATTCGGTCTATAGTTTTCGCGTTACTTCTCAGTGCGACGTTAATAAAACAATCGACTGATAGTAATCATTTTAATCGAAAATTATTTTTGAGCACAAAGAATTTTTTTTTTGCCAAAGTCAAATTCCAAAGGAGAATATTTTAAAAATTTATTACTGTCTATGGTAGCCGGGTGGTTATGGTATGGAGTTCAATAGTTGGAGTTACTTATAATCGAACTACTTGTTCGAGCCCCGATTTCTCTAAAGACTCAACGTATAGAGATGCACATTAAATCTATTGAACTTCAAATTATCTGCATCCATACCCACACCACGTCTCATGTTAGTGTGCATAGATGTGGAGAGATGTGCGCCAAAAAAGTGTAAATACACAATTTTCACATAAAAAAAGCACATAATTTTCGTCATCTGAGCGTGGTTCAAAATTACATGACGTATTGACTGTAATTACAGGAATTTTATGTCGCGTAGAAATACGGTCGAAAGCATTTGATATAATAATCTATAGTTGTATATCTTGTTAAAATTCACTTCCCACTCTATTTATCCATATTTTTAACAAAAATTTAAATTTTATATTATTACATACACTCGCTGTAACTATTTCCCCAACATTAAATGTGCTTAAGCCATTCTTTTTTTAAAAAAATAATTTATTAAAACATAATTTTAAGATCCATATATTTTTTTTTAAATTCATAACTTATTGCAAAAAAATTAATAAAATCTATTTTTGCTTAATTAAGTTACGCGATTCCGAATGGGGTCGTTACGTACGCGTTGAGAAGCCCTGGTGAAATTATTAACATTCTAATAGAAAAAGAATTAGCACAGGTTGATCAAGAATGAAACAGAATATTATATTCAAGTTGTAGTGCTTTACTGTCTAGAAAAATATTTTCAATTTAGATCTTTTGTTCATTGAACGTTTTCTGGCTGTCTATTTATGTTCGATAGAAAGGTCAACTAACTACATACAAATACGCCCGTGATTTTGAACCTCTTTCGAGGTCGACATCTGAGCTGACACTCCACTCTCCACATCCACGCTCCACTGACCAATTTCTATGAGACAAATTATTATTATTTATTGGTATTTCATTTATGGGATATTTCTTGGAGAAATGGTGTTCAAAATTCATTGAAAATATTTTATCATTGATTGAAACGAAGTGTTATAAAAATTCGCTACGTTTCAGATAGAAAATTTAATTCTGGGATCCTCGCTCATACTGAGTGGACTCAAAGTAATAGGAATCAATTAAATCAAATAGCGTCCCAGCACAGGATCTGGGAAACATCATATTTTGGAGAAATATTACATTATCAATAATATTTGTCGGTAGGTTTTACCCAAGCATCACTTTTCATTGCTCTTGGTGAGGGTAATAACATATTTTTCTTAGGCATTCAAAACGACACGAAATCAGATTTGGATGCAGAAAGAAACATGGGGATAGAAAATAATTCATACACTATTTTGCCAGCACCTGAAGAAAAGGTACTCGAAAACTGCCAAAAAAGAAAACGAAGGAATTTTAAATGTATATCAAGAACCGCATTAAAAATTAGAGATCGACAAATGAAAATAATACATGACGAAATGGACACTAATATAAATAAGAAACTTCTTTCAATAATCGAAAATGATTTACAAAAAGTGGTGAGTTGTTTTGGTCTCTCTCCCCCGTAAAGTTTGTTTTTATTAACGTCGCACTAGAAGCAACACGCGCTATTGGTGACGGACCTTGTTATTTTGAAATCCAAAATCAATTACAGATCATTACAGTTATTCCAAAATCAATTATAGATAAGAATAAGAAATAGATCAAATTCAATAGCTATAAAATAAGAAAAAAATATCTCCTTCACTAACGTAGCGAATAATGAAGATCCTTCCGCACAGATGTTAACTCGTTACATGAACAGAAACTTACAGGAAAGAAGATCGAAAAAAATTTCTCAAGCAGAAATAGTACCCCCAAATCTAAAAATAAATAATCCTGTTGACACAATGAATCTCCTCACAACATTCATAGATATTCTAAGCACAATTCCAGATTTTCTAAAGCAAATACATCGAATTCGAGAAAAAAAAACTCACAGGAAAAAAAAAATGACGCTCAGGTTGCCTATTTAAAAGACGAAGAAAAGGAAGTCAGGATTGTATGTTAAATCGCTCATTTCCCCTCTAAACTCCTCTTTCCATAAAATTAAAATTTTCTTATAGATTTTTGAACACATTTTTCATGAAATAGAAATTTTAGTGAAGCCATGTTTTGAAATTTTTGTGTCGAATGAGCTTTAAAAACTAATCTACTTGTATTGTAAAAGTTTTTGAGTCTATTTGTGGTTAAATGGGGGATAGTAGCCTTTGTTGCTTTATATCCCATAAAACCATTCAATAATCAATTAAATCAAATGTGCAACAATTTGGCAATTGACCTCAAAATTTTGAGCCTCGGTCAAGTGACGAGGAGGACACCTGGGCTAGCATTTCCCTTTCCAAAATCCACACCAATGGGAGGGCTTGGTGTCTCGACCAGCCTTGATAAGGATCAGTACCGCTGCATGACGTGTAGCGGGACTGCATCAGGGCTCGAAGCCACGACTCGACGAAAACAACGCCGCCCGAAAGTCCGCGACCATGACTACTAAGTTAACACGGCATTTTCAAACGTGTGGAAGACAGCTTTAAATTAAACTCATTTTTTTCATATTTTTTTAAAACAGAGATGTATTTTTTCAACAAAATTTCCTTAAAAATTTAAAACTGACAACGGTGATAAGCATGAGCTAATTGGATTTTAAAAATATTTTGCATGGGAATATTTTTATAGCTAACATTTTCTGTTTCACCAAAAGAAGTTTTTAGAATGTTCAAGCAATGATTTTAAAAATGGTTTTTTCCCTTCATCTCCTGAGAGTCTTATAATTTAACACAGAACGATCTTCGGGTTCCTTTTCTTTCATTAAAATTTTTTTTTTGCCTAAACTCACAACTAATTTGGCTTTGATATCAATTATGGATGTCCTCCAGAATAGCTTCATAAAATATAAGAAGACGACATTACTAATTCAAGAAAAAAATTGGCCGTAGTAGTCTAGTGACCATGGCATAAAGTCGGAGACGTTTCGTTCGAGCCATGTGCTCGAGTTCAGATTACACGAAAGGCCCGTCATGTACAGGGCCTGATGCATATTAAATCTATCCTCGTTCAAGGTTTTCAATTTAGCATGGTGAGACATGATTGTAGAGAGTGTAAACTCAGATATCGACCACGTAATCTGATCTATATTTAAAATTACGAAGAGCATTGACAGTGGTTAGCGGATTCTTTTGTCAAGCAGAAAAATAAACAGCCAGAAAATTTTTATGACAAAAACATTTGTTCATCAAATCAGTATTTTATTCTTAAGTTGATTAAATATGATTATGCTCTTTTTATGCGTGTAATGCATAGACGTATTGATTTTTTAAAAAAGAAATTTAATTATATAAACACAAGTTTCCAAGATTTTGGCATTAAATATGATGAACGGTTGACTTATGGGATATATAGAAACAAACATATAATCCCAAAACTTAATGATTATATTTGAAAATCTTTAACTTTTATCAAGTGATGACATCTATGTGACAATCGCGATACCACATGACTTCATTTTTGTCATTTTCGATAAAATAAACTTATAAACTTCCCAGATTAAATGTGACAATCACAAATCTCTCACGTGTTTCCCTTTCAAAAGTTATCTCTGAAGGAACGACGGAATGAATAAGCAGATATTTTAATGTTGAGCAATGCTAAAGATGATGTTACCTTGGGAAATTAACTTTATCATATCTCATTGATTGATTCAAAAAAAAAAAAAAGTTCATACTGATGCTAAAAGCATTTAAAATAGCTTTTAAGACGCCCTAGTAAACTTGGGAATATATCCTAAAAGAGCTTTAAAAGTAATTAAAAATAATATTAAATGTAAACAAATGCAAGATTTGCTCTCCCCCCCCATAGAGCATGATTTTATTCCGTTTTTATCAATTCCACTTCTTACAGTAAACCGACATTTCATTTCTTAAGTTGGTTTATATAAGTATGTGTTAAAAACTGAAGTGTATTTTCAATTTTTATATATAATTCTACACTTAGATACAGTCAAAAATAGATAGTTTAATGTGGTGAGATGTAGACATTCATTGCGCTTTTCCCCTTACAAAGCTGATGTAGATTTAATTTACTTTCTTCAACTATGTTTTCTGAAAGTATATTAATTGTCAGACGTCAAAGAAAATAAGACATCCGCAGTTCTCCTCGTGGCTAAATAAATTTCTGTGCACAACTCAAATAGAACTAAATTATGATGTTGATGGATTCCTTAATTAATTTAAAACGAATGTAATTAACATATGAAATTTTTTTTCTCATTAATATCCAATTTTCTTGCAGAACTAGGAAGAGAGATCCAGATTCGAATCTGGTCATTATTTCCAGGTATCTTTGATTCCAATCGGACCCTTTCCGATCATTTCTGGAAAATCTGGATATCAGGAGAGATGGTATTAGGGCTCATGGATTTTTGTCTGAATGAAACAATCAAAGAGAAACTAAAAATGAACCTATAAGAATTGGAGCAAAATCAATTGTTACTGCTGGAGAAAAAGCTGCAGCTTTTTGCAAACATTATGCAAACATTTCAAATTTCCGTCCTAGTCATAAAATTAAAAATAGTAAACTTACTCCACCATCGCTCCCTGATACCTCTGAGTTTTATTCCCTTTTTAATAATGACTTCACCGAGACAGAACTGAATGTTGGGCTGAATGGCCTTTTTAAGGGAAAGAGCCTAGGTCCTGACAACATATTGCCTGAATTTCTTTTTCACCTTGGGCCTTTGGCAAAAGATACCTTACTTAGACATGAACTTCACCTGGAAAGCAGGATTATCGCATTCCTAGAGGAAAGCTGAGATGATTCCGATTTTTAAACCTTAAAAAGACCCACAATATTTAAATAGCAATCGACCTATATCAATGACGAGTGCTATGAGTAAACTAACAGAAAAACTGATTTCAAATCGCCTTAACTTTATATTGGTGAAGAAGAAAATTCTGTTCGAGTGTCAGGCTGGGTTTAGAAAACATAGGAATACCTCTGAACAGATTGTTCGTCTATCACAGGAAATAAAAAATGGTTTTCACCGTAAACAAAGTACTGTCACAATTTTTGTGGAATTTAAGACAGTTTTGGCACATTCTGGAGGAAAAGGCTTTTAACAAAACTCATTGCAAATAATTTGAGTGGTAATATTTATAAATGGATTAAATCATTCCTGGGTCAGCGTTTTATATGTATTAAATACGAAAATTTGATGTCTGGATATAGGCAAATAGGGCAAAGTTTGCCACAGGGATCGATACTTCGCTCTTTAACCTCATGATAAATGATTTTGTTGATACCCTATGCAACCATGAGCCTGGGGTACAGACCTTGCTTTTTGCAGATTATTTTGTGATTTGGACCACAGTTAGTGATTTTGAACATATGGAAAAAAAAATCTCCAATCGACATTAGTGTTTTTAGAGGGTTGGACAGCCGACAATGAGATTATAGTAAACCCTGACAAAACTACCTTTCAACTCTTCTCGCTCAGCACTAAACATCATGACATTAACCTAAGTTACAAGGATCAAATATTAAAAAGAACTGAAAGTACTACCTACATAGGCTTGGAATTGGATTCAAAATTGAACTGAACTAGTCAGATTAAAAAGGCTGTTGATAGTGGTGAACTCAGGTCTAAACTTCTAAGACGTTTAGCTGGTACAACCTGGGATTCTACCCAGGATGTCCTTTGCACCGCTTATAAGACCTATGTAAGGTCGGTAGTTGAATATGGTTGTGAGGCACTTATAACAATCTCATAGATAAATTCGAAAAGATTGGATGTTTTCCAAAATCGTATCCTGAGATTTATTACCTGTGGTACAATATCTACGCCAATTGCCGCTATGGAATTCCAGGCTGGTTTGGAGCCCCTGGGTGACCGAAGATGGATAATGGCTTTGAATCTTATTGAAACAATCTTGAGAAGAAAGGATAATTTTCTAAATCACTATTGGCTGGTACGGGAGAGGCTAAAAATTCAAAAAACCTATCTTTCTTGTATAAAGGAACTACATGACACTTTCGACTTTCCTTTTTCGGCTCGGTTTCCCTTTTCTGATCCATGGTACCCACTGAAAAATCTTAAACTTGCAGAAGGTTATTTGGATCTTGTTTTAGATGTTAGCAAGAAATATTCACTCGATTCTGATTTGAAATGTATTGCATTAGCTACTATTCATGCACGTTTTTCGGTTGATTCCTGGCTTCATGTTTACACTGATGGTTTAGCTGAAAGGGCTATTAAAAATGCTGGATCTGGGGCTTACTCCATCGAATTTGTATTGTCTTCTGCCGTTGGAAAATACTTTGACAACTTCGATGGTGAAATAGTTGCCATCTCCTTGGCCTTGGATAAAATAGAGCAGAGTAAAAAGAAAAATATTGTCTTTTTCGTTGATTCCAAGGTGGCAATTACTCTCTTAACAGCTTCCTATATTTCCAATTGAGAGATCTCAAGGAACTGCATGGAAAAATAAACAAATTATTGAATATTAAGAACCGCATTGTTCTGCAGTAGATTCCAAGCCTTTGCGGGATATATAGAAATGAACAGGCAGATATGCTGGCCAAAGATGGATCTCAAATGATGCAATCAAATCTTCTTTTGCCTCTGCGACATATAAAAAGATATATATGCTCTAATCTAAAATCTAACCATCTCAGCATAAACAGAGAAAAGGCCTCTGGGAGAAAATGGGAATCCTTGTTGAATAGGTCATCAAGGATTTCCAGTTCCTTACCTAGAGCAGTCGGAGTGGCCTGCTTTAGACTTGCTACGGGCCATGATCATTTACAGAGCTACCTATATAAAATTGGACTCACGAATACAAATACTTGTCCTCTTTGTGACCATGGCATGATCATGACAGCTTATGCCCTAGCGTCCTCAATGTTTTAAACTCTTTTAACTCTTCATTTTTTGTGTTACTGACGACGTTTTAACTGAGTGCTTTTATCGTTCTTCACTGTGTTGGGCTGCTCGTCGACTCATGACTGAAAGGTCGGAGACGGGCATAGGATAAAAAAAAGATATCTTTGAATTAAACTGTTATGAGTTCATGTATTTTATTGCTTCTGTGAAATCGATTAATATTTTTTCACATTTTTTAACATCGCTTGATGAGTGCATCGATAATTAAAATTCATACATTTGCGCACAGCCTCTTAAGGATCCGCGATATCCCATCGCAAGATTTCACTTTGAATATTTCCTGAACTAATAGAAGCAATTACATGAAATTTTAGATTTCGGGCTATTTCGACATCTAAGGAATCCATGACTAAAAATTTTGGTATACTTCACTCTCTAATTCCTTTTCTTTGGTAACTATATTTAGAAATTCGTACTTTCAACAATAATATTGTTTCAATTTTTCTACGATTTTAGTTTTTGAATTAAGAAATTAACAAAACAAAATAGGTATTGCTCATGTGAGATGCGAAATGTTTTGAAAAGCGTTGAGTTGAAAGAGATTAACTTTAGGAGATAGATTCAATTTAGCTCCCAGAACTCAGAAACTTTTGAGCAGAGTTTTACGAAACTTGAAAACTAGATTTTTTTACAATGAGAAACCAGATAAATGAGAGAAAAATCAACATAAGTAATGAGAAAAATTTGATTTTAGATTTTTTGATATATATATATATATATATATATATATATAT
>BMAW01004455.1:1049853-1120815 GCA_019974015.1 Nephila pilipes
ACTAAAAAGTGTGATAGAAAAATTGTCATGTAGTACATGTCTGAATAAGTCCGATAAAAAGGAATTCAATCACGAAAAGAAATGAACAACATTAATGGAAACTATCCCGAGTTCATTGAGTCAGACCAAAGCTCTAAACTGACCAAATTTTCGAAGTCCTGTCAATTTATACAACAATATTTACGAAGGATTGACTTTCTGTGTGTTTTGATACCTTCCACAATTTGTGTGTGTTGACCATTTAAATCATTACTGTAACCTTTGCAACTTGATCTGTTGTGTCCGTTCTATATGAAGAGTTAGAGGGTGTAAACTTTGCTTCTTGATCGTTATTTTTACTGACATATGATATATTAGCTAAATCTTCCTATTGTTTATCGAGAAGATATTTGCTTTCAGTGCGAAGGACATCTGTATTGTAATCATGTCTCATTGTTAATTAAAGCACATTTATTATATTTTAAAAATGAAAAGATTAAAATTATTCCATTTTAAATCGAAGAATCAAATTAAATAAGAACATAATATAAATTATAATTTTTTTTTTAAACCAGAAGCATTAGAGTATCACTAGGATTGTTGATGAACAATCAACCACGTCAAATCATAAGACGACATCTGATGCCCCTCATCTAGCTTCCACACCCTATATTGTATCCACTTAAAAGCAGCAACATTCCATTATCATAGCGAAGGTTTTCTGTGTAAAATCCTTTCTTGAACTCGGAATGGTTTTGTGATTATGCACCGGTGCATTTTATTTAATTTATGCTTTAAACTTATAAAAATTTAAAGCAGTAAGAGTAATTATTATTAAAATAATGAATAGATATAGAAGTTTTTAAAATTTTAAATATCATAAATAAAGATTTTTTTTTTATATTTATGAGTCTTACTTTAAAATCAGTTTTAAATGAATTAAGAATGATCACCTGGTAAGTAAATAATGTCTGCATTTTCCTTTAATACCATACACTGACAATTTAAATTTCTACTATTTTAAAAAATTAATACAAAGATAATTTAATTGATAAAATCTCAGAGAATTGAATTACTTTTGTGGATAATCTTTATATAAGTGGTTATTGCTTAAGTGAATAAATCCCTCTCTGCCTCTTGACGTTATATAAATTTTAATAATGATAAAAGACCCTGTATAATAGGATACAACTTAGACCGATACACTGTTTAACTGGTTATTTTTTTTTATTCCAATTTTTTTAAGCACAAAGCAAGTATCATGAACGTATAATAAATTTCTGATCACATCTGAGACTTTTCCCGGCAATTATCGTTTTAAATCTTTTTTTTTGTAATGCTGAAAAAACATTTTAGTAATTGTGGGTATGTTCTAACTTGAAATAATGCTGCAATTTTTTGCTCAAATAGACACAACTCACTCGTTATCTGAAGGATATTCAAACATGAACATTGTAAAAACAGTAATTTTGTAAGAATAAAATATCATTAGTGTTTTTGAATCCAAAGATTATTCGAAATTCTGTGCATCAGTAGATTTTTTTTATTTATCTTCCCTTTCTCCCTTCAATATGCCTTATAATACGTCCTATCTATAGAATGTATGTGGATCATCCCTTGGAGACTCATTGGAAAAACTATCCCTCCCTACAATCTTCGGGTGACATTTTTATAATATATTCGAACTTTTAATAAAGCCCGGGCTTCTCCCTCAAGAGAGTGCAAAGAAAGACGACTGTCATTGGACTCTATTTTTGCGCTCTCCGGGGCTCGCGATGACGTCACCCTGATTAAATATCTGATTTCTTTCTTTCTTTTTTTTTTCTTTCAAATTTTATTATTAGTATTATTCTTTCCCCTCCTTTTCTTTGGAAAATCGATGCCCGGAGAGAAGAATCGATGAAGTTCTCCTGAGAGTCGAGTTTTTTCCCTTCTCTCTTACCATTTCTCTTCTGCAAGTGGCAACCGAGAAGAGATCGATACCTAGTCACGTGCATTGCTTGGCTCGTGATTGCCACGCGTCTAATAACAACGGGGGGGGGGGGGCCGCTGAGCTACGATTCGGGCTTTCGCGAAATATGAGAGATTGTATAGCTTATAAGGGTTTGTTTATTTAATCTACATTATGTCGTTTGTAGTAATTGGCAGTTTAATAATTGGAGCTGCTCCATTTGGCGGTGACGTCAGTGGTGAAATTGTCTATGCTTCGGTCTTTTGAAATGGTAGCACATAGATTATAAATTTTGATGCAAATGGGTTTGTTTTAAATGAAAGAAATTTTTAATATTTCTATAGTTTTGTATAAATATGACGGTTTTCCCAAATAAATATTCTTACTCTTTAGGCTATTAAGACTCGCTCTTATTTACCAGCCATTTTTAGCAACCGCGGTAGTACTGAATGGTCTGCTGTCGATGCTTCAGTCGAGCCTCAAATTTGATCCCAGTTTCCATTAAAATCTCGTCATGATGCTCGTTAAATCTGTTGGGACTTAAAAAAATCTTCAAGGGGACATGACGTCGACGTCATGTATTCGATTTCGTGCGTTCGAAGTCTAGTGTTCTATTTCGTGAATATAAGATTCTACCTGTGATGTAATCGCCAAGATTTATTTTCATCCTGTACAAAACGTTAGGAAAATTTTATTTTGGAAGACAAGCCTGAGATATAGCGTGAATTTTTGCTAACCGGTACGAATTCTAAATTTTCCGCTTTCCTCCTAAATTTGCCGCCTTTTATAATAATAATAATATTTTGAATGCATTACGGGCACGTAAAATTAAATTACTTATAATTTAGAGCGTTAAAACAAGCAACAATCTGCGTGGATAAAACCTCGAAGTCATTGAAAAGTATAAAAATAAGCAAAGCAAACATTTACCTAAACTAAAATATTTACCTTAACATTTACCAAACATTTAACCTATATTTGACGAATCGTATGAAACAAATCAACTTGACTTTGCAATAACTAACAAATTTAGGTACGTTGGAAACTTTATCAAAGTATAAATTAAGCAATGTAAACGCTGCACCACTCTTCTAAATAACAAAAATGTTGAAAAAAAATTAAATGTCACTTGCTCACCTTCACGTTATGAGTTGTTCAAGGACAATTAGACAATAATTGTAATCATTGCATAGCAACAGCGGAACGCGGCCGGCCACGTCCATTTCGAAATTCAGTGAAATTTATTTTCTTATTTTGAAAAAAATTATATGACAAGCTTTTATTTAATTTCACATAAATGCTCGTATATTTGCATAGGTCAAATCTTATAACTTTATTTTGAACCACTTCCATTCGTCCAATTTTCTTGAAATTCTGCATAAGTATCTATGTAGTTCCGATGACAATACAGTTATCTGATCTAATGACCAGAACCTGATGCTTCAGACAGGATTAGCCAACTCATCCTTCTCCTGTCTCCCCTCCCACATCTATGCCTCTCAAGGACATGGGTCCCTCTGCATCCCCCCTTTACGCCTCTGAGACAAGCTGAAATTTATTGCAAAACGTTAAATATTTGACTCGATGTCCTGTATTAAATTACTTTAATCCTTTTCAATTAATCAATAATTAACTTTCGATCTCTTTAGCTGTGTTAAACTTTTGATGTAAACTTTCGATGTGTGTTAAACTTTCGATGTAAATATTTCGTTTCGATAAAACTCAAAAACGTTAAATGATTTTCAGTGGATTTTATAAACATAATTTATCCAAGTAATTTTAAACATTGTTAAATGCCAGTTAAAGCAACAAAGTCCAATATTTCTTAGACTTTTTACCAGCCTAGATGTCGACTTTGTCATCGCACTATAGTTTAAAATATGAGGAGTATTTGAAAGTGGAACTTTGTATTGGACTGAAATAGGTAGCCGGAAAACGTTGCAAGCAAAACGTTGGATCCAAATTGAGAACGTTTTTTCGGATATAAAATTACTTGAACATAAATATATATGCCATATTATTACTGTGAAAAGATAATTTCCTACAAGTAGTTTTAGAATATCCCAGGTAACAAGGATCGATAGCCTTTTGAGTTCTTCTCCATGTGTGAGAAGACATGTTAACTAAACATTAAAATTACAAAGAATTAAATAATTACTTCAAAAGTTAATTAGGTTCAAAATTTCGAGACATATTAGCAGGAGTTAGCAGACTTCTGTGGGCCGGGCAGAGATAGGCAACCAGATGCATTCAGTATCATTGACGACCGTCCTTAATCTGTTGGGACTCAAAAATTACGTCAACCTCCTCTCAAAAATTTAGGTGTATATTCACTGGTATTGGCAAATTTGTTTTTTTCTTCACACGATTAGTCTTCAAACTTTCTGAATCCTTATTAACGTCGCATTAGAATCTATACGAGGCGTATTGGCAATGGACTTCTTCATTTTGAACCTCAGTTAGTGATGAGGGCGACATCTGACCTGGCATTCCACACTCCCATCAACCATATCACCCTAACGTTAGGTTATCGACGAGCATCATCCCCACTACACTTGACATCAGGACTTGAACCCACTACTCGATTGAAACAACATTGGTCATAAACTCACGACTGTAACCATTCGGCTAACGCAGTAGCAAAGCTTTTTGAAAACAAAAAGCCTGTTTTGATATTATGCTCATTCAAAGAAACGTTAAAGAATAGAAACATTTTAATCAAACTTTTTACTTCTTAAACTAATTTCAATTAAGCATGGAAGTCAAAGTAACTTTAAAACAAGTTTTTATTAGCTTCTGGAAGAAATAAAGTGAAGTTTATTGCGCTCTCGCATCTCAGGCTAAAATGAGCTTTCCCAGACAGAATTTCGACCTCGTTGGCAATTTTCCGAAAGCCTCAAGAATATTTAGACGCACCCATAAACAGATAATGCGTATACATAGTTTTCGAGTTATTCTTGATATCATCTTTGTAATTAGTTTCATATTTCCTAATCGATAGTTTTCCTACGAAGTACTTTTTATTAATGGGTTTTCTTCTACTTGCATTGTTACTATGTTTGGGTCAAAACTTTAAAAGCTTTTTTTCTCACTTATTAAAGTTCTCAATTGAAATGAAATTTTCAAAACCCGAAAATACGATAATTTAGTTATAATTAATAAAAATTAATTGATTAAAACTAATTATTTAAGGAATTAAATTTTACTCATAATTCCGATTGTTTACAACGTGAAACAGTTGAATATTGAAACCAGCAAATTAAACCATTCCCTCGTAAAATTTTAAGGTGTAAAAAAAATTATGGAATGCAAAGTGTGAAGTTTGAAAGAAAACCCAGGTTTAAAAAACTCGTTTCTTATCGGTATTATTATATTTCTATGCTCTTTGCTATTTTTAACTCTGAGAAATGTGGAGCGAGATTTAATACGGGAATGATACTCGGTTTGTCCAACAAATATCGGACTTGAAGTCATAAAACGAAATATATTCGAGATATATGTACAACGAATTATATAATAATTTTAAAAATATGATCCTCCTGCATCAATATTCCGCTTCCAACTCTTTGCCCGTTTTCATGCACTCACTGCAAATCAATCAACGGAGCTGCATCAATTATCCCGAAACAATCTCCTTACAGGCTTTTTTAATCCTAGGGAATTAAAAGAAGTTGGGAGGGGAGCCATATCTAGAATGTATAATGATTGGGACAGTGTTGAGACGTAGTTCTTGATCAGTACTTCCCTCACAATTTATGACGTGTGACAAAGCGTATTGTCGTGACGGAGCATTCAGGTGACGGTGGACGGACATTAATTCTAGAGTACTACTACAAAAAGTTTATTGTTCAATGTTTGTCCAACAAGCATAGGCTCTTTGTGGACCTCATTTTTTGCATGGAAGGAGACAAGAGTATCAACATCTTTCTTGTCGTCATGGAATTTTTTCGTGCCAATGAAAAACACGCATTATAGACACGTTTTACTCTTTGTAAGTCTGTGACGTTGGGCTATTCGCGGTTTTCTCTTCACTAACCTTGGGGACTTTTAATAAAGATTGATTGCTTTTGCTAAACAACCTTTGCCCAACCAAAAATGAAGCGTGATTATGTAAAGCAGGTAGAAATGAAGTGAAGCAGGAGAGTTAGGAAATATATAAACTCAGACTGAGAGTCGCGATAGAGAGGTTGAGGTTGAGTGATTCTAGTGTTCAGCAATTGTTCCAGTGTCGGAAGTTGAAGTCGAAGTCGGAGCCGAGAATTGTTACAAGTTACCGGATGGTTAATGTATTCTTGAAGTCAAGATTTTCTTAGTGGTAAGAGTCAGTTAAATTATTACTGGTAGATTGAGTTGAAATAATAAAGGCCTTGTCCGGGAGAGCCTTTATAATTGTCGTTATATTAGTAACCAAATAATAAATATTGTGATTATTGTTCTAACGTCTCTTTGGTCAACTTATTGACTTTTAGTGTTAAAACATTGAGTTTAGCTATGGCACAAGAGGCAAACAGGAATGGGCTGCCGTCACAAGTCTGATGAACCATATAGAAAGTTTCCACAGCTATTTTGGTCTGTTATGTCCTCAGGGGCTTACCTTATTTAGGTAGATAAGAGTATCATGATCCCGAGTACTCCAAGGATCTTTTTTCTCTCCAATATGGTATTACTGTCTTTGGTAAACAAGAGTGACGCTCCCTCGGGATACTCTAACAAACCTTCTCTAATTTAGACCCTATGTCTTGTCAACCAATTTTTTTTTTATCTATTTTCCATTTTTTAAAATTTTTAGATCACTGAGTTACACATAGTTTTGTGCAGCATGGTAACATCTAGCTCTTGTACCATTGAATTCCACTATTACACATTCACTCTCTTGTTCACTTAAACGCAAGATTTAGTGGCCTAATTCTGCTCTCGATGGTTCACGGATTTTCACTCTGGACACAAGCTCTAAGCACATTTCCACTTTGGTCGAGATCTGCGCTCTCCAACAGCCCGGAGACAATTGTCTTGGGTCTCCTAACTTACTTCACATCCCTCGCCAACCATTCCACCCATAGAAAACCTGTTCCTGAACTCCTTCACGTTGCCTGAGAAAATATTGTCCCGATACGTATTGGACACACCATGTATAACTAGAAATCTTCCTTCTTGTAGAAGGTCCTTGAAAATCAAAGATAATTACCTTCTTATACTATTTATTTCCTTATTATATAATGAAAAAACTATCAAAGGGACTATAAACTATTAGTTGCATATTTTAATTAATATTTTTATCTTATGAATGATTAATATATATAATAATCATATCTCTAATATTTCATTTAGAGCTGTTGAAAAATAAAATAGATTTGCATTCGTAATATGAAATCAAAATTTACTAAATTTTTTCTCACTGCTACAGAAGTATGGTATATAAAAAGATACATTTATAATTATATTTAAGATCTTATCCGCAGCTCTTAAAAAGTAATTTAAAATATTTGCAATATTCCAAAATCGTTTTAATTTTACTTAAATTCCGACTATTGTATCTGTCGCGCAACCTACCAAAAACCCATAGAGAGAATGAGCATGCCAACAGAGGGAGGATTTCCCCAAAATGGCGGCCTTAGACGCAGTTATGTTTTTATTATATATATTTTTTGGCATGTAATGTAAAGAGCCATGAAAAGAGAGAAAAGCTCTCCAGGAATACAAACGTATTCGGTCATGTTGCAAAGATAACATTCAAATGTGAAATAAATAATGTAAAGACTACCTATAACTTATGTAAATTAGTATCTCCACATAATGGTTAAAAACAATTGAAATGAATAGTTGCTCAAATTAATTTAAGTGTACTGTGCAAATTTAAGATCGAACCACACAGAAAACGCTGGTTCAGTTGTCCCTTTAAATGAATTACACAACAAAAGAATAAAAATTTGGGAAAATGTACTTGACTATATCAGTGCCCTGTATCAAAAGTTACGCTGTTTATTTTATTCTATACATATAATTATTTCAGTTAATCGCGGAGCTTTCAGGGTTAGTGTTTTAGAGGGAAGAGGCAACCCCAGCCCCGTTAGTGGTAGATGACACCCTAATCCCTCAAGTAAGCCGCAACTTTTCGCCAACAAGAACAGCGAAATGTCAAAACATTCTTTGAGATAATCGATTCGATAACTTTTATTGATCGCGTCTCCATTACCATACTCCGATGGGTCCTTCCGTCGAATCTTCCTACCGATGACCATTTTTCAAGGCTCTTCTATCGGGGATCACCAAAATGAAACGAACATCCGTCAACCTCGAAAACTATTTCATTACTCAGTAACGATGTCAATTCATCTGTCAAAAGGCGAACCTAAAAATAAAGACGGGGGATAGGTTACCTTCGAAACAATGCGCATGCGTGCCATCGATTCCCGACTGGGGAAGGTCAAGGCACCAAACATCGATGCCGGAATCTCTGGGTTCGTCTGCGTCACTTCTGTGGCTCCAACAGTAAGAAAGCGTAGGAATTTAAAACACTTTCAAATTCATGGTTGATCTCTCGACCGACAAGTTTTTCACGGCTGATTTTGTAAATTTCTAAATTTACAGACTGGAAAGATTTATTCCATCACAAAATAATATTTAATTCAGTTTTACAAAGCATATGAATATTAAAATTTAATTTAGCTCCTGAAGATTTTAACCGTCATCTAATAAATTGTTATAATACAGACGCAGTATGTTCTAAGGTGTATTTTAAGCAAATATGTGTTTAAAACATTTCTACCTTGACAGCAGAATCTCTGTTTGAAATTGAGAAGATTATCGAGTAGAGGCCATGTTAGTCATGCAGATTTCGTCCATTAAATCATATCATACTCAAAACAGGAGTTTTGAAACTGTACTTTCGTTAAAAAAAGAATGCTCACTCAATAAATATTTGTTCGAAAACCTCTCAAGGCCTCAAAAATTCACGAGGTTGACTAGGTTACTTAATTTTATTGCTGAATGTAAATTATTTATAAAATGCTGATGGTAGCTCGAAATATAGATATTCTCAGGAATCTGGTAAGAATTTACATGGCGTAATATATCCATCCGATTATTTGGTGCCATTGTGAAAAAATATACATATAATGAAAGTCGATTTGAAACACATTCAAAAAATGTAAATCTACTTTAACATAACCTAACTTGGAATAAATTTTCTCTAGCGCATGAGAAAATTTCATTGATAACTGAATATCTGAAAATTAATGTACACATTATCCTTGTGAATTAAAACGCTCAAAATGTAAGCGCAATGAAGTCTGCTTATGTACCGTAGGATATTTGTCTAAACATGATCTTTGCAATAATTTCTTCGTAGCCGCGGTAGCCTAGTGGTCATGGTATCGGACTCACTGCCGGCAGTTTTCGTCGAGTGGTAGGTTCGAGGCTTGATGCCACTAAAGACCCGCTGTATAGCGGAGCTGATACACGCTACAGATGTCGGAGCTCTAAGTCCTCACATTAGTGAGACGTGGAAGTTAGGAGAGAAGGATGCCGACTGAGACGGTTTCCTTGTCAAATTAATCGAGTTTCAAAAGGGCCGTCTCCGTCTCCAGTATATCTCTTGCTGCCTCTAAGTGCGACGTTAATAATTAATTCACGAAATATAGAACCGATTGTAAGGGTGAAAAAAAATAATTTCAAACTTTGGAGCCTTCTAAATAACCTGTGACGTAAAAGCCGTATCTCCCCTCAATCACAGCGTTTTCTTCGTGACTATTTTTACAATAGCCGATTTCATTATCATTGTCATTTGATATTCATTATCTGTGCGTGTATGACGAAAATCTTCCAAGAGGACGAGCTCTGAAGTAGAGGCTTCACCTTACTTGGAGGTGAGTACAACTTCATCTGGAAAACGGAAACTTGGAGAATAAGGATATTTTAAGGATCTTCTGAAGAAATGAAACACGGGGCAAAAATTAATGAGTCACACACACGCAAAGTTACTCTGAAAATTATCTCTATCCGCCTCTCTAAATACTTTCTAACATTAGTGTGTACTCTGTTTTCTCTACAAATACTCTTTTCTGTAAAAACATCAATGCTCGCAAATTATTTTGATAGCCTTCAAATGATTGCGAATAGCAGAATGAACAATAATTAGTTATTTACATGTAATAAATATTTATATGATGTAAAAATATGTAAATACTTTGTTATTTATATATGTAATACTTATATATAAAATCATTCTTTCTAGGGGTTGTTTAACTGTATTAAGTCATGGATGTTCATGGATATTTACAACACGAAGGTGGTTCAAAAGAGCATCTGTATTTGAAAACAAATGGCATTGGTAAGGCAAGTTGGTGTTGTTATCACGTGCTGCCACTAGTTAAATGGCAACAAAACATATCTGACTCTACTTCAGGGGTTAGTTTTTATTTATAAGCCATTTTCTGCCAAATTAAAAATCGATTGATGCCGCATAGAATTGCTCCCGTTGATGAAATACTAATATTATGGAAACCAATTAATCATCAAAACAATTGGTTGCTTATCTGCTCCAAAGATGGCGGCTTAATGATTTGTGGGAATGCGAAGGACTTAGGAAAAGGATCACTGGAGACAATGCTTGCTAGACTGATTATCTCATCATTCGCTGAAATGTAACAGAGATATAAATCATTTCTGAATAAGCAAATACTGCATATGATGGGCCGTTTGCAGTTCCCTTTTGATATGAATACTCTTGCTCGCGAGCGGCTCGGCTTGCCCATGTCGTGTCAATGTATCCCTTGTCAGTTTTTAGATGAGCACAAAGGGAACTCGCAGTTAAGATAGAGCCGTTTCAACGAGCGGCTCGCCAGCTCAAGGAACCGCAACTTTAAGGTTTAATAAGGAAACGATTTATAAATGAATACAACTTTGGAAATAGATAAGCTATTTAAAAATATTTTTATATAGAGTCCCGTATATTTAATAGCATAAATAGATACCACCTACATGTTTTCATGAAAGGTAGACAAAAAAATATAGCTCTCGTAGTATTTTGAATATATTGAAACTGAGTATACTCAATAAATATGTATAACTCATGACACAGAATGAATATTATCCATTTTGAGAGAAGCGATCGTACAAGGAAAATTTGAAGGATTTTTTTTCTTTTCTAATTACAAGTTAAATTTTAATGTTGATAAAAATGATTATTACTTACTGTAACAGAGTAAAACTAAATTTACAATGACCGAGATACTTTTGATAATTTCAAATGAATTTCGCTTTATTCTCCAACAGCCTAAATAGTTTCGTACACTTGTCAAAAATGGGGGAGAAAATTGGTATCAATATCACTAGCTTAAAAGGACTAAATTATAGTATTAATGGATTAATTATTTAACTTACTTAATAGAGTTAATTAACTTCTAAATTTTTTTCTTCGTGCTATCCTATTTAGAATTTGTCAGAGAATGATTTCAACAAGTTTCAAATTCCTTTTCATTCAAAGTTTTTATGACATTAGGAATTAAAAAATATATAGGCACTTAAGTATGGTGCAATTTCCCTTTTTCCGTAACTGTATTCATAACAATTTACTTTTTCAATATTTTATGCTTTAAGAGTAAGAAAAATTTATCAATCGATTATTGCTAAAAGTGTTGAGTAGGAAACTGTTTACTTCCAAATGTGTGAGACGCTCAATCTACTTCTTGAAATCTTCTTATAATTCAGAAACTTTTAAGTAGATATTTACGAAATTAAAGCTAATTTTTAGGTAAGAAATCAGTTACGGAAAATAATTAGGGTTCTGTGATAAAAAAAATCTTTATTAGAAATTAATTCCCTATGTTAATTAAATAAATTTATTAATCCATGTGTTTAAGATTCTCACCTGCATTTCTCTTTAACGAATCCTTGGAGATACTTCAATATATTATTTGAGTTGACATACTCTCCTTGTGAAAGAACTGCTACTGACGTAAATTAACATAATTAAATAAGAATAAAGTGCAGTGAAAATCGGGTGGACAGATTGGAGGTAACAGAGATTAGCGAGATGGATGAGCTCGCTATACAGGTGCGAACAAGTATTATTTTACGAGTGTTTGCCTGACTCGTATCCCAAAAGTAGAAGTCCATTGGAATCTTATCTAATTCCCTCGACCCTACTATTTGCTGTACTAAAGGTAAAGGGAACTCTCCGCTACAGAATTTGATTGAAGAAGCGACCGAGCAAACGCTCTACGTTAGTTAATTATTTTGATTTTCCTCACTCCGAGATCGAATAAACGGATCTATTTTGAGTGATTATGTCTTCTAATGCTTGTATTGATTATGGCGCGCAACAGCACTATTATTATTCCCCTTTCAACTATTAGCAGCGGCATCAATTTCACCCAGGTGATGAAGATGGCTTAAGTTTTTAAAAGGTTTCCTATATTTTGGCAAGATTTAAACTACGATTTGGAAGAGAATGAGAATTGTGCATGCATGTTTATAATTTTTGATGACATCAAATATATGGGTTCGTTTCTAAAACGCAGGCTAGTCGAGCATTTATGTCAAAAATAATTAGCATATCCTCTTCGAAACTCACAATTATTACACCTTTATTAATATAAAGTTAGTCGAGAAAAATTCTAAATTTATTGAGACTTTAATTCAGAGAAAATTCTCTGAAGTTTTCTGAGAGATGATTAGGCGAGAAATATGCATTCACAGCAGAGCTACATACCTCATATTCTTGTGCCGAGGTCAACATCTATCGGAGTAGTTCCACACCGCTCCAAGATTTTGAAGCACTGTTGAAATTAATGTGTTGTAGTTATCTATATTCAATACGGCAATTTTGGATCGAATGAAAACTAGAATTCATGATTAGTTACAAGGGTTCCCTTTCTAAAGACAAAAATAAGTACTTGAAAATTAATTGCTAGGAAACGTAGTTTAGCTTCTATTAATTGACGCATTGCAGATAGTTCTAATTTATACATGTCGGGATAAAAGAAAAAAAGAAGATTCTTAAATTAAAGAGATAACAATTAACTGATTCCTTTTTTTCTTTCGTTATTTTCCGTCGATTTTCATCCTTGTATTATACCTAAATTTTGGGATATTTTTTCTTTCCAAAAATTTCAACTTTTGCGATTTTTAAAATTATTTTTAGGCAATTTTCAGGATGTTGAAAATTCATTTTTAAATTTGAGACCATTATTATTCACTTTAGGTCAATTTCTTTCTACTAATTGTTTTACTTGAATCTTTCTGCGCTTATATATTTTGAATTATTACAATGCTGAGGAAGATCGATAATTTCATGTAAAATTGTTGTTTACTAAATTATAAATATAGTTACATGCAAATTTATTTTTAGGTCATTTTGGGTTAATTAAAATATATTCAAGTCCTTGATTGGAAATGAATCTATCTATATTAAATTATCGATTATTGATTGGAAATGAATCTATATATATTAATGTATGTGATAATAATATCACAAACCAGATTTGTAGATTTTTCAAGTAACATTATTCGAAATAATGTACCAGAATCGTAATTCTAACATTTAGTCCGCATGGATACATTTTAGTGTTTTCACTGATTTTCGCAAATCTATTTAACTTAATTTTAATACATATATTCGATAATAATCGGGGGAAAAACACATTACTTTATTAATTTATTTTATAGGGACATTAAATACATTCTCAATTTTAAAAAAAAATATGAGCAAAGTAAAGCAAACAAATTCTTCCAACTGTAGTAGTTTAATTATTTTTAAAATCCATTAAAAAGAACTCCACTGGGAATGTGGTTTTGATGACTGGAGACATTAAATAATAATAAAAAAACATTTGAAAATTGAGATTAAATTTAGTGATAAAATATTGTCAAATCAATTGGGCTAGAATACTGATTTAGTTCTTGTATGTTGCATTTTAAAAATAACTCTACATATAGAAATTTATAGGAAATAATACAAAAATTAGGGAAATCACGTACGAAATAAAATTTTCGTGCGAATTACTTTTTGAAAATTTATTATTTGTGTGTGTGTGAGCTTAAACTCTAAGATATACATTTTTATTGCGCAATCATCGAATTGCATCAACACATTTTTGAGAATTTTTTTTTCATTACTAATGTTGCTAGTTGGAATATCACAAGTATTACCCTTTTATATTGTTGCTGTTGTAATTATTTATTAACAGTGGCCAAATTATCCTCAATTATGACAACCATGGTAATATCTACTTTATCTTTATTACATTTTATTTAAAAATATCATTGAACGCGTAGTATATAAAAATACATTAATGATTTCAGAAGGAAAAAAAAGCGAAAAGTATTAACTCGCTATTAATGATCATTTAAAGTAAAGAATTTTATCTGTTTCGATGTATTTTAAAACAAAATTTATTACAAATTTAAAATAAATTCTTGGGAAATGCCTTGTTAATAAAATTAATAAATATTGAGTAAACAAGTAGCTTGAACTCTGATGAGCGTAGCTTTAATGGAGCAATCGTAATCAAATCCATGAAAAAATAATAAAATTTACGTTCTGAATATTATATTTCTGTTTGAAGAGAAGACTTTACTCATTAAAATAATAAAAAAAAAACATTCACTATTAATAAAACGTTTTACCTATTTCAAAATAATAAAGGAAATATAAAGCTATTAATAACTCGGATACTTACTGTATAATATTCAGGTTTTAAAAAGTACACAGAACATAAATCATAGACGAAAATAAAATAACCATAAAACATGGATTACATAATATTTTATTAAACAAAAAGAAACAAATCATAAGACAGGAACACTTTTTGAGTAACAAATAATTATTTTTATCT
This sequence comes from Nephila pilipes, assembly GCA_019974015.1. NCBI lineage: Eukaryota > Metazoa > Arthropoda > Arachnida > Araneae > Nephilidae > Nephila > Nephila pilipes. The sequence goes on from BMAW01004455.1 coordinate 1,064,620, forward strand.
AAAATGACAAAAGTATGACATTTTTTAGCTTTTATTTCTGAAAAATAATCATTCCACTATTGTTACATGTATCAGTTTTGTTTCAAAGCAGAATGATAATTTTCTTTCGGATTTGCTATTTCAATTGTCATTCTGTCTCACAAGACAATAATTAAGAATTTGGAAACAGCATCAATCTCACTTTCTTTAAAACACAAATCACATATTTTTTCAATATAACACATGTATTAACTTTGAGAGATAGTAAATCAATTTAATATGTTGCAATCAATATAATACAGATATACACACATAATAATTTATTTAAGATTGCAATATAAGTATAACTTTACTTTCTTTTTATTTTCTACACAAGACCAACTGGCGTAATAAATGTGATTCCAACAATTACAGGTATGAGAAACAAAGAAAAACCTGGCAAAACTGTTCATCTTTAGTTTTTTATGTCTCTCAGTTTAACCATGGCTTAGGTTTTGAGCATAATTGGACGAGTTTCGCTCTTCGCGCACACTCGGCAGAAAGGTTATAGACATGCAGTTTAAAATACGCCTCAAATATACATCAAAGTTATAACACAGCAATTAAAATCACAATACGTAAGATAGATAGCAATACATGAATACACGGTGATACAGAAGGAAGTATAAATAATCAGTACTCATATACAGTGAAGCCGCGGAAACATTGCAATCGACATCAAAAATTAAATAATTCTTGAGATTTTTTTTCCTCTTAAAATTCTTTAATTCATTTTCACCGGATAACATTTTTTAAAAGATTAGTTTTCACATTTTTTGAGCGACCGACAATCAAATATATTAAAACGCAAAATCCTGTTATTATTTATCATAAAGTGAAACTGACTAGCTGAATTGTTTTTCGAAATTTGAACTAAAAGTATATATATATATATAAAATGAACAAAATAAAAATGAACTTTATACAGTAACAAAAAGTTTATTCAACTTTGTGTTAAATTAAAATTTATAAACCGAAATTGAAAACGGAGCATCTAAATAATTCTTTTTCGATGCTGTGTAAAATCATAAAAAATTATTTTAGAATCTTTGTAATATTAAGTTACTTAAAATTCATTTCAATCTAGGATTGATAAACAACGCCGGTGGACCAAACAAGACTGAATCTGAAGAGTTTTTTTACTCAGAAAAACAATGGTAGATCTCTCAGCTATTTTTTCATAGACTGATCTCACGTAATCTTTCAGATTTGAATTATAACTTATATAGTTATGAAGGCAATAATACTAAATTGAGCACTTCGGGCTACTTATAGAGATATACAGAAATCTGCATTTGCGTGAAGCCTTTATAAGCATACAAAACTATTTTCCATCGAAAGTTGTTCGATCATACAAATATAAATAGACTCCAACCAAACGAGCTGTAAAGTCATGATGTCGTATCTTATTTTTGTAACGTTACTCAAATATAGTGTTACAAATGCTCTCAACTTCTAAATATGCTCTTTCCTTCTAAAACTTATCGCTACGCTATAGCTGATTAAATTCCAGACTTCATCTACTAGTTTAAACTCGTTTATTCCATTTTTGTGTCCATTGCAATGTCTTTTGTGTCGGCGGGAAAGCTGTCTCCACTTTCCAAAGATAGAAGAGTGCTTCTCAAGAACAGCTTGAGAACGTTTTTACAATAGATACAATGCAAATTCCTTTGTTTACTTTATTTATATACAAACAGGTACAGTGGACGTTTGATGATGTGATTCGGTACAGGACAACTTGTTTGGGGGTCAGCTCTGGTCGAAAGGTGACCTTTTGCGGACGCTAAACAGCTACAGGGATATGGGTAGTTTACAAATTGTTCATCACATACTTTATTCAATGAGAACAGGAGGAAATATAAACACTAACAAATCATATTTTTAGTATATATCTCATTAAAAAGCACGAATAAAAGTATACTTTAAAATCAACACTATCAAATGAGATAATACAGATTATACGTTTTTTCCTGAAATGTTAATAAAAATATATTTTTTAATATCAATGCTGATTATCAAAGAATCGAAATAAAGTTGTTAAAAAACCAAAAGTATTTGATATTAGAGTTGTGTTGCCAAATTATCTACATTTCAATCCTTATTTTTTCTATATTTTTATTAAATTATCCATGAACTTTGAAGAGGATAAAATACTTATTGTATCAAAAGGAGCTATATTTTCTAGCTTGCCTTTATCTACTAAAGTTCAGATTCCACGACCCTACAATAATTTTTTTAAGAAATCATCTTTTTCTGTAAATATTTCTCTCGTCTTGTTTTAATAATAATAATAATAAAAAAACATAACAAAAGGAGTCATTCATAAAAAGTGGATTCGGAAATGATGAATTAAAGTAATATTTCTATTATTTTACTCGTTTTGTTATGAATATTAGAGCTACGTTTCTATGTAAGTGGCACGTCGCTTATATTTAGGATTAAAAATTCCAGTATGGAATGATATAGTTGATTCATGTATCTTACACGAATCTTAAAATCACGTCCTTTGTTCGAATCTCTCACAAAAGTTCACTGTAACTCTGTTTTCTCGTTTATACACTGAATAATAAATAGATTAAATTATAGTTTAAGGGTAATCCTTCAGATGAACAACAAACAAAAAACTAATAAACGTTAGAAAATATATTAACTATGTACAAAATAAATTATCACAGCAGCATGTAAATACATTTTCTGTAATATCTCTCTTGGCGAATTGGACTCTACAGGAGTGAACTGGACTAGACTGTTGATGGAATGGTTGAGTTGAGTTGTCCTTGAGACAGCTTTGGAAGATTTTTTTTTCAAAGTGAAACACAGAAGCTTTAGTGCGAAATTCTACACAGCGTTCATTAGTGTTCTTATATGTTCTGCATTACCTGATTTCATTCTTTCATTTAGTCACGTGACTAGATCAGAGCTCTGAATAAATTACGAATAAATTCAGAACTGAAACATACTCTCGAAATGAAAAACTAAGCTCGATCTCATCACATTTTGGAAAAAAAAATTAAAGACATGGGAGATGCAATTAATAATATTAATTACATGTATCAGTGTTTTAATTAAATTATTGATGAAAAAAATTTATTATCTCAGTATAAATTTCAATTAATATAAGCAGGATAAAAAATAAACCGTGTTTTACAACTAAAAAAAATTTCAGCTCATTTTTTTTTCAATTTAAAAATTTGGACTTATAAATATATTTTTCAAGTTACACAACTTCAGAAATTTTAAGACCTTACCAACACAGTTTTTAGTTTTATGATGTGTGACGCTCATAAATATTCTACAGATACTTTTAAAGATCATAAAATTAAAATTAAATTTTAAATTAATGCACTGTAATTAGATATTATACATTTAAGCATATATATCAAGAGAAAAATATTAAGTATGGATATTTTCAAACCTAAAATTACATCCTGGTTTATCTGAAAATGTAATAAATGCATATTTAGTTATTTTTTGTTATTGTTATCGCAATTCAAGCATTTTCAAATATTCTAAGCATTCTTGATTGAACATATTTTCCCCGTAATGTTTACATTCGCATAAAATTCAGTAAACATAATAATGAAAATTCAGAACATGTAATAACTAATTATTTTTTTATACACCATAACAAATTTTAAACACTCGATACAATTTTCATTTATACATGGACAAACGTATCAGCCACTAGAGTGGTTTGAAAAGGGACGAGACAGTATTTTTTACAAAGAAGCCAGAATCCTTCTGAGTGAGGTATTTTCTGGAATTCTTACATATTGCACATGTTGCCGGCTCGTCAAGTTGACCTACTTCAGCTACACACACAAAATTTTGTACATCGCACGTTTACAAATATTATTTAAAAAACTCACTAAATAAATAAATGAGTACACCAGAAACAAGCTAACTTGATACAATTCCTTCTTCCAGCAAGAATTAGAAAAATTCTTTCCAAATAGGCATTTTGATTAAATTTTATTTCTGTTACGTTGCATACGATTACAGAAAAGAAAAAAAAAGTCAAGGAATAAAACAATAAGTACTTGATATCAATAAATCTGTATTGTTCTTTTTTTGTCTTTGTTGTTAGAAAGTTATCTTAATACTGCGTCAGAAATACGAATCAATAATTTGAGAATCTCATAAACTAAAAATTCTAATTTGGAATAACGTTTGGTTATAAAATCAAGTATTTTTAAGATAACTTTACTTTCTTTTTCAACAAAGCATTATTTTTAAATTTAAATGAAAGCACAAATAAAAATATTCCAGATCTAATTTTGTTATGTAAGAAACATGGATGTAAAATCAATAGTTCATTTTTAGTGTTTCCAGAAAAATAGGGAAAAAAACAAGAGAAGAGTAAAAAATGTTATTGAAATTTAAAACAAGAAAAGCTATGAATTTTTTAAACAAGAATCATGACATTATATCTATTTTTTTTCTGTTTTCTGAAGCTATTTTTTTCTGTTATTATGGAAAACAGTTCATAGGGGCTATGAAATATTTTTCAAACAAAACTTAGTTGAATTCTTTTTTCCTGAGGTAATAATTGCTTTAAGAATGAATCATTTTTATCAATTACTCAAATATCAAATCAGTCGTTGCTTTAAAATACCTTGCAATGATATTAACAAGTGATTTGTACTATTTTAAATTATTTATACATTAACAAATATTCTAGGTACTTAATCTGTATTTTAGTATTTGAACTTTTAAGGAAATTTCTACTTTATTAGAGAGAGGTTTGCTCCTTTCTCATATTTTTTTAGAATTAATTTTTTAACTTTGTTGTAACTCAATGCGCGGAAAATAAATTTACAAAATTAAATTTAATTCTTTCACAGTCTAAATTCTAGAGTGGAAAGAAAAATTGTTTTGTGTATATTATTTCAAAAATATATTTAAATAGAACATTGGAATAAAAATATTTTCGCTGAAATAGAATGAAAATTTAGTATTATTAAAGGTTTATTAATATTCAACCTTGAAGAAATATTGGTCAATACTATTTGAATGTATTTTAGAATATATAATTGAAACTAAATCAAGTAAAAGATAAATACTTAAAAATTAGCAATTTCCCCCTTTCCTTTAATTCTTGGGGTATATCTCAATTTACATAACGTTTTACATTTCAGGAATTCTTTAAAAATCATAAAATTTTAGAACGGTTGTAATACATTTCACCATTCGAATATATTTTTTATTAGTATTATTCTAAAATGAATTTCAGGTGGTCATGGTTTAAAATACTTTCTGGAATTTAAGTCCGTTGCACAAGACTGTTAATTGGTTAGCCATCTTTGCGACACATCGAAAAGCTTAAATAAGTAAAATTGAAAGTTTAAATATAATCAAATTTTTAATGAGAAAAAGTTAGTTCGAACTTTTCCTTCACAAGAAACTTAATTTTTTTTATAAAAAAAAACCCGCTTCATTTTAAAATTCTGAAATTAAAAAAAAATATTTTTAGTTTTTTTTTATAGTGTTATTAGATCATTTTTTTTTCGTTTTTTGAAGGAGGAGAGGAAAGTCTTAACTATTTTGAAATACCTGGAGAGAAATATAATTTCGTTTTTCTCAGTTCGTATCAAACATAATTTGGAAATTCTAACATAATCAACATTTTTCATTGTTCTATTAACCTCAATTCTAAAGTCGCAGTACCTTGGAACTTTCAGATTAAATAAAAACTATAACTTTAACGGCGACAAGAGAGACAAATAACCTCCTTGACTTTCATTCATAGTATAAAATTTATTAAGGGAAAAAAAAATCTTATATTTTTAGTAAAATGAAAGACTTTTGGTTATTACTATATTTTTTTTCGATTTATTTTCTAGGGGTTAAAACTAGAATTTGGTCACAGTAATTGGCAATAGAGCTGTCGTTTCGTAACAAATAAGTAATTACTTCGAAGCGTCCTACATCCAGATATTTCTCCTCACGATTTTTCTGAGAAAATCATTAAAACGCTTTCAGAGTGACATACTAATATCTCGCGTGAGTTTTGGTCAGCCTTTGCGTGACGTAGCTTGGGTCATCGAGTTATTTTTTTCTGTAAACCCTGTCCGCGCCTGATGTGACCGATACTGGCAGCAGATGCGAGTTGTCCCGAAACTGCGGCGTTTATTACGTTAGGTGACGTCATACTTCCTATATTTGTTGCTTTTTCGAAAGCGAAGGAAAATCAGCAAAAAAATATTAAAGCGACGAAAAGATTCTATTTGTCGAATGCTGTAACCCCGATCTAATCAACAGTTCTTGAAAGTTTAATTTTTTAAAAAAACTTAACAAGTTTGATTTCAATGGTCATTTTATTTTGACACATTATAACACGTATGCACACATTTAGTTGTACATTTTCATAAAAAAGTATTAATTGTCATGTTTCAAAATTTATCAACAAACATCGTGATGTGTATTTATTAAACATTTAGTTATTACATCACACACGCATTATTAGTGTGTGTGTTATTCTTATAATTAATTATTAATTTTATACATTTATTTTTCATTTTGTTGTCCTAAAAGCATTTTGTTTTTCGCACTGTTATAATATGTAATTTATATTTGTATCACTTAAGTACTGATTATATAATAATAACTGACTTAATTTGAAAAAATAATGTACATTGTATTATCATTTTACTCTTAATCTAATTATCAACTCCCCTTGTTTGTTTTGTAGAATTTTCTTTTCTTATTTTTATAGAAAACAAAAGTAACATTTTACTGTTTTTAACAATACCTTCTTATAGAATTTAATTAATGATTTAATAGTTTCACATTTGAATGGCACATTAAAGAGATTACAGTTATTAAACAACGAAAATGCTTTAGAATTATACTTAGCATCCCACTAAAATTAAAAATATTTAAAAATCGGAAATGAATGCAATAATTAACTTTTCAGATGTTTAATATTTTCCTAGAGTTTATTTCAAATTTTAATAAAAATCACATGTTTTGAAACTCGCACACGAAATTTTCTTATGGATTTTTTTTCTTCCTATTTTTCTATTAAAAAATGGAAATATGACATAATCTTTCAAATCTGTACATATATATTGTGCTGCAACAGTATATTTGTCTGCCGGTAAAGGAATCTCTTTATAGAACGGACTACTGTAAAAAATAGTTTATTTTCAATTCTCAGCTGCCATTTTCCTCTGAACTAGATGGAATCATTAAATGAACTGCAAACTTTGAACGAATAAGTAATATGTGACTTGACAAGAATAATTATCCAAAAATGGTAAATTATTAAAACATTCTTGGATGTTGTAAATTAAAGGTTAAGGCAAATAGTAGTTTAATTTATAAATCATTGAACGGCTTTGAAAGACATATGTTATAGAGTTTTTCAATATTTATTAATTTTTTTTCACTTCCAGCAAGTGTAAAAACACTACACATGAAAAAGCCTGAAAAGCGCTTTGAAGTGCACTAATCCGTTTCGTCACCTCCCGCAATACGTTTTTCTCCGTGCCTGCAGTGAAGCCCTGTTTCCGGAGTCTTCCTGTAAGCTTTTTCCCCCTCTCGTGACGTGAAAGTCGGAACTAAGATCTGTGCCACGCGACATGGTAGAAAATCGATACCCGACGCCATTGCTGTGCGAAAGATGGTCCAAAAGAACAGTTTCTTTCACTGATTTTGAATTTCTGTCCGATTTTTGTTTTTCTTTTACACAAATGTGCACAAGGGATACAAGGGTATTTAATACTTCTAAAAGAATGGAACTAATTAATGGGAAGATAAATTTTTTTAAAAAAAGGACGAGATGATGAACTTTTATTTATAGAAAAATAAAAAATATTGATTCTTCTTGTTTATTTCGACATTGTTTAGAGTCACAATTTCATTTTAGAATAAAATCTGGTTTCTCTAATATTTCCGTCACGAGTTTGTTTACTAATATTACTAGAACTTTTGTAAGATAGGCTTAAAGTTAAAGTATCTCAAAAATTCTTGTAACCATTTTAATATTGGTATTTCATAGCATAAATAGGGTGAAAATCTTTGACCTCAAACGTGTTTTGTCAAATTCAGTTTCTAATCACTATGTATAACGAATCATCTTCAAAACTTTTTTACATTTAACTTTTTATTCTTTAATACAGTTCGTAACTAATTAATTTTTGGCAAGAATTTTTATTTTGATCTATTTTTATATTTTACTATCCACTGTCTAAATGATTGCGAAAAATAATAAATACATTTTCTCTTCTTAATTTTGAGGCCATCTTTTTTATTTTAAGAAAAAAATAATTTAAAGATGGATTTTACTCTATGAACTAGAACATCACGCATATGAAAATAACAATAATAGAATTTTTTTAACAAAACGAGTGACTTAAATTTTTTTTCATTCTAAGGTACTTTTAAGACGAATTTTTCTGATGATTAAGGAATTAAGTATTCAAGCAATTAGTATAATGTATAAGACAACTCAAATTAATTACTATCTAGTTACAAAAAGTATACAGTTTAAATTTCATTTAGTATCTCTTAACTGAAATTGAAATAACAAATAATTGAAAATTTTAATTAGTTCCAAATATGGTCAAATTACATTCTAGTAGTATTCCAGTATTTCCCTGCGTTCAAAATAAGAATAAATAGAATGTAAATAGAAAACGAAATATTTGAATCCGAAAGAAAAATAATTATTGTCAGGTTCAGATAAATTCAGAAATAAAGCCATAGAAGATACTCATACAACTTTCACTTAAGCACAATTATATCATTGCAAAGCAAAAGAAAAAAAAGTACTATGATATAAATGTTTTAAAAATATTTCAGATTTTAGAATAATTTAAAGTTATGTTCGTTCAATACAAATCTTAGGTTTTAAATTCAGTTAAAATTTCGTTAGACCAGAGAATATTTTTTATGTATTTAATGATAAATAATTTTTTGAGAGCTCCACTGCTTCAAACGAATAAGCTTTTGTTTTATTTTTCTGGAAAATCAAAATTGCTTAAATTTCTTAAAGCTCTTTTTCTCGAGCCCTAACCATTGAAGTACAAGTTTACACTTTTTACTATACATTAAAAAAGCATTTCGCCAAAAACAAAAATAAGATAAAAAAAAAAAAACCTCATGTAAACCATGATTATAATAAAACACATTTTCTAAAACAATCTATTCATATATAACAACATCACATTATATGATAAAAGTATTGTCAGTTGGTGTATACTAAAACTTGTTTTTCCCCCTTTTAACCAAACCATCCGGGTTTTTTCAGTCGAAATTGGTCTCTTGTATGTTTATATATATGTATTGAATAGAGAGAGATAGTAATATATATATATACTAAAATGGTAAGTCGCTCAAGAAGTGACACGCTCTATGAAAAAATATACAATACCTTTGTTTATGTTCTGTTCGTATTATATTTTTATGTTTATGCGAGGTTCACGCCGCTATGGAGCAGCACCCCTTGAGTTCGGTGAAGACCTCTGTGAAGAAGCTGGGCTCGCTATTGATCCTCAGCATCTTGCCACTGAGCAGGTTGATAACGAGCAGACACCTGTCCCAGAATTTGTCCTTGGAGTCCTCCACCAGGAAGGGTTTGAGGGGGTACGAGATCTCATTGCCCATGTACGAGTAGCTCAGATAGAGGCAGGTGAGGACCACTGCCTGGAGTTCGCGCTCGGACTCGATGTCCTCTGCGACGGTTTCGCGCACCAACATATACAAGAAGACGACGTTGGCAGGGTTGATGAAAGCGATGTCTTGCCATCCCTGCATCAAGAGGCTGCGGTCCACAGTCCTAAGCCACATCACGGCGTCTGTAGGGTGGAAGTCGCTGAGTCGTCTGCATCGTCGCCCAAGAAATTCGCCCAGGCACCGCAGGAGTTCCGAGGTGGATGCCTGAATGACCGTTTTGCGGTGCGGACTGGCCCGGGGTGGCCCCTGACTGGACGCGTCGGTAAAGGCCTGGGGCCCCACGGCTCCATGGTTGGAGGGGCGAACCAGGTTGTGGGCGGTGAGGAGGGCAGGCTTGGGCGGCAAAGGGGGCGGCTTCTTGGCCTGGTCCTGGAGCAGCAAGTTGTTGTTGTTGCGCACCACCACGTCCAGCTGGCCCGGCCGGAAGCGGGACAGTGAGTTCTGGATGTTCTTGTTGTTGTCCACCAGAGAATGGATGCTGTCCAGAGGCTGCCTCATCTTGTTCTTCTCCTGCTGCTTCTTCTTACTGGAGGCGGTGAAGTGCTTCCAGCTCAGGGCATTGATGAACAACGAATGTTTCTTGAAGTTGTGGTGGGTGGCCTTGTCGTTCCCTTTGGTGCCCTCCTTGTTGTTGTTCTTCGCGTTGTTGAGCTGCTCGTAGTTGTAGTTGTTCAGGTTGTATTCGCCATACTGGGGCTTGCGCTCGCGCGGCGAAAAGCTGAGTACAGTGCCCATGATGGCTGCGGCTGAGCTGCACACGGAGCACTCCTCTTCGCCAGAAGCCAGGTTCTCTTTCTTTCGAAAGCTGAGCTAGGTCTCACGCTGGGCCATCTCTGGGCGCGCGCTGGCCCGATGCTGCTGCCGAGCACATCGTTCCCGTGGACTGCTGGCCCGCTCACTCGCGGTGGTTGAGTGGCGCTCTCCTGAGCATGGGCATTCGAGGCGGTCGATGGAAATCGGATTTCTATAGCGGGTTGCTATGGAGACCCGCAAGGGGGAAACGATCGACCTGCCGGAGGGGATGAGGGGAAGTAACGGCTGGAAGAAAGCGCACGCTCACAGACTTGGAAAGGGACTTGTTAGTTTTTGTTTGTATTATGCAAATTTGCTTAATATTTCTCAATTTTGTCAGGAATTTTCCGTATTTCCGAATTCAATTTTTTGTGTTTTGTTAGAAATAAAAGTTCTCTAAAGATATGTGAATGGAAAGTTTTTTTTAACGGTATGAAATAATTATGGCAATTGTTTGTAAGAAATATTTTGTTTAGTTGAATTTTATTTTTACGTAAAATTTAGTAAAAAATTAGAAAAAAATTCTTTTAATGGAATAAGTTCGCAAAATATTCTGATTTGTAGGACTTATTTCCATTTGCACATTTTCTTGACAGCATTTTCTACAGAAGCTTTTGAGTTTTAAACGGGATGTTTTCACTTTATCCCGGAAACCTGTTTGAAATCGCTGTTGGTCTAAAGGTTTATTTTTGTCGCATTTTAAAGAAATCTATTGAAAAGATGTCTTAAATATTTATATTCTTTTGGATATAGAATTGTTATTTTCGTTGTAAAATTGTGTAACATCATATACTAGGGGTTTTGGCCCTTTCTTCACGATTAATTGTCATATTATGACACATTCAAACATAAAAACAAATGTGTGTAAAAATTTCAAAAGTTCTAATTTTTAAATCAATTAAACGTTTTGAATTCCTCTTGTTACTTTAATCCATAATTACGATTTTTTTACTAACAATATCTTACATATAATTAATAGTAATTTTTCTTCCAATCGCAGACCAAATTATACTTTTGTGAAATTCATTTTATTATCAAGCTGCGCATGATGACTTTAAAAATAAGTTCTGGAGTAAAAAAATACACAGACACCTTGAATTCATTCTACTAGTCAAATTCTATTTTAGTTGACATTTTAATATCGATAAATAATTAGTACATTATTGAGTGATTTAGATTCATTATTAATCAAATATTTTGAGTGATTAATATTTGAATATAGAAATAAAAACATATACGAACTTCAACGCACAGGAAGTAATATCGAAAGATAAAAAGTAATACTTACTAGTCACTAAAAGAATAGTAAGTATATATCACTAGTCATTAAAAGTAATACTTCCTATCGTGTCCCCAAAATCATTTAAGCCGAAAATTTTTTCACTAATTTGCAATTACATTTATTTCATTAAGATTTATACGCTTGTGAATTAAATACCCTGAGAAAATTTCAGAATTATTCTTGGGATTGACTAGTTTAATATTGGCAGCTATTTTTTGAAGTTATAATTGTTTAAAAAATTGTCCTCCAGTGATATTATTATATCATCATTTTAACCAATATTAAAGAAATATTTATAAATACATAAAAAAAAGAGTTAAAATATTCTTTGAAAACTCTATTTCCTATCGTGTATGTTATTGAAAAATTCGAATAAATGCTAACTTATACAAATTTAGTTCTATTGGTCTGATTAAAATACTTCTAAACAATAAATAATTATGGAATACACGAGTCAACCTGTTTAAAAGAATTGCTTTGCTCTAAAATTCTGGTAAGGATACAATTTTTTGTGATAATCATTTAAACATTTCTTTCCGAAACGAAATCCCAAAAACAAATAGTTTATTGTGAAAGTAAATGGCTTAGACACTGTAATTTTTCAAAAATTATAAATTCTTTGAAAAGATATTTTTAAAAAGATTTGATAAGAAAATGCCGCAATTTTAAAATTTGCTTGATTATTTACTGTAATTATTTCTTGAATTTTTATTTACCTTACTTTATAATGACAAGTGTAAAGATCAAATTCTGATACAAACTTAAAATATTCTTCAGACTCATAATATATAACATTTCATGGCCAATAAAACTATTTTTCTATTTACTTTAATATATATATATATATATATATATGATTATTTATTCGAAAAGTTGATCAGATTAGTGATAACATTATAAATTCTAAAAGAACGCAGAATTTTTAGAGAAAAACGCTTCAAACTGCTTCTGCGCAGTCGATCATCCTTTACTGTGTGGATGTACAATACATTGCAAAGAAGGGGAGTTAACTGACTGACAGCTAGAAAAGGGGAAATAACTGTGAGAAGTAAAGATACGAGAAGAGACTTCTAGCGAATTCATAAATAAGCAGAAATGGATTTGAATTGGGAATGAGAAATTTAAATAACAAACTCTGTATGTTGCTCATTTAGATTTATTTCTTCAAGAAAAGATTTTTTTTTTTTCAAAACCAATCTTTACTTGAATTGAGAATATAAGTATTTCTGGCGTATGGATGTATTTTTAAGATCGTATATGATTGCTGTACATGAAAATATAACAGGTCTAAGTTTAGAGCTATTTTGTTAACTTGAGAATCATCTTAAAGAAACAAATATATTAGAGACAATATTCGATATTCATTTGGTTCGCGTGTTCTTAGAACACATATAGATTTGTAATATCAATTATCTTGCTGTTACACAATTCGCAGTCGGGGAAGATTAATTATGTATGCATTTAAAATAATGTTGTCGTTATGTTTCTCCTATAGTTTTGTAATGCTCCCACTTCTTTATTAACGTTACGATTCATCAAGACGCAATAAAAATGTCAAGAATTTTTAAAATTCATTTATTATTGTTCCTGATAAGAGTGATCAACACATACATACACATTATAATTAATATTTTTTTTATTTATAATGTGGAGCGTTAACTTGATCTCGCCCTAAACCACATTTTATAACTCAGAAATCTACTAATCTTACTAACAGTAAAATTAGATCCTAGTCTAGTAATCAATCTTCGCTATTTTTGCTTCTCGATTGAGATATATCATAAAGCGAGTTAGGAAGCAAATTTTTGATTCCGAGTAGTGGTTCCTTTTTACACGATTACATCCATACAACATTACGTATGTGATAATATCTTCCTAAACATTTAGTTGTTATGATAAATCACCCTATCCTCCCGACTTATTTCCACTTGATTTGTTCCCATTTTTTTCAAAACGTCCATGAAAATATTTCGAACATTAAATCAAACGTTGCGCACATAGTTATTTCCAACGACTTTAAACAATGTTTCTAAAACCCGAAGAAAGATTTCATGGACACCTCTGATGGTTATTCTGAAGTAATTTATTTAAATGTTAATCGTTGAGTTTTTAAGACACATTCGGTTAATTTATGGGCGCACTTTGTAGATTATTCTTAAAATTTAGATACCTTCCAAAAATATACAGATTTTTACTTGAAAACGGAAAATTTAAAATAACACATTTAAGAACACACGCATCTAGAGTATTCTTCAATTTAAAAACGGGCCTCGAGTCTATTCATTTCTTACAATTTCATTCTTAAATACTCTTATCATTCTGTGATTGCTTATTTGTAGCAAGACGAGGGTTATTGATGACGGACTTTGTCATATTGAACCATGGTTATAGGACGGCACCTGAGATAGCACCCCACTCTCGAGACTTCCGCATCCACTTCAACGTTATTCCTTTGGTCTCATACAGATTTAACGTGTATCAATCCCACTGCTTGACATATCTGTAGAGGAATCTGGACTCGCACCCGCGAACTCACAGTCAAAATTGTGATATAGTTTGGGCCGCTGTAGCCTAGTTGGATTTCGAACTGTGATTGGCGGAACACTGGTGTTCCGTTCCACTTGGAAAGAAAATGCACAATTAAAAAATGTTATAAAGTAAGATTTATACAGCACAAAATAATTTTTGTATTAATAATCATTAATCATAGGTAATAATTGTAATAATTAAATTCGAATGGCAGGCAGAAAGCGTGTATACTTATGAAAAATTCTAAAGATGAATTTTCAGGTGTAGAAAAAAGCCCGAGAAAAAAATTACTTTCCAAGTTATATCTTTGTGAGTCAGAAGTTACAAAGATGGTGAGCATTGAAATAAAATTGAGATGTCAGAGCCTGGAAAATTCAGAAGAGGAGATACGAGTCGCTTTTTATCTTTTATTCATCTCAGTATTTTTGTAATCTGCAAAGATCATCACGCTTCTGTATCGCGTTAAATTTGAGAATATTTAAAAGTGTTGCAATATGAAGGGACTTTTAAATTAAGATGTTTACTTCAATCAAGTAGTTCTTCTGTTCTCTTATAAAATAAACCTTTTGAAGCAATTATGGTCACATCCGCGAAAGTAATTCTTAAACGATACGATCCTTTTTTTCCCCCATTCTTCTCTCGTCAGTAATGGAGTTATTTCTTTTTTTTTCTCATTGCGCCCTTGATTTAAAAATAAGTTGTCCACTCCTTTCTTTAAAACTTATACTATGTGCTGCAAGTGTTCCAATTAAATACAAAATGACACCGTTTTGTGTTCCCAGATTTTAAAGAGATAACGAATTAATAATGTTTGGTTCCATCCTTCCAAAAAAGGCCGAAGTAACTGATCATAGTCAGGCACTCTTGGCGGTGTTGTTTCCGTCGAGTTGTAAGTTCGAGTCTTGATCCCGCTCTAGACCCATCGTGTTGCGAGGTTAATACACATTAAATCGGCTGAGGCCCCAAGTCCTTCCGTAGGAGGAGTATTGAACTTAGGATACAAAGCTTATCCCCGTCACCTAATCAGGATTGAGAGTCACGAGGTCGGTTGTCAGTAGCCCTGGTATTGTTTCTAAATGCAGTTTACTTCAAAACAAGCAATCCTTATAATTTTAGTAATAATAATAACAGATGGATTTTACGCTCACTTAAAATATTATACAGTGGATGTTTAAAAAATTGAAACAAAATGTTACTGTTGTTTTTATTTTAAGTGTTGGACAGAATGAATATATATGAAGCATTTCATAGCTGAATTGTATCTATATTAATAATGTTATGTATATTTTTCTTCAAATATATCGATTTTATTATGTATATGGTATTTATTTTCTATACTAACCGCAGTAGTCTAGTGGTCACGGTCACGACAAAGAAGCCGGTATTGTTTCACCGAGTCATGAGTTGGTGTCCCGATACTTCTAAAGGCCCACCAAGAAACGGGATTGATACACGTTAAATCTACTGAGGCTCCAAATCTTCCTTTGGCGTGATGTGGAATTTCGCAGAAAGAGGTACCAGCTGAGGTGTCATCCTCACCACTTGATCGAGGTTCAAAATTATGTCTTCAAAGTCCTTGTGTTGTTTCTATAAGAGAGCCAACCCCATTTCCTAACTCGGATACTTTTTGAACCACCCTCGTACAAGGCCCCGATGAGTTTTTTTCAAATATATTTCGAACTAATAATCGGATTCGATTGATTGATT
This sequence comes from Nephila pilipes, assembly GCA_019974015.1. Lineage (NCBI taxonomy): Eukaryota > Metazoa > Arthropoda > Arachnida > Araneae > Nephilidae > Nephila > Nephila pilipes. Next base: position 1,080,626 of record BMAW01004455.1, read on the forward strand.
GTTTATCAAAGTCGCACTTAGAAGCAACACAAGGTCTATTGGTAACGGATCTAATAATTTTGAAACGTGCTATAATCGGATTCGAATTAAATTCAGTGCTGAAGTTATGTAAATCATTTGATCTTTAACTGTGCAAAAAATTATTATAATTACTGATCCAATCATCCCGCTGTGTTGAAAAGTGATTTGATGGTACAGATTCCATAATTAAAAATTTTGTTTTGGAATTTAATTCAATATTTTAATTAAGGTAAGTAATTTTTCCTCTAACTCCATTATATAGTTCCCTTTAAGCCATAAATATTCACATCAATTTTGTTCAACTGCGATGATAACCACGAAAATTATTATTTGGACTGTCATTTTTTTGGACTGTCCTTCAGGGGAGGAGACCTGCTAAAACTATTTCTCATTAGAAAATCTCTTATCCATTATTAAGAGACATAATGGATACGAGAAACTTTCCGATAATCGATGCTCATTTATTATTCAGTCGATCATGAGGAACGGCTTGGTTTCTGTCGCCGTGAATCATTTAAATGATTGAGTCAGCAAGTAAAAAGATGAAGAGAGAAAATTACGCTTTTTTCCCGACTGGTTTTTCGTCAGATGTAACAACTCCCGAAATTGTTTAGTTTTCATCGGGGGAAAAAACAAAGTAAAGAAGAACTGGAAATTAAAGAAGTTTTCTTTTAAAACCAAAAAGAAAAAGTCGATAAAGGAAATACCGTATTGTTTTATCTCTTTAAATTCTTCAAGATTTTGAGCTCTTTGGGAAGGGACTTAAATATGCTTTTTAAAAAATAAAATTTACCTTGAGTGCTAATTAAAAAAAATGTGAATGCTTTCGTCCTGTTGTAGATGTTATATTTTATGTAATATATATATTTATATGTAATAGTTTTACTACGCATTACATGTGTTTTTTTTTAATGTAACTGCTACATTTCTCAAAATATCATTCTAGCATTCTAGGCGAATTAATCATTGGTGCAAAAAAGGGGAATTAAGTTCCTAAAAATCAAAGAAATATATACAATTATATTATATAATATATATATATATATATATATATATATATATATATATATATATATATATATATATATATATAGGAGAAATTTATTTATTAGGACAATTTTCAACAAAAGTATTATATACCAATATGTAACAAATGTTTTCTTCATTCTCTACCAGATATATAGTTTAGGGCTACAAATTATTTCAAAGTATTAAAACACGACTTTTAAAATGAACTTAATACTTCCAGAATAAAAATATTTTTGAATTTTAATCTATTTAAAAAAATAGATTAGACTTTCACACTCTTATGATGTTCTGGAGTTTATTATGTATATGTATGTATGTATATATATATATATCTTCTATATATATATATAACATATGTATATATATACTCTCTTACCATAATAAGATTCTCTTCTTAATGTATTCTAGAAATTGAGGAAGAGATAGAGTAGAATGATTTCCGAATTATACAATGAGCGGCATATTAAGGTCCATGGTTAACTTTGCAACTTATACTATTCGTTTATATTTTTCTGTTTAACATTAGACTTTTAGGGGGAAATGCAAAGGATATGTTTTCGTATTTGAGATATGCATGATGCGTTCTCAGTAGAGTTTCTTTATGGATGGCCAGATATTCAGAGAATTTCCTAAGCAAACATTGATTTACATTGCAAATGATAGCACAAAATAATGCTTGCAACACTGCTCTTGTTGAGAAAAAAAAGCGTCCGTGTTTAATCTGTTGTCGTTTGGAAAGATAGTCAGAGTTATGTACGTTGTATGAAATTGAAACAGGTATGGCAGATAAGCATTAGAAGGTACCAAGGATATATTTCTGCTTTAAAAACAGATAGTTTCTGGGTTTTTTTAACACATACTCAAGATTTGGTTATCAATACGCTCGGTATGAAAAAATTGCACACCACTCTTTGAAGATTTTGAAGATTAATGCCTTTAAAAATCTTGAATGAATCATAAAAGTATTTTAGAAAACTTTATTTAAGAGATATAAGAAATTTATTTATCACTGTAACAAATTAATTTTTAAAACGACTTTAGCAAATTATTTATTACAATTCTCTTGATTTTAATTTATAAATACATAATTCTATTCTTTTCCGATTTTTTTTTAAAACAAGTCAATTTATTTTTCAAATTTTGAGTCAAAAATGTTAAGTACTATTTCTAAAACTCCATAACTTTTTATAAAACGTTTTCGCAAACTTTCCGGAAGAGTTCAGGCTAACTTTTTTTTCCAGCTCAAAGTTTATGCAAATGCTTTGAAAAAATTGATAGCGCTAAACAAGGATTTGAAGGAGAAAAAAATATCCAATGAGCGTGAAGCTTTTCCACCCCACTCTACAAATGACTCATTAACTGCGATCATTAATATTGAGTCGATTTGCGTGACGTCATGTACAAGGACCAACTGCACTACGCATGAAAAAAGTCAAACCTAGAATGTCCGCCATTTTGAACCTTGTTATAATTCCTTGTAAGATATTTTGAACTTTCTCGCATTAGGAACGGAATTTTTGAAATTTTAGATATTTTAAAAATCAATTCATTTTTAGAGTAATTTTTCATTTTTATAAATATTTTTAATCGATGGTAAAACTCTTTGCTCAACAAATGAGCACTTTTTTTTTAAAAAAAAAAAACATAGTTTATATAAACTTTTAAGAATTAAGTGTTTATCTATTTTAATTAAGGAACGTATTTGAAAAGTTGTTTGTTGACTTAACTTCTGAACAAACATAACATTAAAAATTAATTTAAAAGAAACGAAAATAAACTTTATAATTTTTTTTGCGCTGAACAAAGTTTTTAAGACCTTAATTTTCCCTTAAATATACGAAATTGAATGACTTGTTATTTGCCTAAATAAGCCAATGAACTCTTTTAAAATTATGTTTTCTTTGAACCTTTCGGTGTTCCCGACATTAAAAATGCCGATCAGACACTAAAGAATCGATCAATGTATTCTTCTCTTATAGAAATAACATAAGTGTATAAAACATGAACTGTGGTGCTTAAAATAAGAATAACGAATGATGCAATTTGTGTGTGTATATAAAGGATTTCATAACAACATATTAATGCATTTAATTTTTGCCATAAATCGAATCCAACAATAATTTTTTTTAAAAAGCAAGATTTAAAAACATGTTAAAAATAGCAATAGCATTAATAATAAATTTGCTTCTCGACATTTCTGAATGTTAAGACTGCAAAACCATTTTCTTACATTAGAGTGTTGCGTGGTTATTAATGGCGGCATGTAAGGTACCAGACCGATCACCAACTATCTTTTTCCATTTGCGAAACAACTCACAATTGAACAGAGGGTTCTGCTGCCCCCTTTTTTCATTCCCTCGTATCCCTCTTGACTCATTCTCAAGGGAGGTAATAGTCATTGCGTAACTGTAACCGAGCGCTATCGAATTAAAAATGCTCCCGATCTGATGAAATCGCAAAGAAAATCGTCTGACTGATTCATGCCGCTCTCCATCCTCTGATGATTAGTTAAAAAGACGAACACAAGCTGCGTCACGCGACCTCGAACAATTAACAGTATCGTCTGTGGATGAAGGGTGTACCTCCCTTTTTGGTGGGTAAGCATTCAAAAAAAAAAAATGCAAAGAATATTTTTTAATAGTGTATATGGAAGGTTTTGAAAGTTTGCGTTGCTCTCAGAGGGTAAGGTTGGTTGCTATGGCAACATTGTTGCCATCCACTAGCGAAACGTTAAAAGTAATTTGTTAGTCGTAAATGGAAAGAAAGATGCTGTTCCAAGGGAAATGCGCACATTAGGACTCAAAAATATTCTTGAATAAGTGATTCTTTCGTTTTATTTTGATTTTTCTGTTTCTCTTTGCTCCATTACTTTCTCGTTTAGTGAAGAAAAGAATTATTCCACAGAAATCCTTTTGCAAATTGCATTGTCATGACTCTACTCCTGGACGATAAGTTTAGTAAATTTAAAACACTAGTTATCCTATATTTCTGTTAATATTAAATGCATTATAATAAGAAATTTCTTTACAATTTTTTCCTTCTTTTATTTTGAATGTGTATCATACATTATTTACATCAAAAACAAATACTTCCTATGTAAATACACTACCAGACTTTTATCAATTTCTTTTAACTTTGATTCGAACTCTTTAAACTAGTTAAATTTCTTATTAACTTTAATTCTTCAATTGACAACACAGAAGGTGCATAACGAGAACTAAAATAAATTAACTTCATCTAATTTCGAATAATTCATATGACATAAATTTTACTGAAAAATAAGATTTAAAGCAACACTTAACTTATATAAATTATTTGAATCCAGTGGAAATTAATAGGATAATTTAGTTCACGTTATTCGAATTCCATTATGTTTTTCGAAAAGTCAAACCCTCTTGTCGATTGTTTTACCTCACAATTCTTTTGACAAAATTGTTATTACTTAAAAACATTTTTAGTGTCATTTAATAAATATATATATTTTTAATATTTCTATTTATGAAGGAAATTATATTATAAGAGCGAGAAATTTTTCAAAAACTAAATCAGTAAATAAATACATTATTCAAAATGAATTATTTAAATATGTTTATTGAAAGTCCTCAGAACTATGTGTCATGAAATGAAATTGGAAGAACGTAATAAATTAATCGGGTTACGATTAAAACGTAAACAAAATTCAGATTTTTTTTTTTTTTTTTTTTCAAAATATTTTATAATTTATGTTTTTTGTGAATCAACTAAAGATTTTGCTCAAAATATTCTTCAAATAATATTCCTGCTGAATGAATAAATGAATAATAATAATAAAAAAATCTTCTGTATCTGAATAAAAAAAAAGGATGAGGGTTTCACAAATCTCTATCAGTCATACTGTAACAAACCGCCTTATTGCTTCGAAGAGGAATAAGAGGTGCATTCTGTTGGCTTCCCTGCTGAATCTCTAACAGCATTAGGAAACGCGTTTTACAGCTGTTGCCAGACGGAGCTCGTAAAAGTGTTCGCAGTTACAAATATAGTTCTCTCTTCCCGAATTCTTTGAATACTCTTAAGTTTAAATCGAAAACAGAATTAAAGTCTTTTCAAAGTTTTTAGGTCACTCGCAAGCAAATTTCACCCAACATCAAACTTACTAGTAATAAACCACTATTCGAGACCCGTTATCAGTAATTCATCGCTCCGGAAGCTACGAATCATAAGTTTGGTTTTCCTGCGAAACAAATATTAGTCATAAGAAAATAATTCATAAAGAAATCTTCAAATATGAAAAGAAAATTAACGTATGAAGCCCTTGAAATACCTAATGTGTAGGTTATAATTTTAATCTGATTTTGTTGCAGTGGTTTTAAGTACACTGTATTTTACGTATGATATTTAGCTCTTGTTTGGCAAATGCATAAAATTACTCAAATTATTGGCTCACATCCAAATTCAGAACGTAATTTCGTTCTGAAAGCTAAGGCTCGATTCAGATGTCTATTAAAAAAATAGTTTGGTTTCTAGAAGCATTCAAGAAATAATTGCATCGAGAGGGAAAAGTCGATCTGATTTCTCGTTAAAATTGGTGTGGTATGGCGTGAAATGGAAATTTGGCATATAAACTCAGAATGTTATCAAAAAGACAAAACAATAGTAGGCAAATGAAAAAAGAAATTCTTCATTTACCTATTACTAGGCAAAGTAATAGGCAATAGATTTTCTTATGAAATAAATAAAATAAAAATGAGTCCAAATCATTTAAAGATACGTACATTTATTTAACACAGAGAAAACAAAGTGAGAAAAACACGGCTATCCTCCAACACTGCTTCCCACTAACGGTATGTTTTGGGGAGGGGAGGAATGAAAGGGAAGGAAACCTCTAACCAAGTTCCACCAAGGGGTGGGAGGTGAATGCAAAAGGGATATGCTAGGTTGTGGAATTCGAAAGCGGGCGCCTGCATCATCAGGGATGAGGGATTTAGCAGGAAATAGTGTTGGGAGAAGGGGGAAGGGAGACATGTTTCCGCTATGTGCATTTAATTCCCCCCTTTTCCTTCTTTCCCCAAATCTCTCTTCCTATGGCACGTGATAGCGAGATGGGAGGAAGGGGGGATCGATCGCGTGCGAGAGATTAAAATTGTTATCCATATTCAGATCGGCAAGCGGAACGTATGTTTCTGCGGGGATTAGAGTTTTCCGTGTTTATGGAGATATCCATTCGATTATTTTAAACTATTTTGTGGTGTTTTAGACCAAGAAATGACTCTTTTAATTAAAACTACTGAAAATATTATTTGCGCAAGAAAAATGTCAACAACAATGAATCTTAAGAAACTCTTTTTGAAATACTGAGATATTTGTTTTGATGTAAATTAAATTAGAAAGTCTTGAAAATAAGAAATGAAAATAAAGTTTGTTGTTAAGAGATCCTGAAAAGTATAGGGCCCTATGTCATTGTTAAAATCAGAATACAAAATTGCTTTAAACACACGCACACTCATTTTCTATTGTAATTTAACGAGTCACTCTGATCAACACAGTCACAAACTAATACAGTTAGGCAATGAATGAAACAAAGACTTTATTAAGAAGTTAATCCTTCGTCTATTGTTTCTGTAGATAATTTCCAACAAGTGTCAGACCCTAATCAAAAGACTAATCTGAAAATATTGTACTTAGATGTAGTAAATAACTAGGATCCGAATCCTTAGTCGACTTATAAATGAAGTTTCCCATTCACTGATCCTGTAAAATTTTTCTTGGCTGTGTGAAACAACGTAATTTTATTTAGATGTATCTCATTCAGGCACAATATTTTTAGGAGAAATATTGTAGGGGCAAAAACAACAATCCGATTCAAATGCTTAAATTATTTACAAAATGTTCAAAACAGCTCATCAAATAGTTCCAATATTCTGATTATAACAAATATCCAGAACAGTTAATCAGCCCCTTTTCTAAAATATTTTTTTTTAAATAAAGTTCGATATGTTAGTTGTAGTGTTCGCCTTCTAATCCTTTCTTCTTTGGATTTTCCCTTCGTATTAGAACCATATAAGATTCCATCACTTTCTTGGAGAGAGAGACATCAATTTCCATATCATGGATCATCAACCTTCAGCAATAAATAGCCATATATCAATAGAAATCTATATTACTGATGTAGAGTTTTTAACCCTGAAAGTAGTCTAATACCTATTTGCCAAAGTTTTGATGTTACAAGGATTACATTTAATACAATACAAAGTAACAACGATTTTGATTACAAGGATAACATTTGATACAATACGCATTAACAAGATACATAAACATGAATATATGACGTAAAGTTACCTCGTATGTAGTGATATTGATGAAATAAACTTAATCTGGTGAAGGGAACACTAAAAATAAGCGAATTTTGCCCTAGTACTAGAAGTTAACATGAGTCGCGGTCACTGAATACGCTGCGTAATTGTGACCAGACATTATGTACAATCATATACATATTTCACACATTTAAATATAGAAACTCTAAAGTTTTTATTTACAATAGGAAACAACAAGACAGTTATTTATAACAAGAGTCAATGAGAATACAATTGTTACATTTGAACAATTCAACTTTGAAATTCAATTTTTTAACCAAAAAAACTTTCCGCTTGGAAAGATCATTCAATTCGGTTTTACATTTTTGAAAAAAAATATCGACACGAAATATTACTGACTTGCAATCATACAAATATCTTGAATTTTTGTCAAAGCAGAATATAAAAAAGAAAAATTCAACCTTAAGCATCCTTCTCGATCCACAGTAATCGTCGAGAACTCCTTTTAATGGTCGAAGAACGTCCTTCTATACTATGGGACATCTGTTTTGACTTGGCATTCTATCTTGTTTCGAGAAAGGCCATTTCCTCGGGAGAAATGAGTTTGTGTCTGCTACGCAGGTGTTCCATTATCCAGTTCTTCATGTTGTAAAGGATCCTGGTCTAGGGATGCATAATGGTGACATCACTGGTTTGGTTTCTTACTGGTGATTCAGGTGAATTGCTGTGGACTCTCTTAGCTGCTTCCTTGTCTGCCAGTTTCGCTGTGCTTAAAGACGTCTCTTGATCGGAACTGAAAGATACAATGATTGACGAAGAGTGCGCTCGATTTCGTCAGGGTAGAGGGTGATCTGCCTCTTTCGTGTGGTGGCATTCCTGTCTCTTCGCAGTTTTGGTGTTCATCTTCCTTCCTGACTCATCGACTTCTCTCTGCAACGGTGCTCTTTTCGCTAATTAGTTGTAGATGTCTTTGAAGAAAATATCTGTTTTCTTGTCAAGTGTGGTCCACGGCGATTTATTTTCGGGGATTTCAGGGATGGACTCGAATTTTGGCTGGAAGCCCTCGACTGATTGGTACTGCATGCACTTACTGGTTTGCCACTTTGACTATCATTAGGATTACTTTGCCCTCTAGAATTCTTCAACTAATTATTATATCGGTGATGATTCATCAACATTGATCATTATTTTCTTATTGATTTTCAAAATGACAACATTATTTCGTAACATTCGAATTACATTTAAAGGTCCTTCAAGTTTAGGTTGAAACTTTGCAACTCCATGGTTTTTCATCGAGTTAACCGAATGTGCTTTAATAAATACCTAATTGTTTATCTATATTTGAAAATCATGTCTCTTCTTCTTATAATACTTCAAACGTTAACGCTTTTGCACTCGTTTGGCGTTTTACCTCAATCAATAACTGTTCGATATTTCCTTGTTGGGGAACTTGAACCAGTTTTTGAGAAGGTGTTATTAATTTGTGATTAAGAAAACGTTCTATGGGCGTTTTCACCGTTGTCTCATGGGTTGTCGAATTGGTTAATTAAATGGTCCAAAGTTGCATGGTCCTATCGCTTATATCTAGCATACATACGAACCTAATTTCGATTAACCATATCAAAGGGCTCGACTGCAGCTTATATAGAGCAGTTTTGATATATTCTATATTCAACATGCGATACAAATAATCCCTCTAAGATATGGAAGCACTGCCTGATAAACCGAAAGACATACTGGTGAATGCGTTGATCATAAGGTAGGCAGGGGATCAAAGTTGGTTTTCCGATACTATTACGAAGTTGTTTCAGGGGGCTCGCAGTGCTACGAGGGAGATCCTCACAAAGTAGCAGCTTCTTGAAGGAGCTTTTGTTGTAGGATTTCTCAGTTCATTTTCAGTTAAACTATTTATGATGTGCTACAGAGAAGTTATTTTCTGAGCTGAAAAAAAAACTGATTCTACACACACATTATTATTTTCCGATGGTATTTTCTAATTTTATTACTTAATACTATTTTTGTTTAAATATAACGTAATTTAAAATTTTTTAAACTTCAAATAGACTTGTAACGTATTTATTTTATTAGTTTTCAGGCATAAAGTCCACTGACAATCATTGAATCATTCAAAAGCTTTTTTTCTGGAAATAAAATCTTATTTCTCAGAGACAGACGGGCCAAAAATAATGCAATTTTGGAATTTCATTTAACATACTACATTCAAATTAACATAGTGCTTTGTAATTCATTTATATTATTTTTTTCTATCTCTAAAGAATTTTTTAGTTATCTTGGGTGATTTTTCAGGTTCTGGAATTATATGTTTATTAGTTTTTTTTTGAAAAATATTATAAAATATTAAAGCCAATAAAATTAATCGGAATTTAGTTTTTTTTTGTTAGCCATGTACAATCAAGGTTCTTAGCAATATTATTTTCATTTAAAGTCGAATTATTGTTAATTATTAATAGAATAGTAGTTATTACTCGTAAGGTTATTTTTAAGCAATTTTAGAATATTCTTCTTCAGTTTAAAATTCATTCGGGTGTTAGACAATCATTTTCAGCCTTTTTCATACCATTCTTGCTCATTTGGTGGTTGCGATGTTGTGAGAATTTGAATTCAAAGCTTGTAATAATACTATAAATAGAAAATCAGTTCTAAGAATTGAAAATTCAGTACTGTGTTCAAGATAGAGCACAAATGTCAGAATGAAATAAAGTGATATCCGGAGAGTTAGAAATTATAAATTTTTTATTTGGATTTTTTCATTTTTTTCACATACAAACGAAGTAATAAATAATGTGACAACGAAGACACAAAACAATATTTTTTCCAGTTCCAGTTATAACAATCCATCCATAAACCTACGTAAAAATGAAACATATTATTAGTAAAATAAAAACACCTTTATACTTGTGTAAATGTATGAACAGTTGTATGAATTAGAAAAGCCATTTTTTGCTCGATTTATTTTAATTCATTTCTCCCATTTAAATAGTCTTGGACTGTTAATTATTTAAACGCTGAGAATAACGTAAAATTCTTATAAATATGATTTGCAGGAATTAAAACCAGGTCTATAAAATGAAAATCATGTTATTTTTTAAATGAGAAGAGTCAAGGATTTATCATTTGAATTTTTTCCTATATTTTGAGTCTCAACATTTCATCAATTTTGAATGAAATGATAAATTATTACGATCTAATTCTGAAACGTATACAGTTGTAACTAAATTAAAACTTTTATAGTTTTTTTTTTATTTATCAATCATTTCAGAGTTTTATTTGTCGATCAAATACATGTAACCATATTTATTAGAATTTATTAAATAATCGATACTCTTTTCTGCTAACTTTGTAGAGAAATGATGGTTAAGATATTGGTAAAAGCACGGTTTTTATACTTAAGGTCTAAAAACATGACTTTAAACTTATTTCTTTAAGGAATTGATTTTTAACGACAACGCCCTACTGAATTCGATATTTCCTATCATGCTGCCATCTAGTACTACAATTGTAAGACGAGGTGAACATTACTATGGATTCCTGTGAAATAATACTTAGGCAAAAATACAAAGTTTCTCAAAATGTTTTATCTGATGCGCTGTTCTCCTTTGACGAATGAAATACTATTTATTCAAATAAGATTATATTATGTATATTCTAAATTACATTATTCAACCACTTTTAGGGAGTAGAACATTTACGAAATGCATTTATTGGCGAGATATCGCCAAAGATGCGCAAGAGAAATGTTAATATGTAAATGTTGAAAAAATTGATCACTTTGAATGATGAAAGACAGTACAAAACATCAACCAAAGAATGTGAATGACTGAACTGATCGTCAAATAAATTTATCTACTTTAGAATGCAAGTTAAAGTATTCTGTTCTCCCAGATACACTTAAGATGTAAATATTTATAAACTTACAATTCAGGTAGTGTTGTTTAGTATTTGTATGCGTATCCAGGTCCCTGGAAGTACATCTGCTGGTGACCACTACCCTGTTGTCCATGGGAAGCGCTGTTGTGAGCTTGGACTCCATGGGCCTGGGCGGCGTATCTGTTGTGGGCACCGCTTCGGTCATGGGCGGCTTGGGCGTGAGCTCCAACATTGTGGTGGGCAGATCTGTCGGAGACTCCGTATTTGGCGGCCTGAGCTCCGTGGTCGGCGGTGATGGCATGGTGTCCGGCCTTCTTGTCGTAGGCGTAGGCCTTTTCGTATCCGGTTCCCTTATCGTGGGCGTAGGCACCGACGTTTCTGTACTTGCCGTAGTTGGAAGCTGCAATAAAAGGAACAGCTGATTGTAGGGCTATGGGAGATATTACAAATTTCATTTAAACTTCAGTAGGGTAACACTGACTGATGATGGTCATTCTCTTGCTGCGAGATACGATTTATGTTTACTTTGCCTAAGTTGTATTAAGTGGATGCATTATCAAACAATGTCTTTGAAGATATAGATCTCATATTGGATTGCTTATAACTATGGATTCTTGAAGATAGTACGAGATATGAGAGCTTTTTATTCATTGTTTTGGAGAGAGAGAGAGAGATCTGAAAGAGTCTCAATCTTAAGGGTGTGTGAAGAATCTATATTATAAGCTTAGTGAATTACACAACATATTTGCAGCCAAAATAGCCTCGAAATCACACGTTCCTTAAGTATTGCTTATAAATGATCTATTTTAGAATATTTTGATAAAATATTATGCTTAGTATAAAAACCAATATATTGAAATATTCTATTGTATGTGAATAAGAATTTTCCATTGAAGTAAAAGCTTGATATTATAAACTGTTAATGTTGTAATCTTAAAATTCGCTCACATACAAGAGGTTACTTGCTTAAATATCTACCGCATTTATTTCTCTCTTTTACTATGTATAGTGAATTTATTACAAATTGTTAATTTGATTTGAAATAACATCTGTTTTGAGCACTTAACCAGGCTTTCGTCGATAATAAGCAATCGGATTTTAACTTAAACTTTAAAAATATATCATTAGTACAACGCAAAACTCAAGCAAAGATTGCGTGTTTAATGGCTGAACTGTCGTAAAATCAATTTCCAACTCATGTGTGTCCTTTAGAATCTGCCTTATTTGAATAAGCAAGCTGGTCTTCTATTCTTTATGAGTTGGGAATATATGACTTATTTAAGCATCATTACTTGGACGAATCTATTCTGTATTCATCCACTTTATGTTAAAAGAGTAATTATTTCAACTATATATAATAGTTTTTTTATGCCTTAATCATTTGTATAGGTTTATCCAAGATAGACTATGAACTCACCTTGAGCTCCATGGGCATCGTGGCTGGCTTGAGCTCCAACGTTGTGGTGTCCATGAGCGGCGTGAGCACGGTCGGCATGGTGTCCTCGGTCAGCATGGTGGGCGTTTCCATGGGCAGCGTATCCAGAGGCGTGTTGTCCGTGAGCTCCATAGGCGTGTCCCTGGGAGGAGGCAGCGACTGCGGCGGGTTGAACCACCTGGTGGACGACTGGGGCGGCGTGGTGGGAGGCGTACTGGGCCATGGCGGCACCAGCCATAAGGAGGACGATAGCGATCTGCAAAAGATGATTCTTCATTTAGTGAATGATACCATATGCTACAGACACAGGTACATAAGGATAACTTCAACTTTACAAGTATGCTCTGTAAATATCTGATGAGCTAGAATGTTATTTTTAACAGTTTGCGATTCGAATGAGGGAATATTATGGAAATAGAAAATTTTTATTATACGCGGTTACTTTTAGTATAAATTAGTTTTTCATACATTTACAAAAAGAAAATTATTTCATTCAAATTCACTTTAGGTATCAGGGGTTCAATCAGTGTCTAGTTAACGATTAGGACAATTGTAAGAAACTCAAAACTATCCTCTAATCACGAGAGAAAATGTTTGTATTTCCACTGCACTGGAGCTCTAATTTGGTGCTTTTTTGATACAACGTCTCCAAGGGAAAGGTCACGGCTTGGTAGCCAAATGGTTATAAGCTCGAAACTTGATACATCTATGATAATAGCTGCCTATTGAGCTTCGGATAATGTAGAGAGAGAATTCTTTTTGAAGTTCATTCATCCCCACTCGCCAACTAGGGCTTGATGGTCAAATCATCGCAAAAAATAAAAAAAAGTTCACTCTGATGTAATTTTATTTTAATCAATTAAAAATCCACTGATTTCCTCATTTAAAATGTTAAATTAATACATTGTGAACTGTGTTAAGATACTGCGCAGAGAAGAAAAAATTCAAGATGTATGCACTGGATAAGCAGAATCTAATATCGTTAATGTCTTATAGAAGGTGTCTAGATAAATATATAAAATGAATATTTTTCTCAGTGAAAACGCTCCGTTTGATTCAAATTTGTTTTAATATGCTTGACACTCAGAAATACTTTTGCTGTAATTTGTAAAACCCTTATCAAAATAAGCTCATTAAAAAAGTGCCTATTCCTGATACATCTATCAACTCATCATGTATTAATTACTTTCAAAGGTCAATATTTACGAAAATGTAATATTTTGAATGAAGAGATGAAAAAATTAATTAGAAAGGGGATGTGACAGCCATTGTTGCTATGTGTCACTGAATATTCTTCATTTTTTTAAGGAAAGAAAGTTTTAAATATTTTTATAAAAAGCAAATTAAAAGTAGAGATCTCAATTTGAACTTCTCCACCAAGGCAAAATGATTCATTTAACTTGATTTCTTAAGATTTTTCCTTTCTTCTGAAAGCGATATACATATTTTTTGAAAGGAGCAAATAATTTTTATATATAAAAATTATTGTTTTAAAAGTAATATCTGTTTATTTTAGTTTAGAACTTATGATGTTCTAATGATAAACAGCAAGAAATGTAAAACAAACTTCTTGACCAAAAAAAAAAAAAAAAAAAAAAAAAAAAAAAAGGGAGGCAAGTTCATCAATAGGATATTTTTTTGGGGAGATCTTTTTTTCTAAAGGTTTTATTTATTACATTTTTCTACCCTTTACTCTTCCTTTCTGAAAGTTTTTCGAAATCTTAGTATATTCGTGCTCAAGATTAAATTTATAGTCTTCAGAATCTAGCAAATATTTTATTTTAATTCATCGATACTAGTAAGCCTTCTTGTTTGAATAAGGTGAGAAAGTTTATACTGTGCCAAAGAACTAGAAAATTTATTTTTAGAAAAGGAGAAATTTAACATGTTTTGAATTAATAAAGACTATTTGATTTACTCAAACATTACTTTCTATTAAATGTTGGTTTTTATATATTCTTATGCCACAAATTTATTTTTAGTATTTAAATTTTTACTATAAATTATATTATGATGGAATATTTAATCAATGAACATTAATATTCATTAAAAGGTAATTTGTAACATGAATATTAAATTATAATTACTCTTCCCATTTTTTTTCAAAGGAAGAAAACTGAAATATTAAACAAGAACTTTGAAACATTATCAAATGACAGAAGTATTTTCAATTCTTTTCCTTAATAAAATTTTTCTTTTTTCTTTTATCAAAATAATTTCGAAAGACATAAAATAAAAAGCTTTTATTAGAAATTTATTGTAAAAGTAATACTTGATTTCAATAATTTCAAAGAACCACGTCATTAAGTACTCATATATTGTTATACATTTTTTAGATTCTGCTCAGATTAACTTAATTATTTTTAACTATATGAATAAATTTTAAGATTTTCGCTTGCTTTAAAACAGTTCTTAGTTATTCTGATTTTATCTGAGTCAAATTAAATCATTTTCAAAGAACTTTCAAATGGAAAATAGCAGGAAGAATAAATTATCATATTTTTAGCACACAAAATATTTTCTTCTAAGTTTGATTTCATTTAAGTTAAAGCGATATTTTCTAAATAACTAACTCTACTTTATTTCAAAAATATCTTCCACTAAGTCTGACTTCATGTCAGTCAAAAAATATTTTTAAATCTTAATCAAACTGCTGAATGAACACACAAGGAATCTATCAATCTTATTGTTAAAACGATAACCAACTGATTTGAGTCTAGAATAACTCTGAAATGATTGTTTCAAAACCGTAGGAGAAAAAGATACATAACCAAATACTCACCACTTTCATGATGGAAGGATTGGAAGACTGGATTAGTCCTTTAGGAGAAAAGAGCTGAACAGAGTTTGATGAAGTCCGTTCCTACTCAACCCCTTTTTATACCAAAATCAGGTGGCCAGAATCGAAACCGAATATTCGACCGGTTGCATTTTTTGCCCTTGGGTGTGGCCACTTTCACTTGACCATATTGGGGTCAGTGTGGTCTGACCTTGCTGACGCGAAACGTTCTTTCAACCTTCCCACCTGTCCACGCTGAAGAGACCCAAGACGCACCTCCGATCCGAGATACTGGAGGAGTGCTTGTGGCAATCGCAGACACTTCCTTAGTGTTCGACCCGGGTGCTTGGAATCGTAGATCATCTCCGGATCACCCTTTGGATTGGAATTGCAGGACATCCTTGGAGACTCAGGGGGACGGGGGTAGGAGACAAAGTGGTTGGATACATTTTGCATGTTCGCTCCACTCAGCACCTTGAAAGT
The DNA here is from genome assembly GCA_019974015.1 of Nephila pilipes. Lineage (NCBI taxonomy): Eukaryota > Metazoa > Arthropoda > Arachnida > Araneae > Nephilidae > Nephila > Nephila pilipes. The sequence goes on from BMAW01004455.1 coordinate 1,096,551, forward strand.
GGATTGCCAATAGGGTCATGGGGAGTTATGAGGCAAGAGATGATGAAGGTCCTCCATGAGATGCAAATTGCTTTCGCCCTCTTCTTGAACTGAGAAGGGTCCTCTGCAGAGAAGGACACCTACGAGTGGATAGCTTATTATCTTCAATTGTAGAACAATTCTCATGAACATCATAAAATCATACGTATAATAAGCACCATTTTAAAGTGCAATAAGTCTTGGAAACCTATTGCATATTAATATTCGCTTAATGCCAGTAAAGGATTCTATTATCTGCAAAATGAGACCTAACTGAAAAATAATAATATCTTGAGATTTTTTGAGCGTATTTTGGATTCATGCAAAATACGCTCCCTCCCAACCATATATACCCTACCCATTAAGAAAAAGTCCATGGCACCACATAATTGAGTAATAATAATTATATATATATATATATATATATATATATATAAATTAAACTTAAATATGCTTTTGAATGCGAAGATAGTGTAAGTGATTGAACTGTAATTGAATAAAAAAAAATTTTCATGAAAAAAATAAAGTAGACCCAGAAAATAAACTTTAAAGGATCTTAAAGAAGATAACTAAAATTCGATCCTATGTCGTGGAAACAAGATTCAAGTTTAGGACATTACTTCATACAGAGCTCAGTTCTTTTTTCAAAGTAGACAGCTTAGATAACTTTCTAGAAACAAAATATTTATTTGTGAAATTTTCCATAACAGCATATATATATATATATATATATATATATATATATATATATATATATAACTCCCTTTTCTCAGTTTTCAGTCGATAATAATATGAAAGATTATTTTCATTCGTATAAAAAAAATTTTACAGTACAAGATCTATTACTAAGATCTATTAAAGTGTTTCTAAGAAGAGCAATGGTTTAAGGGGAAATTTTTTTCACGTGCATTGGCTGTATTAAATGCACTATAAAATAAGTAAATTATTACTACATGCAATAAAAAATTATGATATTCTCTTAAAATAATTATTTTTTAATGAAACTTAAACATGGGCCACACACATAACTCAAGGGCAGTGCAAAAGTCCAGCAATATGCTGACAATTATTATTTTTCTAAATTCATCACATCATATTCAACTATATTAACTTTCAAATTTACTTGAAACTGAATACAATATAAAAACAATACGTAATATTATTACAGAGGAGGAAGACATTTATATGAAGAAATATAACGTAATATTTATGTAAATGTTTATGTGAGTACATTCTACGAATAACGCATTAACTCTTATGCTTCAATTACCGTCTCTGAGTAATCTAACCGACTATAATTTTTCAAACTCTCCCCCCCCCCGATTTTTTTTTTTTAAAAAAAGAGAAATTATAAGCTGTAGTGTCTTTTATGCATTGTACATAAATTGGAGGGTGGGGTGGTTAGAAGTACTTAAATTTGTTAATAACTAAAATAGCCAAGATTCGTTTAATGTTTAATCTATCTATCAATTTTTCATGTCTGAGTGAACAAGATAAAAAAATAATAACTGATTTTCATATAATTTATCTAAATAGAAGAGTTACTTCAGTTGAGGTAACTAAACTAATTTTTACAGTAGCGAAATGTTTCTCATATTTGTTCTTCAGTTAGAACAATATGAACGTAACATGCGATTATATGATAATTTTTTAATTTAAAATGTAAGTTCAGTGTATAAAAAAAAAAATTTGAGAAAGAAGAGTGAAACTTGCTCTGAATATTTACTTATGAAATTGTTTCTGGGAAATCGAGTAGAAACTTTTGGCTATTGTTACAAGAGAAAGTCAACATACGAGAATAAATAGCTCTTTAAAATAAGTTTAATGAGTTATTTAATTAAGTAAATTAAATGAGTGACAAGGAAAAAATAAATTTATTTTTACTACGTATTAGTATAGATTAACAAAAATGAAAATGAAAATTTTACAGACAGGCTAAAATGTTACAGTAAAGAAGCAATTTCATACTTATTAGAGTAATGTATTAATTCTTTAAGCAGAATTATCCTTCAATAAATTCTCTATATAATCAGTTTTATTTTTTTTATAATAACAGAAATTGAACTTTCGCATATAAAATAAAATCTGATTGTCCCAATATTTGTTTGCTATGATTAAAAAAAAAACTCTTACTACTATTTATAAGTTATTTCGTTAAACAAAAGAATGTTATACATTTGTTCTCATTCATATAAATTTAACACTCAAAAATCCGAGAGACAATTTAATTCGTAAAAATTTTTAATGGAAGGATCATTACATTTTAAGGGATTAAAAAATAACGAATTTGAAGCATTTAATAACAATTGTGCTTCCTTCTTCACTTTAAAGAACATTCATTAGACTAAAAAGTCGTCTGTAACTTTTTTTCAAACAGCTTCATTTCATGCCAGAAATTAAACAAATGTATCATAATTGATCATCATTATCTCGTTACATTTAGTTGTTTATTAGCTGTTAAATTCTTATTCTATTTGTCTACGAGACTTCATTATCATTTCGGAAAAATGTATTGAAATATTAACCAATTTCTTATTTTAAAAAAAGAGTTAAGTCGTATTTTATGTAACGAAAGGATGACTATGGGTTTTTTTTACTTGAAGACTTAAAAAGAAATAATTCATATCTAAATCACCATTATTGTAAGATTCCCGAGTCTTATAATTATAAATTAATTTAGTGTTTTAAAACAGCTGTTATGTTTGTAACTGAATGAAAGCCAAATCCGTTGATTCGATTATAAAAACTCATCAGGAATAAGAATTGGAATGTCCTTCTGCACGTACGAGGGTGACTTAAAAAATGTCTGAGTTAGGAATGGGGAAACTCAATGTAGAATTGTCCTATGATAGTTTTTCCTTTTCTATTGATATGTCCGTGAACTCTTCGCATCCCAGAAAAACGTCACCATCACTTTTTGTGCTATCTTCACCTTCTTTGGAGAAAATTCCCTGGAAGTAACCCTTTGTTTGGACTGCTTCTAGGTTCCCTGTATATAATTGTGCATCCAGGTCGCAGTGATGACGACAACTCGACACGGTAGTAATCAAAATTAACCTATGAAGCAATGTCAAATTTGTTAAGGTGCCATTCAACAGATGGCAATACTTTCCTAAGTAAAGCCATTTGTCGTCTACTTTACGAACCACACTCATGAGCCCTGAACATTTTTTTTTTTAAAATTTAAAACAGCTTCAAAACTAACATGTTTTGATTTTACTATCGTACAAAGAATAGAATGTTTTATCAAACTACTCATTTTAATTTGAATCAACTGACGATTGTCTGCATACAATCAGTTTCACGTAATCTGCCTTCTGTACTGTAATTATGGCCACAGTCGCCGAGTGATCCAGTATCGAACTCGTGGCTGGCGTTATTTCTGTCTAGGTGTGAGTTACAGTTCTTATTCTAAAACAGACCCGACGGACCTGATGCACAGTAATTACATTGATGCCTAAAGTTTTCATGCTGGCGTGGGGTATGGAAATTTGAGATAGTGGGATACCAGCTCATTTGTCGTCATCTAACATAGGTTCAAAATGAAGAGACACGTCGCCAACAGGCCTCTTATTGCTTCTAAGAGAGAGAGAGAGAGAGAGAGAGAGTATGATGCTATTGAGTAATCTATTAACCTATACTGTATATTTACACGTTAAATTATATAAGAAATGAATGCTCCAAAAACTTTGAAGACTCAATTTGATAGAGCCTACTTTTCTTAAAAAAATACTCTTTGATGTAAATAATCTTAAACGGAGTTTACATGTTTCAAAATTTATCAAAATTTGTTTTGTGTTCCACGTGGTTTTGTGTAAAAAAATGTGATCTCGAAAGAAACACCAGATGCAAGTCTCGGAACTTCCCGCTGTAAGATTTACTATACAATAAAAACTGAAATTTTTTTTCAGAACATCATGCGTACTTTCCCCCCTAAAATACATGATAATACATTTCATTTCATAAAAATAAATGTCAGATGATAAGAAAAATAAAACGAAAAATGTTGTAAAAATTAAGTAAAAATTTTGTTCATGTTAAAAACAAATGAAATGTATTATCGCGATATAACTTGATTTAAAAGGCTTTTTTATGTATTTAGGATTCAGTGCACAACAACAGATGTGTGTAGGGGAAAAGGCTTGATTTTTGAAAGGAATGCAATGAAACTAAATTTTATTGTTGGTGAAAATAAATAGACTTGTCTTTAAAAGACACTGTAACATATATTTTATGAATAATTCCAAATGTAATACGTCTGTAGAAGAAAGACAAGGTATTTTTTTTAAAAAAATGCATTGCTGTCGTAAAGTGAGAAGATATTTTGTAAATTCTTAAAGCGCCTTTGTAACGAATTGAGCAAAATATCTGTTAAAGAAGGTAAATATCCTTTTTGCAGAATGTGACGACTGCAAAATCAGATTAATAATTTTATCTGCAGTGATACTCGGAGATTAACTTCTTTTATTAATTCGAAATAAAAGGAAATTCATAGCTAATTATTTAATAAATGACACGAAGAAAAAGAAAAATCTGTCATGGAGCATAACGTAACAAAAATAAATTTTGTAAATTTTTTTTCAAAATATAATTCCAAAACAATTTCCAAAGGAGAAACCAGAACTGAATTAAGTTTTATGAGCGAATGTAAGTGTTTAAAAATATATTCAGATAAAAAAAAAAGCCCTTTAAAATCTAAAACATTTTCAAAGACGTGACTACGCTATGCAAATGCACATTTAACAACAACGAAACGATTGTTACCACTAATCATTGTGCAATATTCTGGTGCGATGCTAATTTAACTAAACTGGCACGCAACTAATGAATATCCCATCGAGACATACAAATATCATTATTATGGAACTAATGCCGTCGAAAAGTAGGCCTGGTGTTATGATTAACGCGTTTGTTACATTGTTCGAAAAAGGCAAGCCGACTAAAGAACACATTTAGTCTCATAACGATTCACGCCTGGAACTAGAGAAGGGTCGAAAGCGAAAAGTCGTCTTCCGCCTTCTATCTCGAGGGGAAGGGACCGTGGACACGTCGTCTGCTCATACCGCACAGACCTCGACCTTTGAGCACACTGACCCACTTCGGAATGAAAACCCGTTCCTCTGCATCTCCCCACCCCTGCTATCAGGCCAGCACTTTCCCTTTTCATTCCGTTTTTTGAACTCCTTTCGGACCGGCAGTTGGAAGCGTTTCTTAGATGCTATGCAGAGTCGAAGCGATGAAGGTAGTTTTCATTGAGGTTGTATTTAATCTTACCGAGATCTAAAGCATCTGCAGAATGATATGTGGCTCTCTTTTGTCTCCGTATATTTGAAAATTCGATTTCTTTAATTTCAGAGCAAAGTTTCTATGCAATTCACAAAAAATGTTCGTATTTTTTACTGTTTTCATTCGTAAATTTCGTTGAAATGCAGTAATCTTTTTTATTTTATGAAAATTAAACTTTTCGCATTACAGATTTCTTAAGACTAATTTTTAAAGTATTTTGAATAGATCCTAATGCAGTTGTCCTTTATTTTAAAGAAGCAGTGAATAATCTCAAATTCGTATATTTCATTCAATAATTCGATATCCTCAATGTTTTCTACTTCATCCATTTTATATGCTTCAGACATCTTTTAAAATTTTTAAAATAAAATTAAAATTTATAGTAGATTACAAATTGTTTAGGATAATACAAGTTATTGCAGATTACGACTTGTTTCTAAACAACTATTTTTACAGAATGGAAAAATTGTTTTTCGTTATATCTAGATCGAAGTTATACTGTATGTCACAGAAAAACATCTGTGTTTGATAATGTTTTCATCAATACATTTTATTTAAATTCGATAATTTTTTTAATGAAAATTCAATTTTGTAATAAATTTTTTAAGGCTAGATTTCCAAAAGTGTTTTAAATAGTTTCAAAATGAAGTTGCCATTCTATTTTAACGAAGCTCTTAATATATCGATATCTTCAATTTTTTCTACTTCTCTTGTTTTCAAATATTTTATTATCCTTTTAAAATAAAATTAAAATTTTCGTATTAAATGAAAACCATAAATACCATAGCTTCTAAGTCTAAAATTTAAACTAAAATTTGTGAGTAAAATTCTACTACGAATGTGTTCATGTAGAATTCTGTTCGAAATTGAGTGGGTAAGATCGAATCGAATAGTCAATTCATCTACTCATAATACCCTCTCGGGCTCAAGTTTTAATGAAATAAAAATTATTGTTTGCGAGACTGTATCATTAATAAGATATTAAGTGAGTGAAAGTTAACGGCGTAAGAGCCAAATCTAGCGAAACTGCGCCAATCATAAGATGTGTGATCTAGACGTTAGAACAAAAGTTTGTTGGTTGTATGGAATTTCTGACATTGAACCTTCATGGGCAATATTGTGCTTAAACAAGGTAGAGTAGAAGAAATGGAACAAAGGAAAACATTGATTGACGAGAAGGAGTATTGAAAATAGAGAAGGATCGCTAGGGTAACTCGGGTGTGTGTGTGGGGGGGGGCTAGTCCCCCATGTTTACCAAAGAGAATAAACCTCACGGGAAAGAAAAAGTTCCAAGGTACCTTGGTGAAATGATTCCCGTTTTTCCCTATAGAATGTAAACCTTTGAGAAATAGTAGAATAATTTTGTTTTCTTTCAGTCGAAATGAAATTGTATATTAGAAACATTTAATTGAAGAAGTATTGAAACTTATCTAATACACTGAATCTTGTTATATTCTCTTTTGTTTGTACGTTCATTTAACGTGATGTGATTTCTTTTCACTGAGAGTAGATTAACTTTGTGCATAACACCTTCTAAATTTACTGGAGCTTTGAACTGATTTAAAACACAGCCGCAGTGTTGTCTTGTTGTTCCTAATATTTTAAAGATTTAGCTGCTTAAGAAACGCTCATCGCTTTGGGTGAACTCTCACTAAATGGTTCTACTTACGACATTTATGAGTTAGAGTTAAAAGTTCAATTAAGAGATATGATCAGCAATAACAATATATATATATATATATATATATATATATATATTCTTAGATACGTCTAAAATTTTTAAAAAAGCAATTAAGAACATATTTTTGTTCTTTATTTCTTTTTAAATCCACATTTATTTTTTTAAGCTCGAGCTACGGCCAACTGGAATTAAGTCATTTATATTTTAGAGTTATATGAATAAATTCTTTAATGATAGAGTTACGAATTATGATTTGAAGGAAACAAATATTCAAGAATTTTACATTAATCAGTTTCTTTTTTTCCGAGTTTGTACTATTCATCACATGATAATTGAATTCTTGCCCGATTGTGTCATTTGTGGCCGTCAATAAACTTTCAACTTCTTCAAATTCTTAATCGAAGGCTTACTTAAAACATTGGTGAATTTTCCTGAAGAATTTTTCGATTCTTCTTGCATAGCTTTTATTTTATGAAAACTAGGTCAACTTATTTTTTCCCAACTTGTAAGTAATTAAAAGTGTGCTTTTCCAAAACTAATTGAGGTCTCTTGAGGCCTAAGTTTGAACGAATTGAATTAGATTCAGTAGCTTTTGTGGTAGAGCAATTATTATATGGAAGAACTAATAGTTTTGAATGCGTTAATGTTTAATCATTTCTACATCTAAATTTGAAGCAATAGCAGAACTGATAATAGTTTTCAAAGAATTTTCCATTGTATGTTTTAAAAACTCGTTGTTTCCATATCTCTCGGATCAAAAGTAAGCTAAGTAACATAAGATATTTTTTCAGATTGTGAATAATTTATTATATACATTTATAATATATATTCTGTTGCTACAATGTGTAAATGAAGATTGAACAGAACTTTTTGCCTGTAGTAGATTTAATTTTCAATTTCTAAATTTATATGAATTTCTCCCTTCTTCAATATCACCTATAGTATCCATTTAAACAAACAATTAATGAAACGACAACTTCTTGATTTCAATCAAGCTGATTTTAAAAATTAATTAAAGACGTAAGAATTAAAAAATCGGTTGCAATATTTATGAAATTTTTGAACTGAGTTAAATTTTGGGGAAAAAAATCCGTTTTAATTAATTTTTGTGTTATAACACGCAAAATTTATAAAATCTGCCTGAACTACTTACAAAAATATGTTATACCAGAGCTCTACAATTTACTAAAATTTGTATTGCTTAAAATTATATATTGAATATCCTGTAGATGAATTTGGATCTTAATTTGGAGTCCATAATTAAAAATATTATACAAGTTTCTGTTTCAAATTTTCAGTTTCAGTTTTTTTTTTATTATTATATTTTAACTTTAATAATTCTGGATGATCTTCTTAGCAAGAAGACTAAATTTCAGTTACCAAATTGATTTATTGACCCAAACAGAATTTATTTGAAAACCTAGAATAACAGTTACATCGTAATGGAAGATAATATTTGATAACTACAAACAATATCACTATGATACATAAAAAACAGTATTCCGCTGAATGTTACAGAATTTTTACTTTTCTTCATTTTGATTGAGATTAAGTATTTACTTATATAAAAACTTCTGAAAGACTGCTTTTAATATTCAAAAAATAAAATAAGTACTTTTTTGGTCTATGTAATATCTATTTCGGAAAACATTTTAATGCTCTGAGTAGCAAAGCCTTTTTCAACTTCCATATCAGTCTTAATTTCAAAGTGACTGACATGCAAAAAATTTAAATTTTTTTAAAAATAGGAATTTTAAAGTTTTTACTTAGTCTTTATTGAATTTTTAATAAGGTATGAAATTTACTAAAATACTATGTTCGACTTTCAAGTATCATAAAGAGAAAATAAAGAAATAATCGAGCTATCCCTCTCTCTTTATCCCCATTGCTTAAATTTTTTTTTTTTACTTTAATAAAATTATCGATCTATATTCTTTGTTTACGTATGACTTATTTTTATGTCAAGACAATAATAACGTAAAATGATATTAACCTTAAATTATTAAAAATATATAATTCATAAATTTAAAATTTCTCAAAATGTTTAAAAAGTTATGCAGCATTTGTCACATCCTGTTGAGTTTCCTTCAAATGTCATTCGATTGGGAACAAATTTCCCATGAAATTTCCTCTAGGGCATTGTTCGTCCCCATTACTTAATTGTCAATGGATTTTTCCGAGATATCTCTAATTTGAGGTATTCTAGTTTAGAGTAATAAATAAATAGAATTTTATAACGAATACAAATACATAAAAGGGATTGAAAAACAATTTTGCAAAAAAAAAAAAAAAAAAAAAAAAAATACATGCATGCAGTTACAAACATTCAAATGAGTAGGATGATTCTGACGAAATGCAAATGGGTTTATAGTCTATTCAATGATGTCAAAAAGTGGACAATCTAATATGTATACTTATTTTATTTTTAAACTTGCAATGAAGAAAACATTTTTCTTGGCAATTCGCAAAATTATTTTAACTTTGAAACATTATTCCAAAAACCAAAAATCAATGATTTTGAATTTTCGTGGTTATGCTTAAATCTTAAGAGGACTGGGTGGTAATCTAAAACTGCTTAAATGTATCGAATATTTTTAAGGAATTTTCTGCAGATAATTTGTTCATCATATACAAGCATAAGTATTGGTTACTATGCAGTTGTAGAGTTGTTCTAAAAATTCACGCCTCTTATTTATTTACATACGCCTTTCAAAAAATTTGATGAAATATTTATAAATATGTTAATAATATTTATACAGTATTGGTACTTTATTGCGTCTTTTTATTAAATAATTTTTTATGAAAGAATACTAAAAGGCTTCCTCTCCCCAAAAAATAAATAATCATTTACAATAGACAGCTTAAGAAATGAATAAGAAAGTTAAATTTTTTCTTTTTCTTTTGCAAAGGAAAATTTTTAAGGTAATATTTCTTTCAATCAAGCGCAATACTTTTAATAAAACCTTTAATTATGTTTCCCTCTTTAATGGCTTACCAAAAGTCATAAAAAGTCAAATTCGAAGTTAACTATAAAAAGAAATAATAATTACATAAGAAAATGCGGTTTTTTGTTGCCAATTAGTTGTGAAAAAGAAACTATTGTTAAAATTATCTATCTCACTAAAATGCAAGACCGTTATTTGAGAATGCGGAATAAGGTTTAGAATTTTAAGGGCTTTTCATGGTTTCATTTAGGCGCTGATTTTTTTTTGAAACCCTTTTCCCTCGTAAATAGAAAAAATACTGGATTTCGAAATTGATATGTACACTTTTTTGTAATCTTATCGAATATAACGAGAGAATCACAGTTTGTTACAATTTTTATAATTGATCTATTTTTATTTCTTTTTCCAAAGCTGTTTACTTAACCACCTACCCAATTGAGATCAGTACAAATGCTCTGTTTTTTCCCCCTTCTAATCTTTCTGTCATCTAAGTGACATGGACGAATTCGATCATTTTCTGACCGCAGAAAATATTACCCAATTCTGCGGTGAAACTCATAGCCGCCGGACATTGCTTTTTTTTTTTTTAATGTAATAAGTTTAAGATATCCTCTCTCTCCTATATTCATGGTCTTAATTATACGCATTTCATAAGCTGACCCTTCCACTACACTGTGTATAAAAAAAACTGATGCATAAATCATTTTTTGTTGATATTCAATCGCAAATCGTATTTTTTGAGCTGATAATCCCCAAAGTTAAAAATATTGAGTACTTTGATAAAACGGTATGGTACTATTTTTCGAAATTATTTAAAATAAATATTTCCGTTTTAAGGCTTTAATTTCGTAAAATTTGAAAAAAAAAAAGGCTGAAAAATATTTAAGACATTCGAAAGAAAACAAATGAAATTTGCTTATTTCTCTCTCTACGAAAATATAAAGTTATTATTTTAGTTATTTTTGGGTCAGATATTACTTACCTTCTTTCGTACTTAATAGTCGTATGCTATAAGTATTTGATTTATAAAAATAAAAAAAGGGCTTGCTTTATTTAAAAAAAAAATTTAAAAGTTTTTTTTAAACAAAGCAAGCATGTTAGACCACTACCAACGCCAATTTCTTTTAAAGCTCGATCTCTAGTTTTAGGCTGTCTTTGTTTCGCTCTAACAGAATTTATATAAAATTTTAAATATTTTTGTAGTAGGTGTCTTTTTTTTTAGCAAAGTGTAGTCAGAGGCTTTTGTTTAGAAAACTCGCAAACTATCGTATACTCCCAGAATTTCTAAATAAATCATGGTTCTTCAGTGAAAAAAAGAGCATACATGATGAATTTTTACATGTCTCTGATGGAACTATGATTTCCAAATTAACTACAAAATAGACAGCCATTACTTTAAAACAATGATTTTCAGCCACTGTTGCGAAAATTATTAAAATTCGTACTCACAAAAATTATTAAAATTATTTTCCAAGCAAATAAAACAACACAATAAGCCACATGTGTACAGACGCACTTATGCGTTTTCACATACTCTTATACTTGCTACAGATGTGTACCTAGATTTTTTTTTTCAGAGATGAAAACTTCGTAAAAGGTGATCCTCAACACGTTGGTAACGTTTTTTAAAATCATTCCGCAATATCTTTGAATTTATTTGTTCATTACGCTGAATTTTAAGATAAATCATTTCTAAAGTAAAAAAATTGTCAATTTTAAGGTATTGAAAATATTGAAAATGTAAAAAATTTCTAATTCATCGTGTTTTATTATAAAAGTAAACATTTCGTTGTGCTTCTTAAAAATTTGAAATCGATGTTTATTTCTTTGAGTGTTCTTCAAGTGTTCATTTCATATCTATGTTTTATAATTTATTTTTGTAAATAATATTTTATTTTCTGTATTCAAGTGGAAAAGTATATTATAATGGTTAAAATTATAAAACAGGTCACCAAGTGATCTACGGGTCATAAGTTGTCGTGGCCTACTATAAGGTAATGTTAGAGCCATCATCTAATGTAAGAGAACACGACTTAAGTTCTAAACACTTTTTCATATAGGAAAAGGACCTAGTATTAGAATCATCTGGTGTGGGTATACACTCGGAGTAATGGACTATATCCCGAAAAAATTAAGTATGTTCAGTTTATAAATATGTCATTTTTCATATCAGCATACAAAACAAAAAATTCTTTTTGGCATTGTAAATAGAACAAGAGACGAAATATGTAACATTTTTTATGCACAGGAAAAATTGACTGATTCAGAGAAAATGAAAAAACACATGTTGTTTTCCGTATTTTAATATAGTCGCGTAATTGATGTTGGAGCATTTTTTTAAAATTTAAAAATTGTTTTGGGTTTTATTCTTCAGCTTTTGGTGGAAACGCAAACTTCATAAATATCAAAATTCTTAAGAGTTCCTTAAGAATTAAATCGAGAATTTCACGATTCAATAAATTTCGTACCATTTAGAATATTTGCTGTCGTATCAACCGTTAGTAAATAGATTTTATTTGTAATTTCTTAAATGGTATTGAATCTACAGCTCTCTGAATTTTATGAATTGCGCAAATTTTATCTGAAAAAATACAAATGTATTACATTTTATGAAGACAATAGACGAAATATTTCATTTTGTGCCGTTATTTTTTAGTAATATCAGGAACCGTTAATAATTTCATAAATTAATACCGAATCAAATCACATTGACAAACAATACTTTTGGCTGTCATATATTTGAAAACAATGCTCATTTAATGTAAAATCAACAAATAAGAGCTAAAACAATGAAATCCTTTCCTAAAAAAAGAGATAGGAATTTGTAGATTTAGATTATATTTGACTTACGGTTCAATTGTTGTAATTAGCAAAAATTATGTTTTGAAAAAAAAAAGAAGATAAAATATATAAGTTGTTAATGTGTTATAGTTAGCTGCAGGAGTGTTGACACTGTTAGAAGTTATAACTAAGTAGGAACACTGAAATAAAGCTCTCAGGGAGTTCATTTGTTTATTTCATAATCAATAAAAGCAATAATTTCAGTCATAAAGATATAAGGAAAATAAATATGCACTGGTTGTAGAAATAACTCAGGCGTTATTCTCTGTTTCATTTTTTATTCATTCCTTTTTGAGGATATCTGCCGAGAAATCGTTATCTTCGCCAAATTTAAAAATGTGTGACTGGACCTTTGACTGCCAAAATTGAAATAGATGAAATAAATTATGAGGAACTATGTATTAGATCTAAGTCGGAAAAATATTTTAGTTGCATTGAAGAAGTTTAAATAAACCAAATCAAACGTAATCTCGAAAAATTTTAGCTTAGTGCGACGCAAAAAAAAAAAAAAAAAAGGTTAAATGCTTTTATTTTTGTGTTGTTTCTCACATCATGAAAAAATATAATTTTTTATTTCAATCTCTTTAGAGGAATACGGTTCTTCTTAAATTTAATATTGTTGAATTATTTTGTGTGAAGTTCATGGAACACTACAATTCGTAACAATTGTATATTTATTAAGTACTAGAAAGACGCGCATATAGATCCAACAACAGTTATCTAGTTGTTCCCCGATTCTTTACTCTTGCTACAGATATGATTAAGATTAGTAAGTGTGATTACAACCAATAATAAACTGATATGTCACCTCCTCTTTTACTTTAACAAAAAAAAAAAAAAAAAAAAAAATTAAATATGTTGGTCGTCTACAGATACGTCCATGCTTTGTTTCATAATCTTATTCGAGTTATCTAAAAAACTATTTTCTACATTATTATTTGTATTTGCAGAGTTTTCTAACTCATCACTACAGCCCATGGAATTTTCAAAATCTGAGTTAGTTACATAGCTGGGGTTTCGGATAGCTTTTAAAGGTCTTAAATGGTTTCTGGTATATACCTGATTTGTAGTTGTTCGATCCTTATCAGATTTTGGGTTATTTTTAGAAATTACAATAGCAGGTTCCCAAATTTTGTTCCTCATGTTCTGTTCAAAAACTTTATCTGCAATCTTTAAGAGCATTAAGACTTTTGTCAGCCTATCAAAATAGAACGTTTGCATTATCTGACGTTGCTGCAATTTTGGCACAACATCCTTGAAGATTTCAGCATTACGCAATTTACCACTTACAGGCACACACACACTTTATATATATATATATATCATTTACGATTAAACATTAAGTTGGATAAGAGATAAACTTATTCCTGAAATTGGACTATTTCTATATTCAAGCAATGCTACACACACAATAGGTATTTTATATTTTCCTCCAATTCTTTCTAAAACAATGGCTTTACAATTCCTACTGCTTTCTGTATTATTGCATTGCCTCAAGAACGATATGGACTAATGAAAAAAGTTTCAATATCCCAATACCTTGTAAATTTCTTAAATTCGTAGTTATTAAATGAACTGTTATCACAAACTATATTTTCAGGCATACCAAACCTCACTGTTATAATTTCAGCTCTTGTATTATTTCCTCATTTGTTTTAGAATGGACATTTTCTACTTCCATCCATTTTAATAAATAATCACAATGACCACAAGATAATTAATATTTCAGTGAAATATTTTTATTCCAATTTTCTGAAAAGATCTTTGAGGAATACTGTGAGGTAATAATGGCTCAATCGTTTGGGGTTTGCGAAATTTGGCGCATACGGCACATTCTGCACCAGCTTTTGCAATATTCTGTGAAATTTCTCGCCAATATATAATCTCTCGTGCCCTATTTTTGTATTTTTCAATACCTAAATGTCCTTAGTATTATAAGGATAACATTTCGGGTCTTAATTTTTCAGAGACAGCTATTTCATCATTTAAAAATAATAAACCCTTCATAAAGTGCAACTAATTTTCGTATTTCTGGTATACTTTTAAATTTACAGGAATTTTCTTTCTTTCTGGCCAACCTACTGTACAGTAATTCATAAGTATTTTTAAGTCCTCATCATTTTGTGGAGTGTCTTATGTAACTGGCCTAATCTTCAAGTACTTATTGGAAGATATTTACAAATGGAAATTATAGTATGCACATCCTCTTTAAAAAAGGCCAAAGACACGTGACAAAGTATCTTCAATATACATATCTTTACTTGGCAAATATCAGTAAATTTCTCTTATAATCATCATCCAATTAATCCAAGATAATCATCAATAATCTTGGCAGAAAATTCACGCTTCAATAATTTCATCAGAATTTTCTGTAAACGTGTAGAAATTTTTTTAATTGAGTTTTTGGTAATTTAAGTCAATGGTTAATGGTCACTTTGAACTAACATCTTATGCCCATTTACATAATTGTGTTATTTTGTAAATTCAAAAACAATTGTCCATAATTTCTTCTCTATTTATGTATAATTCTTTTCACTTCAGTAAAACTTCTAGAAGCAAAAAGTACAGGGAAATCTTCTTGCAAAAGTGTGGCCCAATTCCATCCTTTGAGTTACCATACGGTAAAGTTATCTCTTTAGTACGATTGAAAACTTTTAGGACAGGAGCAGATCTTACATGTTTTTTAGTATTAACAAAAGTCTGATACTGTTCCCTTGACCAACGGAAAGAAATATTATTTATAATACCTCTCTTAAAAGCGCTATAATTTTTGATACAAGCGGAATGAATTTTGACAAAACAATTTACCATACTCAGAAGTCTCTTAACATCTTATTTGTTCATTGACTTGATTAATTCATTTGTAGCTGTCATGGGAGATTCATTTTCCTTAATTATTTCTTCAGAAACTACTAAAACACATATAATTGACCTCATTGACTCTGAATTGAAACTTTTCAGAATTAAATTTTGCATTATTTACTCTTTCTAAGATAAGAAACAGATTTTTGTTGTCATCCTGTTTGGTTGTTCTTGCTATTATTAAGTCATCAAAATAAATGTATGCATTCTCAATACCTCAAACAATTTTTTGGTTTCCTTTCAGAAAGACTTCTGGGGCTAAAGCAGTTCAATACGGTAATATATTAAATTTACTTCTATCAAACAGAGGATTGAAAGCACAAAATCTAGAGTTTTTCTCATACAAGGGAAATTTCTAATACAGAAAACAATTTTTTGCCATCTAACTGACCAAAAATTTTATCACTAGATGATATAATGTGATATTCTCGTTTAATAGTTTTATTTAAATTTTTTGGGTCTAAGCATTATCGTAGTTTATAATTTGATATTTCAGTTATAACTAAACTATTTACCCAATCAGTTGGTGCATTTTACATGTGATATAATAAATTTACATTCTAAATCAAATAATGTCTTTTTTAGATCTTTTAAATTGTTTGAGGTCCCTTCTAGGGAGGTCTATAATAAAGTTTACATTTTCTTTAAGTAATATATGATAGGAAATCCTAGGAAATTCACCTAATACTTTAAAAACTTCTTTAAATTTAATCAAAACCTCATATTTTCAGATAATTTTACTTGATTTACTGTTTGAATGAATTTTAACAAATAAACTAATCTTTAGACCAAGAACATTGGTTTAGAACAGGGGTTCTTAACCTTATTCCTCGTCTGGGCACATCTGACAAACAGGAAATTGCTGGCGGGCGCAGTTAAAAAAGTATAACGATTCTTAATATTTCTTTATTTTATTGCAGTCATAAGCATCATAAACAATATCCAACACTAAAAAAGTAACACAAATTTCAAAATAGTTACATTTAATACGATTTTTAGCATTGAATATTGTCCACTAATTTTTCAAAGTCAGGCGAATATGATGATATTCCCAATCTTATTACATCTTCGAGATTGCTATCATTAAGTCGAGATCTGATTGTTGATTTAATTATGTTCACTGTAGAAAACAACGATTCACATAAATAGGTGGAACCGAAATAGGATTTTAATCTGTAAGATCCTTTTTTCAAAAAGGGATATTTTTTTATCTTCAGCTAAATTCCAAATATTTTCCTTTAGTCCGCACGATTTTAATACAATATCAATCTGAATATTTAAGATTTCATCTTCAATTGAAGATGCTTCTTCTTGAATAATTTTGCCCATAGAATTTGCAACTTCAGAAATATTAATTTGAAGATTGAATGGGCTTGCAAAAAAATAAAGCCAATCGCTCAATAATCGAAAATTACTGGAATCTATTTTCGAATTGTTCCAAATGCTTCTGAAGGTGAACAATAAATAAATTTGGGTCTAACGAATTTTCACCGATGACTGTTTTCATTCGTGGAAAATGATCGAGAGACATTTTTGATAAATTTTCTTTACAAAATTGTAATTTTGATTTAAAACAATTAATTAATTTAAAAACCAATTCCACTCTATTTTTCTTTCCCCTCTGAAGTTGAAGGCTTAAAATGTACAATTTTTTTCGCAAATATCTGTTAAAAATGCCAAGTCCGTCAACCAGCGAAGGTCATCTAATTGTTCGAAATATTAACCTTTTGAAATGAAGTATTTTTAATCACTTCTAGGTGATCAAAAAATCGGGCGAGAGCTTTACCTCTACTTAACCATCTTGTATCTGTGTGTAAAATAAGGTCAGATTTTGAAGAATTGCCCTCTTCTACAATTGATTTATAAATTCTGTGAGACAAATGTTTAAATTTTGTTGATTATTTTTATAATTAAATTCACGACATCCTGAAAAGATAATATTTTAGCACATAACTCTTCTTGATGAATAATGTAATTATAATTCATGAAGAACGTGAAAGATTCATCCCTTTTGCAATGAGATATGAATCCATTATTGCCGCCCATCAGTAATTAATGCTGATACCTTTTACAAAGGCATATTAATGTCTCTAGCAGAATTTTTAAAGATAATTTTGATATCTTCTTCCCTTGTTTTCCCATGCATTGGTAGTAATTTTAGTAGCTCTCCTTTTATACTAAAATCACTAAAAACCATCCTTATGCATACTGCCCAATGCGCTGTATCATTTAAATCTGTACTTGTCCAACTGAAGTGAAAGCCATTCACATTTTTGCATATCATCGTTCAACTGACTTTATAAATTAGTTGATAGCACATGTATTCTCTTAGTAATTGTATCGTTAGATAACTGCACATCTTGTGTTGCTGTAATAATTTCTTGTTTATTACAAAATCCTTCAAACAACGCATCGTCTCCCATTAGAAATGCTTTCTTCATTAATTCACTGTCTGAGAAAGGCTTTTTATTTTTTGCCAACAAATGACACAATGTTGGCAAAAAGTAAAGAACCTTTGTGGCGTTCTTACTTTAAAATTAATAAAATGCCTCATTTTAATTTTAATTTTAGTAAAAGCCTTTGTGGACACGATCGTGGCATTTTTATTTTCATTTGCACAATTAGTAAAAACCGTTTGTTGTGTAGATAACCTTGATTTAAGTTGATTAATTTTCATTTTTTAAACTGTTTTAGGCGGATAATCAGCTTTTAAAGTATTATGATTAGTCTTGAAATGGCTTTCGAGGTTATGTTTCTTCAAAACTGATACAGTACTATTGCAAATCAAACAAACACACTTGTCCTTTGTCTAGGTAAATCCGTAGTCTTCTTCCCAATCGCTATTGAAAAGATATATTCGTTGTCTTTTGCTCAAGGAACTCATTATAGGGTGAGAAACCTAAAATAAAAATTAACAGTTTTAAAAGTAAAATCGCTTAGAAAGTTCTTAATGTGCAACTGATTCAACGCGAGGATCTTCAACGACAATAACAACTGATAAGACAAAGCAATATTACCAGTACTTGTGTTAACAAAACAGTGTTGCCAGTAGAATAATTTTGAGGCTTATATTTTATTTCTAAAAGTATGATGAATCTCGCGGCTGCACAAAAAATCTTGGCGGGCGGCTGGTTGGCCACGGTTGATATTAATATTGTACATGGCGGACAATCGCGGGCGCACAAAAATAGCTTCACGGACATATTGGCACCCGTGGGCACGGAAATCTACATTTACGATAATCAAATTCAACTTGACATTATTACATTTATAGAACAAAATAGTTTTCTTTCAAGTTTCAATTTATGATTATCATAAGCTATTAACATAATATATGTCTTACATAATTTACATATTTCATAAAATTTCACAAATCCTATTTCTGTGACATAAAATGACCCTATGTATAATTATATGTGATGATCACGGAATACTACAGTTTATAACAGTTATATATTTATTAATTATGTGGAAGACAACGCTTAACAACTGTTGAATCTGAAAACTTTAAATTACATTATCATCAAATGTTTTTTCTCCTATTGAATGTTTTGCAATAAAAATAAATTCTTTAACAGCTTGATTTTGCACTCTTTTTTTATAACAAAGGCTTCTTATACTCTTGCATGATTTTGCACAATTTTTATAACATAATTTGTTTTCGCTATCTACTTTCATTTCGAGTCTAGAATCGATATCAAGTAGGCGCAAGATCAACGATTTGATTATATATCTGTGTATGGTTCGTCCATTGGGGCTCACGAGGATAAATTTTGTACGTCAATTTTGATACAAATACATCAGCAGCAGTAAACTTGAAAAAAAAATTCGATCTCTTTGTAGAAACTCGAAATATCCTTAATTTCCCTTTTACTTAATTTTTTACACTTCTAACAAGAAATAATTTTTATATTGAAATATTACCGTTGTCGCCAAGTTTGGTAACACATCCCATGTTGAAAGATTCTCTGGATCTTCCCCTCTGTCATAGTAAAACACGTTCCATTTTGGTCGAATGGTTGTAAGGCTGGGAGAGTGGTTACAAAAGAAAATAATAAGTAAGTTCAGATCTTTTTTTTAGCTGCAAAACTTTAATTTAAACATTAACGCAGCACGATACACAACATTTACAATAATACTACGCATCTAACTGAATTATCAGACATTGTTCGCTCTTCCGCCATTGTTCTCCTGTTCCTCGGTTTCTCGTCTCCCCCCACTCGCCTCGTGTTCCGTTCTTCCTGCTCTGCTCGCCAAGATGAGTTGTTTTTCAACTCCGAGTCAAGTTGAGTTATTATTTTTCATTAATCTTTACTGTCATCTCCCCAAAAGTTTGAATCGTCGTATTTTTAGGCAGACGAAGGGACATAACTTTGTTTAATTTTTAAATAGTTTATTTGTTTTTATAACATTCTATATGCAAGCAATTGCAAATGCTTGTTTTTAATTATTGAATTTTTTATGAGTTTTGAAATACTTTATGGTAACTCTGAATAGTGTTCCGAAGTATTTTTTAGAACGCCGCTATGTGTGACATAGGAGAATTAGTTCTTTTAACAGGTGGTGAAATGAAGAGCACTAAGTCGCATTTCTTTCTCGTATCAATTCAATTTGAAACAAATTATATATTATTGCATTCGGCATTCATTCCTGTTATTAATCTATCTCTAATAATAAACAATAATTGAAATTTTATCCAACTGAATTCTTTACGTAATTGTAAATAGCATTATTTCTACTTAAAATATGTATTACTATAAATAAAAAATATGATAATATTAAACATATTTGTATTGTTTTTTTATTACTATTTATTGCTAGATTATTATATCAGGGAGATCTGGTTGGTATTTCCTTAAAGAATCTCTTAGAATTAATAATGCATAATTTTTTCTGATGGACTTAGCTGTAGAAATAATAACTTGTAAAATTAAGTAGTTTTAATTACACTTTCTTAATCATAATTTTAGAATCAGTAAAAATGTAATTCAAAAGTGCTATAAAGTTATTATCATTGTTTTTATTAAAGTAAATAGAGCGCATTTCAAAATAGTTTTCCAGAGGTGCCCTCTGTAAGTTTGATTATTCTACATTTTTCTTCTCAAGTTCAGATAAAAAAACGAATGAAACGTTTTCAGGCCCATTTATTATCTTAAACCGAGTTACTCGTAGTTTTACGAGTGTATTAATCTCTCTTCCTTTGCATTAGTTTCTTTTTTTCTGCTTTATTTCATTTATTTCATTATTCATTAACGTATTTTATAACGCAATCTTTATTATTAATTAGAAAAAAATTGAAAAGCCGATGAATAACTTTAGTACATATCCTTTGAACTCGAAAGAGCATTGTTAATATTTCATTAATGGCTTGAATGGATGATAGGAAGACGAATGTTTATGCCACATAATTAATCTTTTGGAAACAATTATCTGAAACAATTTCAATTTACTGAATGCAAAACTCCCTCATTATATCTCATTTCTGAATATTCGAAAATGGAACAAGATTTCTTTTCTCTTTAAAATTATATTAAATAAAAGAAAGGGAAAAGTCATAAATGAGAACTCGATATATTTTTCAAATCTAAGTATGAATGAGAGAGAGAGGATTTAAACAAATCCTGTCTTGTTTCGATTTCTTTTTAAATGATGCTCAGTTTTCAGTTGTATTCCTTTGATCAAAATTGTAACAATGAATTATCTAGAACAGGATGGCTAAAATAAATGTAATAACATTTTTATTTATTTACCGTTCAACATACGAGCTTTATTATGAGACAGGAAAATGTTTCGTTATCTATTTTGGTCTCAAGATATAAACTGTGATGTTTCTTAATGCTGTGTACCACGTATTGTTTTATATAATTAGCAGTGTAGCAAACTTTGTTCAAAGTTTCATACTTTATTTATTATTTTCACCATAAAAGACTAGAATAAAAAAGGGAAAATTAATAGTTCTGATGTAAGAAATGAACTCTCGATAACAGTGAGAAGAATTGGTTAAGCAATAGCGTCCAACTCATGTCATCTCTGCTAGAATCAACAATAATTTCAAACAAGAGGTTCCCTGAGTTACCTTGAAAAAGATATTGAGGAAACAGAGGTTCGTTCTTTGTTGGATAAAGCTTTCAATCATGCCCTACCTAAGAGTAAAAGGAATCGGATGACGTCAAAACAGATCGAAAATCGAATTTTAAAATCAGTCTTAAGAAATCTGTTTTCTCTTTTAATTTGATGGAAGATAATAGGTTATTCAACAATGCATAAATCTATCTAAAAGAGATTGCGCGTAAGTGGGTTCAGATGCGCAAAAAGTAGGTAATCTGTGGTTATGAGTGATGACGATATGAAATTCGAAGAAGATTTTTTCTAAATTCGTTTTAGATTTTTTAAAATTTAATATTGAAGCTTTTTTTGGGGGGTGGGGTCTTTGCGGAATCAAATAAAACATCTCAGAATAGAAACATCACTATAAGGAATTCGTCGACCCAATAAACAGGGTTTTTTATATGGTAAATGGAAAACGAACATTTTGTCCTCTTTTAAAATAGGGGAGAGTATCAATTAATGGATTTTATACTAACTTTTTAACTATCCAATCAGTGAGTTTGTTTCGGCTTTCATTTCCTTAACTAATTACCGTTGCATATAACTCTGGTAATATTATCACACAGGACATCTCGATTTATCTTTGTTATATACCGTTAATTTATCCTTTATAGTTTTATTTTAAAAATTAATTTGTGTGAAGAATGGATTTTCCAGCTAATATCGTACGTATGTATAAGAAGCTGTGGAAATATAAAATGATTTCAAGGTATTTAAAAAAAAGTGCTCGGGCTAGGAATGATTAGTATAGTCCAGGGATTCTTTTTGTAAGAAGCCAATGAATAGGACGGCCTTTGCATCCGAAAAATCATCGCCATCACTTTATGGCCGATTTCTTCCTCTTTGAAATAGATTCACCGGAAGCTACCCATTGTTTTGATTTTGCTTGGTTTCCGGTATATAATGATAAATCCATGTCCTGTCGACAACGTAGTAGCAACCAAATTTGGATTTGGTTGCACATGGCTGCAAATCAAAACTTTCCTATGAATTGTGTAAAATTGATTTTTGAGCCGTTTAACGGATGACAGCACACAATGATGACACACCAACGTCTTAGTAACACCATCAGTCATCAAAAACAGGGACTTTTAGATTTCCCATTAAGACAAAAGAGAAAACTACATTTTGAAATACGAATCATAAGCAATTTTCCTCGATTTGAATAACCACCTCTTTATTCATAAAATACGCAATGAAACAAAAAACAATTCTGCTAAAAATATAGTTCATTTTTGAATTTTTTGTTTGTTAATTATCGCATTGGGATACTTGAATTCAAGCAGGAAACTTATAATGGCGTATTGACAAGGTAAATGAGGGGCGGCGGGCCCCAGGAAATTAAATATTAGTAGTTAAAATTAAGAGAAAATCAGAGATTGATTATTACACTGTTAATTAAATTGTAGTCTAAAAAAATTTCTATCATTATTATCAGTATAGTACACATTTTAAGTTAGTACGGCTAGTTTAAAGCTTGAAAGCTAGTATTGTTAGAAAAGTTTGATTTTAAGTCTTGACTTGTGTATTTCAATGATTTGAGTTTAACTCTAAAAAAAATTCAGTTAATTTGAAATTTCAGAAAGGTTATTCACGAAACCAAAGAACTTTTTCAACTTTTTATAATTTGTTGCTTGATTCTTATACAATAATAAAAAAAAAGATTTTCAATTCCTTAATATTAAATAACTACATATTTTACCATAAAAAATTATTTTTAAAAGTACAAACTTAATGTACGAAATACTACAAAGAAAAGACACAGTGGCAAAACAGAAAACATTGACGTTGCCAATCAAACCGGATAAATATCTCTATTACAAATTTACTTATTTTTCACCAAACGATATTAATCTCCGCGTTTTTCATTTGAGAATTAATTTATCTGTCTCTTTCATCATTGCAAAAAACGTCGCCCTGATGACTGAATATTATAATTAATATTCCAATCAGAATTTTCAAAAAAATAGTCAACACAAATTTTAATCTTTAATCGAATGAGAGTATGTCTCTTCGATTGATCTGGCCCGCTTCTGCCCTAGGCTACATTCATTTGGCAATCCATATTCTTCGCAACTGTGCAATTATTCGAGTCAGGGTGAAAAGTAAATCGGAATGTTCCAATTAATGCGCAACGTCGCGACCTTTTTTTTTTTTTTTTCTTTTGCTGTCAACTGATCGACCTTGGTGTCGGACCCAACGGCATCCGTTATGTAAGGCGATACGCATTTTGCGCAAGCTCCAAGTGCTTTTGCTCCACATTAAGAGGGCATAAGTCACTGAAAATGGTCAAAGTGTTGAAATATGTTGACATTGTATCTGAAACTGTTTTTTTCCTGTATGAAATGTAATGGGAAATAAATCGGCGTTTAGTAAATTTAAAAAAGTTTTTAAGAATTACGTATTTTTCAGACATAAGCGTGTTAAGACTTTCCTCAAATCGCATTCATTTTAAATATTTTGCAACAGAGAAGATATTAAAATTAAGAAAAATTGTTTGAGGATCAGGAGGCACAAATGAAGG
>BMAW01004455.1:1133731-1153703 GCA_019974015.1 Nephila pilipes
GTTTGTTCCAATATTTTCATCTATGCGTTCGATGTCGCCATTGGCGACGATTTCCAGTCGTTTTTCATTTACATTGGATTTATGTCACTTTCGCAGTCACTCAAGAAATCTTACAAAACTAAGATCTCAGAAATGCTTCAATTCTTTGAACCTGAATCAATTGTTCCAGAACAACTGAATTTAGATTTAAACGGAATTTTACGAGATACTAGTGTTGATACCGATTCTGAGATTCCGAAACTACAATATTCTACAGAAACGCTCGAATCAGTTGAAGCTGAACCAATTATTCAATTAACACTTAATCTGGAATCCGACAACTCATCCTCCTCATATCATCGACTTATTCTTTCTAGAAAAGCTGAAATGTTGAAGAAGATCATGATATCAAAAGCAAAAAAAGAACTCAAATGTTCCATAAGGAAACAACCTAAATATTTTGAGCTTCATTCTGTTGCAAATTTTAGATTTGCTCAAAAATTAGGGGTAAATGCAAAACTGATTCCTCATCAAAACAAACAAACAAAACAACATTTTATCCTATGAAGAAAGGGAGCAATTACCGAAGAAGGGAAGAAGGAAATTTCCCTCATTACAACACAAAGAACAATAACACCTGATTCTAATCAACAACGAAAAATATTGACTGTATATCCAAAGAGCAATCACATTTAATTAAAATAATGAATTAATATTGAATATACGGTGACAATTTCACAAAGAACCGGACATGCTTCCTTATTAAAAACTTATTATTATAATTTCATTTTCGTCAATATTTCTATCGTGATGCAAATGATTTTTAAGATTTCAAAAACAATAAATACTGCTTTAATTATAACTGTTTTTTTTAAATTCATTTTTTGTAAACTATTAATTTCCTTTTAAATGGAAATGTGTCAACCCATCCAAAGCAACTGTTATCCATAGGATTCTGATTATTAGATATAAAACTACACTAACTCTCCATCATTTATAAGTTGTCGGCCATGTGCCTGTACTTTCTCAGAAATAAAACACAATATTTCAAAAACGCATCTGTACTTCCACATCAATATGACGCGGTAAGTTTATGAACATGTTTATATTTCCACAGTGCTTTCCTCCCATCGTTAGTTACAAAAGGTTTTAAAAAACAACATTGATAATACACTCATGGACAAAAAAATTAGCGCACCAAGAAATAATTGCGGGATCGTAACGAAACTTAGCATGAAGGTACATGTCGGGGAGATATGCAAGTGATTAGAAATGCAGCATGATTGCGCATTACGTATAGCTGGTAGAGGACGTTTAACGTCGTTCTCCGTGGAGTATAAAACAGGTAAACAAAACTTGTTTGATAGTGCTGAATCGTTTATAAAGGAAGAGCTGAGATAGACATGCCATTACGCCGTTTTTGAAGACAATATGAGCAGTTGTCGCAGTTTGAGAGGGAGAGAATCATCGGCATGATGGAAGCTGGGTGGTCAGATAGGCGAGTAGCTCGTCAATTAGGCCGCTCTAATTGTGTTGGGAGGAGGTGTTGGGACCAATGGATCCGAGAGATGTCATTTACACGAAGACCAGGCTCAGGACGCCCTCGACAGACCAGTCGTCGAGAAGACCGCCACATCGTAAGAAATACATGCGTACAGCCAACTGCTTCATCGGCTGCCATCCAGGCACAGGAAGCACCTTCTCTATGGGCCCCCGTGTCTTCTCCAATCATACGAAGGCACCTGGCTGAAGGACATTTGGGATCGTGGAGCCCATTACGTGTGTTGCCCTTGACGCCCACCCATCGACACCTCCGTTTGGAGTGGTGCCGCGCACGAGGAAACTGGACTGCAGCGGAATGAGGAAACTGGACCAGGTCGTCTTTAGCGACGAATCCAGATTCAATTTCAGCAGTGATGACAATCGTGTTCGTGTGTGGAGACCCCGTGGTGAACGCCTCAATCGTGCCTTTGCTTTACAGCGACACACCACTCCTACAGCTGGTGTGATGGTATGGGGTGCCATTGCCTACAATACTCGGTCACCCTAGTATTTATCCGTGGCATCATGACAGCCCAGCGGCATGTCCATGACATGCTGCAACCACATGTGTTGTCATTCATGTAACGGCTCCCAGGAGCCATTTTTCAACAAGACAATGCTTGGCCTCACACGGCAAGGGTGTCGCAAGACTGTCTCCGCACTGTTACTACCCTTCCTTGGCCTGCCCGATCCCCAGATTTGTCTTCAATCGAGCATATCTGGGATCATTTGGGACGGCGAGTTGGGCATCCCACGAGTTTGAACGAACTAGAGGCAAGGTTACAGCAAATATGGAACGAAATCTCTCAAAGCATCGTACAGAACTTGCAGGCCTCAATGCCCGATCGTATCGCATCGTGCATTTGCGCTACAGGGGGTTCAACAGGGTATTAAATTCTCCATTCTTTTGCCTTTTTCTCTGAAATAAATAATCATTTTTCTTTAATTTTCTAATCATTTACTTATATCAAAGTAGTGATTACGTATGTAAAATATCGTTTCATTTTGACGGCTCCTTCTTGGTGCGTTTATTTTTTTGTCCATGAGTGTATATTTACGTGTGTGTATTAAAATAATATATTCCACACTGATATTTCAAAAAGTTGAAATAAATTTTAAAAAAAATTGTAGAAACATAAAATGGAACTAGATAGAATTCCTAAAAATTATAATGAAAACTTACACATAATTTTTTTAGAATAAAGAGAGAATAAAAGGAAAATGGACGTTTTTTAATGCAAAAAATCTAGAGAAAGGAAATTACCTAAATAAACAAATAAAAAAAAAGAACAAATTCGTGAAAGAATACGTGATAATAATTAGAAGATGGGAAACTTCAAAATATGTAAAAGTATAAATCTAACCAAGAAACACATTGAAAATAAAGGATAGAAATAAACCAAAAAGGAAAATGAAATATAATGTTTTCAAATTCTAAATCTGGCGTATAATAGATCAACAGATTTAACATGCTTTACAGACCCAACATTCACCTACAGAAAAATTTTATATAAAAATTTCGAAATTCCGTAAAATTCAAAAGATTACCAAATATTAAAGGAGTATATCGCAATGTAAGAAACCAAGTAAAATATATATAGGTAAATAGGAATACCAAAAATGTAACCAAAAAAAAACGGAGTAAGTACAATTCAATATTTAATCAATCAGATTTAAAAAAGATTGAAAAACTTACATGTAACAAATAACAAACAAATGCCTTACAACAATAAACAAACAAATTTAACACTAACAAGCCAATATTTTCCCGCTTTGTTAAAACCAGAAATGTAACAATATCCTATATCACAGAGAAAGAATAATATTGCAAAGTTTTATAAGCTTTAAACTAGCAAAAAGGCAATTTAGGAAAAAGAAAATGAGAAATTAAGAAAAGCATTTAAAAACAAAATAAATATAAAATTGAATTTTTTTAAAACCAAAAAAAAAAAAAAAAAAAAGCTAAAAATTATTATTATTATACTTTAAATTTCTCTTAATAAAACTCAAAGCAAATTCTGCATCCAAACAAATTTTCTTAAATTTACCTAGGTTATTGTAAATTTCTCATGTTTAGACACAAGTCTGATACTACGTAATATTTGGTTATTTCATCTCTAAAAATAGTTTAAACTTATACAACTCTCAAATAAGGGAACTTTATGAATCCTGAAGGAGGAAAGGTCTCTTTTATTATATATATTACACAAAATTTTATCATCCAATTTTAATGAAATATCTAAATATTCTGCTTCATTTATATTAATATTAGTTTGCAGTAAATTTAACTACATTGTATGAAAAAATAAGAAATAAATTATAAGTTTATTATTATAAATTTGAAAGAAAATAATACAATCAATCTATCTAAACGTACTAAAACTATTGTAATAAGAAAATCTTCATAAAAATGTCGATAAATGTTGGCTAAGCAATTACTTGTAGAACAACCTTGTGATATACATTTAATCTGTTTATAAATCTTATAAAAGTATATAAATTTCTTTTAAGACTAACATTACTCATAACTCAGTAATTTTATTTTTCATATGCGTCAAACTTATTAGTATTAAATTTTTTATACACCTCTTTTAGAACTGAAATAAGACCCTCTATATCATTAGCATTAAAAAGAACTTCAAAATCATAATTATAAATAGATTTAATCTTTTTATCAATTATATATTCAATTGCATCAGTCCTACTTTTAAAAATGGCAGTACTCTCCAACTTATCTTTAACATTTTGCATAATTTTTTGTAATTTTTAACAGCAGGAGTAATATTTACATTCGAACCATTAGTTACTTTTCTAAATTTTATATGTGTTTTATGAAATTTTGATGTTATAAAATTATGCACACACATGTATATATATATATATATATATATATATATATATATATATATATATATATTCAGCCGCGTGTAGTTTTCCGACCCCGTGGAGGGGGAGAGAGTTGATGACCTTGATGCGGCAGCATTGTTTCGAACCCTGGACGAGTGGATCCGAAGTTGACGGTCCAACCAATCAGGCTGAAAAGATATCTCATCGGGCTAGTTGAGTAAGGCCTTTTAACTTCTGACATTGTTGTTGACGAGAGCCGCTGCATTACTCCCCTTCCAGTATCACCGTGCTGACAGGAAGAGATTGTTCAGGAGGTTGTTTTTCAATTTTGTTAGCCATTACTGCAATTGATATACATCCCCTCCCTGTTGAATTGAGTTTGCTTGGGACAGTTTCCATTTTGAGTCATCGGTTGTCCCGTGTTGAGTGGCGGGTCTCGTCGACACGTGCGCCAGATCTGGAACATCACTAGTCGTGATTTTGAGTGCGTTTGTCTTAGTCAGACGTACAGAGTCAAGTATTTTTGCGTCGGTGACATATGCAATCAGTAGGTACAGACTGTGTCGCCATCCAGTGCTCAAGCCCTGAGTCACCACTTCGGCGGCCGGTGGGCTTTTCCGACTCCGTGGAGAGAGAGAGTTGTTGACCTTGATGCTGCAGTGTTGTTTAAAACTCTGGACCAAGGGGTTCGAAGTTAACGGTCCTACCAATTAGGCCGAAAAGATATCTCCTCTGGCAGGTTGAGTAAGGCCTTTTAACTTCTGGCATTGTTGTTGACGAGAGCCGCTGCTTTACTACTTCGGCCGCGAGTGGTTTTCCGACCCCGTGGAGGGGGAGAGAATTGTTGACCTTGATGCTGCAGCGTTGTTTCGAACCCTGGACCAAGGGGTCTGAAGTTGATGGTCCTACCAATCAGGCCGAAAAGATATCTTTTCGGCCTGATTGGTAGGACAGTCAACTTCAGACCCACTCATCCAGGGTTCGAAACAACGCTGCAGCATCAAGGTCATCAACTCTCTCCCCCTCCACGGGGTCGGAAAACCACACGCGGCCGAAGTGGTGATCCGGACGTGATATTCTAGTGGACGTTTTGTAGAGCTCTGAAATTCTCTTTTCTTTGGAAATTTTTCGTCTAAAGGAATTGACTACGCCTCTTCTAAAACCTCGGGACATATTTCTTTGTTTTGGTTGGACAACTGAAAGTGATAAAACAGTTATTGGTCAATAGCACTCTAACCAGGGCAAGACTTGTCACCTGCTAAACTGGACACCTTGTGTGGGTGTTCTCGGTTCCCAGGAGAATCATACTCTATTAGGGCTAAAGTTCATGAGAAACGGAAATGTTGTTTTTTCCCTTGCTCACGAATCCAGATGTCTTTAATGAGGATCTTGACCGGATGTAAGGGGGACCACAAACGAACTTTTGAAGTGTGGTCGCCGCATATATATATATATATACAAGTATATGTGTATACACACTCTCTCTCTATTGGATATCACGTGTTGTATAAATAAAGGCTCTTGATTTCATCAGCAACATTATGTGTTTGCTATTTAAAAAAATTACGTGCTAAATTATTTATGATATTTACATAGAACTGCTAACAGGACTTAATGATATCATGATCATAGAATAGTAAGGATTCTGACGATTTAATCCTTCTCTAACGGTGTTTAGTTTCCTCTTCGTTCAGTGTTCCAGCGCTCTTTTTACCTCTCCTTTCTAGTATCCTTTTGCGACTGCAGCAAACCACGATCGTCACAGTTAGCCCCCCACCAGCGATAGTGAGATTTTTAGCTATACTTGAAGTTGAACTTTACTCTGCGGCTGGAACGAGTAGTGGTTTCTTGTCTACTTGAGCTTCCTATAGACTTTTCTTCTCCTGTGTCCAGGACTTCATTTGGTTGAGAGGACACCTTTTCCTTCCTGTGCACTACAGCTGGGATGTCCACCAACTCTTTGGGAACGTAGGTAGGCTTCAGCAGATCGAAGCTCACTAAAACCTCGAAATCTCTTTTCCATGCCTCAAGATCCGGAACATTTTTTCGGTGCGGTTGGCAATTTTATAGGGACCCTCATATGGTGGTTGCATGTGGTCAGATCCTTGCTCACGAAAATCGTATCTTGTCCGTGATGACGAGTCATTGAAATAGGTAGGCGCTGCATTGACTATCTGAGTCTCCCTACAAAAGTAGTAGATCTGCGTTTTGCTTAGAAGGGCATAGAAATTTGCCGGGTAACCTTATGGGAGCTCCATAAATCATCCCCGCAGTTGTGGCTTGTAGATCCTTCCAAGTAGCACGGAATCCCAAAAGTATGGTGGGCAATACTGTGGTCCACTGAGCACTGCAGTGCTTCATTATAGCCGCTTTTAACTGCAGATGAAACCTCTAGACTTGGCCGTTTGCGGTCGAATAATATGTGGTTGTGTGCTGCTTCTCTGTGCCTAAGAACTTCGATAGGGCCTCAAATAGAGATTATTTGAACTGTGTTCCTTGGTCCGTAGTTAATCTGAGTGGTGGACGGAATCTTGAGATCCGACCAGTGTAGAAGACCTTGGCCACGGCTTCTGCTGGAATCTCTACCAGTGGAAATGCTTCTGACCATTTGGAGAACCGATCAACACAGGTGAAGCAGTAACGAAAACCTTCTGATGGAGATAAGGGTCCCACAAGATCGATGTGTACGTGCTCGAATCGAGAGCTTGGTGGTTCGAATTTTTCGATCTCGCTCCTTGTATGCCGAGATACTTTTTCACGTTGGCACTGTAAGCATGCACGAACCCATAGAGTAACATCCTGTCATATTGATGGCCACACGTATCGTTTAGCTACCAACTTTAAAGACGTTCTTATTCCTGGGTGCGAGAATGCAGGCAAATTGTTAAAGATTTCTCTCTTGAAAAATTCTGGAACAAATGGACTAATGCGATTAGTTGACACGTCACAATAGAGAGTAACAGGAGGCTGTCCCATTGGGAGAGGTTGTAGCACTAGAGAAGTTGAACAAGAACCAGCTGAAATGTCCTGCAATTGGGAATCCTTTTCTACTGCTCCTCAGTCATCTTTTTGAAGTCAAGAGCACATGGTGTGGTGATCGTTGAAATATGAATGCGCGACAAAGCGTCGGCCTCAACATTTTCCTATCCTTTCATGTACCGAATGTCAGTTGTGAATTGATCAATCAAATCTAATGGTCGAAGTTGTAGCGGATAGTATTTATCCTCTTTATACTTAAATGCATATATCAGGGCTTGTGGTCCATAAATAAAATGAAATTTCGGCCTACCACCATGTAAGATGTTATTGATTGGAGCATTATCTTGCTGTGTTCGATAGAAGTTATATTACGCTACTTGAGTTTGTATTGTTTTTTAAGATGCTTTTGATAGTATCATTAATGTGTGTTATAAGCGTATCACTCTGCTTTAGTTTGCTGGATTTTAGTATTGTAATTTTTATAACTCTTATTATGTTAAAATTATTAATAGATGTATAAATAGGCTTAGATTACTTTTAAGATAACATTTGTATTTTTAGGTCTAAGCGAATGTTTCCTTTTTTTCACTTGGTTGAAATTTGTTTTGTCTATGTATTTCTGCTTAATTTTTGGTTTAATACGATCTCGTTAAATTTAATTCACTAAAACGTAATCTTTGGATCCATGATATTGATATAAACACCCATTATTCCATTACAAAATATGGAACTCTATTAAAATTATCTCAGTTTTTTTGTTCTTACTTGTTTCTTTTCTTATTTTGCTTTAATTTCAATGTTACTTGATTTTTAAATTTTTGAAATTTTTATTTATGGTTTTTAGCCATGTTCAATTACTATTTTGTTTGATGTATTACAGTAAATTTTTGGTTTATTTTGATTAGAATGTGTACTTTTGATAATTGGTTGATTTTATTTTTGGTTACCCTTTTGTTAACAAATAATTATCATGTTATATATATATATATATATATATATATATATATATATATATTGTGCTTTTTTTGGAAATTTTTTTGAATTAGTTATGTTACACAACATCTCTTTAAAGGAGCAACATTCTCTAAATTGTAAATACTACCTCTTTCCATTATAGCAGTTTGCTACATCTCTCACTGTACCCATTAAATTTCTTAACGAACATTATTTTTGAGCTAATAAATGATCTTAGGATTATTGAGGAAGAAAGGTATCCCCAGAAAAAAAATGTCTGGAACAGTGAGATCGAGTGAAATGACGACTTATTGCAGGCTCTCGATGGCGATGTTCATTTTAAGTAAATATTTCCTTACCGTAATCAAGATTGGCTGGTTGAGAGTCTTGATCGCACTTGGAGTCCCATGAAATGTTTTTTCAAAGCAAATGTCATAAACCTAGAAGGAGACCTTGTTAAATGAAGTGTGCCGAGAATAAGGAAAACTTTATTTGCATAGCAATATTGAATAGTTCAGTTGTGCATTTTTCCATTACCATGATCCTAAGTCTTGATTTTTGGATTTTGAAAACAAACAAAAGCATCTTAATTTTTACAAAAGTTAATTATATTTTAAATCATAAAGTGACTTTTGATTCACTTAGTACTTGTAACACGAAGTTTTGAAGCCACAGTCAGATTCCACGTTAATGGGATTGTTGACTTTAAAAATAAAATTTCAGTGTGCCTTCATAGTAATGTGATTCTCAATCTTAAAAGCATATTTTATCAGTATTATAACTGTCACCATAAAGTTGTATTTCCGTGGCAATGCGACTTTCGGCTTTGAAAATAAGATCTCATTATTCAATTAATGTGTCTCTTGTTTGAGGGTACATTTCATTTCCAGGAACGATTGCTAGCTTTCTACTGTTAATCAAAAAAAAGGATGACTTTATTTCTGATTTTCTTGTATTGTTGGTAAATAAAACGGAATTTGAAAACTAAAATGCAATTTTTACAGTTCGCCCTTTATGTTTCTCATGGAAACGGACTATTTTGATGTGTTTGAATGAGTTCTCAAAAGCATAACTTTTTCATAGTGTATTTAAAGGAGTTCCATAATAATTAAAAAAACCTATATCTAAAGAACTATATTAATGACAATATTCTATTTGTTTTCTTATCTAAATCATAATTTTTCCATGTTAAATTATATTATCCCCCCGAAGAGCCCTTTTTACCATTTATGATTACGAATTACATCAAAAATATAACAATAATATTTTAAGAAACTCGCATTTCATTAAAAGTAAATTTAATACTCGACATTTGAAAATGTTATTTTCTTTTCCGAATAAAACGCCAACTAAAAAGCTTTATTTTGTGAAAAAGTATTTTTAATTTTATAAAAAATGCTAACACATTAAAAAATTAACACTGAATTTTTAAAAATACCATCATATTATTTTCTGTATTCGGTACCTTTATATCTCAAAAGTATGCGATAATTATTTTTTTATAAACATAAGACCAGATGTTGATATCCAGTATCAACTAAATGAATTACGAGATAATGAACTCTCTCGCTCTTAATATTTATCCATCTTCTTTGAAATAATAGTATAATTACTTTTTGTGATAAACATTGAGATTTCTTAAGTAGTCTAATTTTAGAAATAAATTCAGTTTTTATAATATGATTGATTAATTAATTGATGTAAATGTTTAAAAATTGCTAGGCTTTTTACAAATTAATTCGAAAATTACGTGCTGGGAATTTTCTATCCCCAATAATTTGATGTGTTCTAAATACACATAGTAATTTAGATCTTGAAACACCCTCTCATATTTTCTTAGTAAACCAACATAGAAATCGATGACAATTTTCTATTGGAGGAATAATTTCAGAGAGCCTCTATAAAATCCTATTTTAACAAATGATCAATATGCTTCCTTTTAAAAATTAAATGTAATTCAGACATCAACGATAACAAACAAGTCAAAGGACGCAATTATGAACGGGGCCAATATAAAGCAACAAATGTAGCAATTCCAATTATCTCTCTCGAATGAATTCTAATGATCCATTTCTAATTATCCTTTTTTTTAATTGATGACAGTAACTCAAAAGAAGTTTCTCTTTCATAAGTTAGACGAAGGTCTTGTTTCTTTGATGAATGAAGAGCTTGGAGGTTTAATTTAAAGGCTACAATATTTTTAATTATATTATTTCTTCTAAATATATATCAAATGACGAGTATTAAAGCTCTAAAGATTTTAAAAACAGCGTTCCTTTCCAAATGAATTTAAATGTATCTCGTGACATATAAATTGATCTTAAAAGTATACATAATTTCGTCAGAATCATGTTTTAAAAACCTCCATTGTTGTTATATGTTTCAAATGGAGCGCTATTATTCTTTTTCTGCATTTGAATGTAATAGCTGCTGAATTCTGTGAATTTTTTCGCAGTTAAAAAACGATTTTTTTTTCGATAAATTGCAATACATTTAAAGTCCTTGCAAAGCATTTTTTTTTATTAAAAGGCGTTCTAAAGATATTATGTTAATTAATACAAAACTAAATGAAAAAGTGGTTATAATTTATTGAAGTTAATTAATAAATGAATAATCAAAACTTCTTCATATACATTCATAGATGGATTGTTAATTTACTGTCATATATATATATATATATATATATATATATATATATACATACATTTTTGTTTACCAGTGTGAATATGAGTGAGTGTATGTTTGTATATAATCTCTCTTTAACCACGTGAATTCGATTAAATTGGAGCAAAATTGCAATTAATTGATGAAAAAACTGTAATATCTTCATTGTTTGAAAAAAATTGATCCACTTTCTTTTGTAAAATAATTATTTAAAATAATTTGCACTGTTTGGTTTTTCTGTGACATGATTCTTGCCGAAGGGTTTAATATTTTTTTTTTCAGAGTTTGATTTAGTTATGATTAATATATCAAAGTTTTTAATGGCTTTCTTAAAATTTTTTACTAGGTTTTTAAGAATGCTTTATTTCAGTCAATTCATCATAAATTTAGATACAAATTTCCCATCTAATCTAAATTATTAATACTGCCCTTTTTTTTTTCCTTCAATCATTTCTTTTCAATAGTTTTATGAAATTAATTAACATCCAACAATGTGATAAACAGAACATTATATTCAGAAAAAATAGTTTTATCAAAAAGAATTTTACTAAATTAGGCTCACAAATATTCAGCAAAAATAAATAAATTTGATCCATAAGTTTAAAAACAAATTACGGTTCTCTGAAGCATATAATGTAACTCGATAAAAATACTTCCACGTTTCTCAAATTCTTTTACCTGATTTTTGATGATTAATATCTTTCAGAAAATCAATAAATAAAATCAAATTGTTATTTTCAATACAATGTTCTCTCTTCGTTGCTTTAAAATTACTTTACAAACAGTCTTGAAAATTTCAAGCGTTCTAGTATTTGTTCGAAAATATACTAAAGAAAAAGTGTATGCACTTTTAAATTATAAGAACAACGTTATTTATTTGTTATCGCATTAAACGCTTTCATTTAGCTATTTCTGCCTGTCTCAATGGGATCCTTTACCCTCCACCAATACTTCTCATAATTTTGAGTCATAGATGACGAGATTGATACTTGAGCTGGCACCCTACTCTCCCTATCTAAGTCAAAGGAAGAATATCGATACACCGAAAGATTTAATCTGTATCAGCTCTTCTACTCGAAGAGTTGTTAGTAAAATCCGGATTTGAACATTTGCGTTTCGACTTAACTATTGCTGGCCTCAAACAATGACAACACGGCTACCAAATATTACATTGTGTTTTTTGAAAATTCAATGCTGCGGAAACCAATAATTCACTCCATATTATAATCGATAGTTTTCAGAAATGTCATAGTATGGGTTATTTTTCCTCAAACTGTATTCCCCGATAGTATTATTGGTTTTCTTTTTCCAATAACGGTATCCATAGAACTATTGACATTCAACTGTCGATAACATTTCGATATTTACGTCAATAAATTCAAATTCTCAAATTTAGAGTTCTCAGATTTGTTTGATAAGTTTTCTTTGAAATCTGTATAACATGAAAGCTATATCATCTAATTTTAATCAAATCATAAGATATTTGGAGTCATTTCTTAAACACCCAGAACTCATGGAGAATCACATCACGGAACGTTAAAGTAAATATGTTTGCAATGCCTTCTCCTCATTATTTAACTCTACGGACAGCGTAAAGTTTAATTAAATATTCAATATACAGTCACTATTCCAAAAAAAGAGATGTGGGAAAAATATGTACATTGATTATTAGATTGTTCTTCACAGATTATGCAGGATCGCTCTTTTATAGATGGATGTGTATCTAATACTCAACGATACAATAATGATTTCTTACATATTGTTTTGTTTTGAAGTTATTGAGATTACTTCCTAAAATTAGTTTTTCAATTAAGTATTGATGTTGAATTTTTCATAAATATCAAATTATATATATATATCATTAAATACTTACATTATCATTAATACTTTATCTTATTCAATAGCAGTCAGTTCATGAGATAATTTTAAATATAGGTATTCAACCAAATTTTTGTCATTTTCAGAAGAGGGCCCATTTTCGTAAGTTCATCCTGAGCAATCAACAAATTTCAAAATAATTTTTCTTAAAATTTTGATTTTAAGGACCATTTTAAGCTTTCTTAACTTTTCCTTTTTTTAATAACGTGCAGTGTATTACTTGGATAGATAGGTAACGAGTGGTAAATGTGTTAAATGACTTTTTGTGATTATTGGAAATACTAGTAAAAATAGCATCGCTAGGTTTTTATTATCGTCTCCCCCATAATATAAAAATTTACTACCGATATGAATTTATCACCTATAGAAGTTTTATTTTCTGTTAAAATTAGTCTTTTTTTATTGATTCTGTTTTTATTGTCATTATCCGTCCTTTAACAAATACGATAATCTAAACATTCTACATTATTACTAATTTTATTTTGAAAGCACGTGATTATCTCTTTAAAGTTATCATTATTCAAAATAAATTAATTACATTTATTCTTTCGTATACATTCGGAATTATAAGTAAAATATTATCTCGTCATATCTTGATCGTATTCAAGATGGAAACACTTTCAATTTTTTAAAAAATATATTTGGCTGTAAATATAAAGATTGCGGGAAAAGTCTAGCGGAAAGAATAGGAACTGCAGAATTTTTGTAAAAAAAGGCATTGAAAGTAAAATCTTATTGCACGAAATGTGAAGGAATAACTTTTACATATATAACTTCTTTTGACAATAAAATGAACGTTTTCCTTCTTAGTTCTATCTCTATAATTATAAGCTTCGATTTAATATCGAAGTCCTTGGTGGTAGGGAGTGCCTTATATTATTTATCGCCTCCATTGTGAATTTTCAGTAGATCATGAGGTCGAAAGTCAATGAGCATTGCGTTAAGGCATGTATGTGTCAGGGGTACACGTAACGAATCTGTGCATCCTTCCCCATGATTTCGTATTCGGGTCATGGCTTCACCTGCGTTTGGGAAGATCGTGGGAAATGGTTATTTGGGACCCTCTTCTTTCACTAAAAGATTATTCGAACGGGGAATTTAATCGAATATTTCGTAATGGAATTCAAATCTTGTATATTGCATTCAGAACTTGCTGACTTTCTAACAGGACTGTAATGACGTGTATCTATTATATTCTGCAAATCTTCACAGATGGCTTAAAAATCTTAAATGTTATATATGTTTCATATACGAATACTTTAAGAGATTAATAATGACAGTTATATTCTTAAATGCCAGGTTTTGTTGAAGACCAAAACTCGATTAGCAAGAAGAAATTCAACTGCCTTTTACTGTGATATTTGCGATTAAAGAAAAAGTCTTTCAAAATGAACATTATTGAAAAAAAAAAAAAAAAAAAACAGCGGAAATATCTCTAAAGTTCTAAAAAGAACGAGAAAACTCAGTTAGAGCTATAATGTCATAATATGAGTTTTAGGTAATGACCCAATAAATACATACTTTTTCTATATGTGCACTACGTTAAGAAGTTATGTATAAGCTAGCAATGCTTTTATAAAATAATTTAAGAATTTTTTTTGTCGAACCTTCTCAGCTGCCTATTTTTGTCATTTCGAAATAAAAGATAATAAAATAGATAAGCAATAGATAAATATGCGAATAGAGAGAAAGAATGAAATAAATGAAACATTTTCATGTTTCCTCTCGATTCTGGTCTAATTAAGCAGGAAAAAAACAAAACATTTTGCACTTGTGATATCCCGTTTTATAATGTGCCGACTCTTAAATAATTTTTATATAGTGTATGTGACAGAAAATATATCTATCTTCTTACGAATGTATCAAAGATTGATGCTTCACATTCGTCGGATTTTTCGAAAATGAACAGGGTGTGAATTTTCGTAAATTAGATTCGTGAAAACGGCGGGAAATGTTTCCTTAATAAATTATGGAACAAAATAGATGACTAGACCTCATTCAACAAATCAAGGAAAGATGTTTCGCCCCTCTTAATGGGTATGAAGCCAATTTTTAAATTCAGTGAGATTTTCTTTTTAAAGAGAAATTTAAAGATTCTTTGGGATTTTATGACTATAAGAAAGCATGAAATATTTTATTTATTGAAAACGTATTTCTACACGATGACATCACTATAAGGTAGCTTAGTTTTATGATGTAGAAACTGAGGGAATTTAATTTAAGAAATATTCTTTCAGCAAATCGATATGAATATATATCTCCTTTGTGAAATAACTAATATGCGACACATCTATATTTGTAAAAAAAATTATTTCAATGCTCTTAAAACATGGCTAGATTTTGCGAATTTTAATGAAAGAAAACGAAAGAAAATATTACATTTCTGACGACAATTATATCTTTTGATTTTAATTTATCTTTTGAAGTGGGATTGTTTTTTACTGGGATTAGAGAGGTTTTGTAAATCCAACCGAACACAACAAAGACTTCGCATTAAACACATTTCTTTAATAGTTCGCAGGTTCAATAAATTTACGTTAGCGAGGCATAGATGTGGATATAAAAGTATCAATACAAATGTCAATCTCATGGTCTAACAGTGATTTTTAAATTCCTTTGAGTCGCCCAGCTATAGATAACAGGAAATAAGTAATCTTAGTAATTAAATGTAGAGTAAAAGTGCAATTTCATAATGTATAATAAAAATTTCTTGACTAGTAAATAAAATGTACAGAAAAAATATTTCTACATAATATATAGTAATTAAATATATACGGAAAAAATATCTTTATTCTACTTCAAGAACAAATTACAATTTATCTATCAAGGTTATTGAAATTCTATAACTGACTAAAACATTAGAAAGCAAAGAGACTTGTAATAGATTTTACGCATTAAATACAAAATCCTCATTGTAGTTTCTGATTATAAATATGAAACACAATTCAGTTAAAATAAAATTTCTTTTATTTCAACAAGAAGTCTATTTTACATCTGATGATAGTTATTAAAATACATGATTCCGGCAGTTTAGATTCGTGAAATTTCTAAGAAAACATGATACCAATGCAAAAATTTCTTTTCGTGGTGAATTCAACGAAATTGTATTTAATATCTATAAAAGCAAAGCAAATTTCTCTCACTTATAGAAGTGCTAATGGTTTTTGGTGGCTTAGTTATATATATATATATATATACTAGCTGATACCCACCCGCTTTGCTGGACAGACGATAATATAATATTTTGGAACCTATACATAAAATATTAAGAAAATTTTCAATTCTTAAAATGTTAATGATAATCTAAATTTAAAATTTTAAGAAATTGATTGTCTGTAATAATGATTATCCACGACTTTCAAACATATGAGAAAAATAAAAAAAAAAATTAGTAAAATGTCACCCCATATATATATAATACGGATAAAATTCATTCCACCATATACATGTTACACCTAATATTGCCAAAGATGCAAACTTTTGTCAGAAGATTCATCATGTGCTTAGCTTCCAAATGAAATACTCCCGCAATGGCATCGTGTGTATCATAAAACTTTTGTCCTTGCCTTAAGACATCTTTGATTTCTGACCATTTGGGATTTAAAGTGACTGCAATCATTAAAAAAAAAGTTGTGCAAGTCGGAACGTCTAAAATGTCATATGTATGTCACAGCCTCTTGAGTTCGTTCATGCATGTAGCAAGGTTCTCCGGTAAACGAAGATTGTCTTGCGTGTGTGCTACTCCGTAAGAAGTCATCATTTAAGTATTTTTCAAAATTCCGCTCAGTTTTGGAGCTAAACTACACTTTCACCAACTGTGGGATTCCAAACTCATTTATTTCTATCGCTAAATATGTACTTTTTCTATTTTCGACATGTACGAAATTTCACATAAAGAGCCCCTTCTCCAAATTCTTGCCAATCCTCTATCAGCGCTTCAATATAAAATTATTTGGTACTTTTCCATTTCACAACCACAAATCTCACCAAGTTAACTTAATTGGTAATAATACACAGTATACATATAAAAAAATATATTCCGTTTGGCGTCGGTCATATCATTTTTTGCGATAAAGTCGCCAAAATTACATAACCGACGGATAAGAGTGGATTAACGGATGAAAATTACATTTTGGGTAAGACTTCCGTAAAATCCGTTCTTAGTGAGCATTTACATCGCAAAATGAGTAACTGTACTAAATGTCAAGTCAATCGGTTGTATAGTCTTTGAGATCTCGTGATGAGTCAGTCAGTGGTATTTCGCTTTTATGTATATAGATATATATAGGTGTTCAAAATTAAGAAAATCTGAGTATTTTGTACACACGCAACGCACGCATACACACATATATATATTAACAAATATTTCTGTTGAGCCGTTGGCAACAGCTGTAAACAGTTAGTTATGTTTTGAGTAGAATAAAGTGACGTGTTGATACTTTCAGTCTTATTTAATACCGACGAGTCCATTACATTTTGGTGCCGAAACCCGAGACACGTTTTTTTGAGAGGATATTTAGATGGAGAATCAAAACGACCAGTTGATGGAATAAATATAACTGCAGATACATATACAATAACAAAGAATATTTAAAAATCGAAATATGGCAATAAGGATAAAATAATACAAACTCATCTCCATTACTTAGAAAATCTAACACCTATTAAAAATCCATCTCCATGAGCATTAAATGAGTTATATATCGATTGTAATAGACGATTACGAGCGTTGGATGCCTTAGGAAAAAACACTCAATTATATGGAAAAATTTTGGCTCCAATTATACTCCGTGCTTTTCCGCATGATATATGTCGTAATTGGTTTGTATACGCCAAACTTGAAAACTTGGCTGAAGGTGACATTACAAAATTGATGAAATTTTTAGCCGAGGAAGTTGAGAGAGCAGTTGCAGCAAATAATGTTAAAGGCTTACTAGTTTCAGAATATTCTACAAAATTCTCTTTAGAAAATTTCAATGTGCGTTCTAAACCAGTTACTAAAGGTAAAAAAAAAAAATTCTTCCTTTTGCCCTTTCTGAGAAACTGCCGAACATTGGCCTCAACATTGCAACTCTGTGACGGACATAGACGCCCGCATACAGAAATTGAAGGCTCCATCAGATGTTTCCTGTGTACTAACCGTGGCCATGCTCAAAAAAATTGCTATCGTAAAGACAAACATTGCTGTCCCAAATGCAAAAACCCCCACCATGTATCAATATGTAAAACGCCAATTAGGGAGCAGAATGCGACTGCATCTACAAACAAAATTGATATACTTAAGTCCAATTTTGTTCATTAGCAAACTGCGCGAGTTTTCACAACGGGTCCAACTGGGATTACAAAACTTACACGTTACCTCAATGTAGTTTCGTCTTTTCTGATCTTGCAAACAGTTTGAAACTTCCAGTTATTTCAACCCGACATTTGGAACTTCAAGCTTTCGAATCTCTATCTAGTTTTACTCAAACGCGAAGACAAGTTCAATGTCAATTATAAAGCATCTGGGACAAATCTAAAGTCAACATTATTGCATTCGAAAGCCTCAACAAGTATGTATCACATCCGCCTCCACCAACAGACGTTTCACGCTTCGCTAAAAACAAACGACTGAAGCTTGCGAACCCAGATGATTCATTGTCGAACTTTCCAATTGAGATTTCAATCGGCGCAGATTTTTATTAGAATGTCGTGTATTCTGAGCCTCCAGTCAAGCTGTCAGTCTAATTTAACACGAAACAAGTCTACTAATTCCACTGTTCAAGCTATGTCTTGGAGTAGGCAGTTTAATCCAGAAAGGGGAAAGATGCGACTTCTTGCAAATTTTTTTTGTTCGCTTTCATGAAAATAAATGTATAAAAACCGCAAGAAGCGAAATATTCTTTGACTTACTGGCCTATTCCTAGGTAAGAAATATTTATTTAAATTTACATATATGAATTCTATCAGATATAGTTACCTTCGTATAATCAATAAATCTTTGATTTTATTTTATATCATTTTTTTAAATTTTTCTTTTGTTTCGTCCTTAAAATATCACATAAATATTCGAGGACCTTTATAATTTCTTTACAATCCATTATTTTATAATTGCTTTTGTTTCCTGTTTTTTTTTTTTTTTTTTTCATTACAATCATTTTTTATGTTAATGGTTTATTATGATAACCGTATTGCGATTTTAGCTTTTCAATTTTTGCATCTTGCTTTCAATCTTTTGATTCATTTTAGAGATGTTTTTTTCAATCGAACTAATATCCAAAGCAAACAAAATATTATTTGTTTCTTTATAAAAATGAAGCCCATATTCAAAAAGAGCAAAATACTAGTTACAGGACTGCTTCTTAAATAATTAAGAGTCAAAATTAAGTTTAAATATTAGATTTATGTTACTTTTGTAAGAGTGGTAACATTTCTCAGACAAAACGTATAAAATTCTAGATACCTACAAAATTCTCCTCCTAAAAGTTTTAAAAAAAATGATTCGTAAAGATTGAAAATATTAAAGAAAGAGAGAAAATAAAGGATATTTTTATTCTCATGCTTCATTTTTATTTTTACAGCTTTTCATCAAACTGAATCTTCAAAACCATCTTTTTCACATTATTTTGCTAATAATCTCGAATGAGAAAAAAATAAAATAAAATTTTAACGTATAGTCGAACAGAAAAATCATTGAAAAATATTAATCAGCGATACGCTCTGCCTTATCTGTATTTTAAAGCATAGACTTTACCATTTTTTTATACGGTAAAAAATAAATACGACCATTATAATTGAAATAAAGTGCATTATTTAAGAGAAATTCATTTTCATAAGTTGCTCTGTATGAATTTTGCCAAATTTAAACTCGCAGAAAATTAAGAATTCGTTATTTCTTTCTTCAGATTTTTGCACACAATACAAGATATAACTAAGCCATTTCCCCCCTATTTCTGAATAAATAAAAGGCTTGAAAAAGTTGTGTTTATTTCCCATTATCCTTCAATTTTACAAGCTTTTATTTAACTTGCTATGCTCATTTGTATGTGCGAATGTATGTCTTTCTAGTTAAAAATTACTCAAATTTTAATCTACTTTCTAGTATCCGATAGAGCTGAAATTTTGAATACACGTGTAATTACAAAGACAA
>BMAW01004455.1:1153713-1209346 GCA_019974015.1 Nephila pilipes
ATCCGATAGAGCTGAAATTTTGAATACACGTGTAATTACAAAGACAATACAATACTACAGTATACTCGAGTAGTAATGAA
The DNA here is from genome assembly GCA_019974015.1 of Nephila pilipes. Classification (NCBI taxonomy): domain Eukaryota; kingdom Metazoa; phylum Arthropoda; class Arachnida; order Araneae; family Nephilidae; genus Nephila; species Nephila pilipes. The sequence continues at coordinate 1,153,794 of BMAW01004455.1, forward strand.
CTTAGGTAGTATCTTTGGGACCTGGACTTCACACTTAACGTTCAATTCAGTTGAAGATTATACACACGTACAGTTCACACGTAAATGCTTTTTAGTCTCACGTTTTTAGACCAAAAAGAATTAAATAAATGTAAGTAAAAAAAATTATCAAACTTTTTTTTCAAAGATGCACTAAAAGTTTTGTAAATGTAAAATGATATGTAATTTATAAAAGCTTAAACTGCTTAACTAAGATACCTGGGTAATTACAGATAAATTAAGTATCATCTATACACGAAATCAAAAGAAATGCTAACAGCTGGAGCTTTTTATACATTATATATAATTTTACATTAAAAATATCTTTACACCGTTTAATCCAACTTTGAACAAAAGATTGATTAAAGTTTTTTTTTTTTTTTTTTTAATTTAAATTTATTACAGTAATAGTTGTTTTGTCAGCAAAAAAAGGTTTTAAAACTGTCATGAAATTTGTACGAACACTTCGTTTTTGATTTAAAGGTCGCCACACGGTCAGCAGGTCTTACTTCAATACACTTCAAAATATATGGAAAAATATAATATTTATCAACGTAATAGTTAACATTTCATACTTTTTTTTTTAACAATATGGATTTTTTTTCATTTTGAATATTAGTAGTTACTTTTCCAATCATGGGCTTAGAAAATAACTTTTAACAATATCTAAAATTATGTTTCGCCTCGTAATCTCTTCTGTTCTCGTTTGTCTTTTCTAATGTTAGATGGTTTACTTTGACATGCACATGAAAAAATAAATAAACCCCTTAGGCACAAGACCTCGGTACAAATTTATTCTTGATCGTTTGCTTCTTTGTTATTTCAGACAAACACATTAAATAGCTTTAAAGTAATTTAATCACAGAACAAACTGTTATTCCTAAATATTTGTTCAATTCATTTAATGTAATTATGGGAATGTTATAAGTGCCCATGTTAGGAATGGAAATCGGGTAACTCTCTCTGTAGTATTGCACATTGATCGCAGTTCCTTTACTCAAGAAGTTCATAAATAACCCATAATATTATCACTATCACTTTTTTGTCGTTTTCATATTCTTAGGAGCAAAATTTACCGGAAGAAACTCATTTTTTTTCTTTTGCTTCTTGATTTCCATTGTGTAATGATGGTCTCAAATACAACGACAAATGGACGTGACAAATTTTGATTGGCTATCAAATTTTGATTTGGCATCAACTAGTTGCTTAATCAAAACTAATCTATCAGTCAGCGTCAAATTTTTTTGAGCGCAATTAAATAGATGGCAGCATACAATGATTTGTTTTAGCAACACCATTTGTCGTCCAGAATGGATCTTTTTGAACCAACGTTGAATGTAAACAATAAATCCTGAATTGTGGAATTAAAGGGATTTTTGTATAATGACAGCAGAATTATACTCTCTTCCAGTTATTTAAGAAGGACTATATGTCTCCCAAAGAAGGCACTAGGTCTCACCAATTTAGTTGCAGGTCTAAGTATGTTTTATACTTAGAGCCGCATTCTTATACAGTAATGCTAGAAATTATCAAAATATACATGCTCTTTAACTGAATAATGTGGTCTTAATTACAGAATAATCTAATTATAATTTTCGTTTTCCAAAAGACATAAATAAAAAATTGAAGTATAGTTATTGCAACGTATACAGATAATTGCATCAAAATTCCGCATGAAGTTCGGACACAAATGGGATTCACTAATTTAAGAGCCAATTTGTTTTTAATGATATTCCAAATCCCTTGTGTGTTATGCATAATGAAATATATAATTCTACATATCCTAACAGTAATATGTTATTAAAACGAGTACATATTTGTTGAGATACTACTGTTTTCTTATTAAAAATTGAAGAGAAAAATTACGTTAAAAAGTATGAGAAGAAATGTACTGTAGATTAAACTTGTAATTAAATAGGACATTTACTTTCTAATCCACTAACATATGCAATATTTTATAATTTGTACTTAAGCATGTATTAAAACATTAACTAAAAACCAGATTAAACAGCTATTTAAAACAATTACAAATTATCAATGTTGTCTTATGAGCAGTTTTAAAAACAATAACTTTCCCCCCCGTAAATTGTATAACAGAAGTAAAGTAGTCAAATTTTCCATTTCATAATGGTTAATCTGTAGAAATAACCACTCAAACAAGGTCCATAATAAGTTTTGGCATTAAAAATACGACATTATTTTTTTTCTTGCCTCTTTCATTACTGACGTAGTCAATATATAAGAAAAAGCATCGCTAAAAAGGATGAAGATTTCAAAATTAATGCACATTTTAACATCCCGTGAATTCATTTCAGTAATCAGCTAATAAAATAAATTATTTATTCCCTTCTGACTTATTGTAAGAAATATACAGTTTTATAATATTAGGAAAGAATTTTTCACACGGGGACAAACTGGATGTGTTTGTGTGAGAGAATCGTCAAAAAAGAAAAATATGTTATGAATAAATGTAAGAGGCAAAATACCTCTTTTGAACACATAACCATTCTTTAAAAAAAGGCTTAGCGACACACATACACACACAGAAACACGCACGCACGCACGCACACACACACACACACACACACACACACACATATATATATATATATATATATATATATATATATATATATATATATATACAGAGAGAGAGAGAGAGAAGTTGCAGCCACAGAAGTTTGCAAGGTGCGTTCGTGCAAACTAATAAGTTGTTTCATCTTTGTCAGATATGCAACTAATTAAAGTGTCAGACGCGTCAGCGCCAGAGAGGTCAGCAAACCCCTGATATACTACGCCACTAAGAACAAGGGATGTGACATTGATGCACATCGATTTTAATGAGCCGAAGTGACTTCCAAAATCACTAAAGGACAGTTTTCTCAGTATAGCTTCTTTTAAAGATGATGGTGATATGCACAGAAGGATAACCCATGCCATTGCTTACGTGATTTGCAAAGATTCGCAGTCTATTTCCTTAGTCAAAGATGAGGGTTTTAAGCATTTCTTTAAAGTAACTGCCCCATTATATAAAACTCCATCACGGAAAACTATCGACTCACTAATCGATGAAAAATATAAAGCCGTAGCACTAATTTTGAGGGAGCAATTAAGCAGTGTGCCAAATGTGTGTTTCACCAAAGATATTTGGAGAGACACGCACCAAACAAGAAGCTTTCTTGGTGGACAAGTAGGCTCAGGTAGAGCTAAACGAACTAAAAATAGGAAAGATTGAAGAATTGTCCGCAAGCGCGAATCACAGCTGTCACAATGCCGGGCAAATCATTAGAGGACAGTTGCATGCTTCTGGATAGCTACCATGGACTCTAAAAGGGATATTGCCCCTTACCCACAACAACGTCTCCAGAAACTACTATGGTACCTCGAAAGAGAAGTATTGAGCCATTCCTTATGGCTCTATACTTCATTTCCGTTCAGTCATTTTTGGTGATGTATGTTTCAGTTTTGTCTTGGAGAGGATCCCTGTGTAGAGGCAACGCGGGAAGTGCCACAATAAACGATTTGTTATCATTCGTCAAACACCCAGACAACTGTCCATACAATACCCGATCATCGTTGATCGTCACCAGAGCCACTTTCATGGATCAAACGTACGTCAGTGAGATTCTTTGACCGGTGGTCATTCCTTTTGTAATTTTCCATCCCTTATTTCAAAAAGAATACTCTGGTGTATTCATACCTATGCCATCTCAAGAGCTTGCCTTTCAAATATAGACAGTATAACATAGACGCCAATATCTTCACATCTTTCACTGATCGAAAACTTATACTATAAAACGATTAGGATACTGTAGTTGTTCTATTTAGAGTCCCCCACTGACACAAAATTTATAAAACATACATGTGATGAGTTAAGTCAAGACACCATTAAGAGTACATACTATTTCATGACACGACGTGTGGCAAAATGCATTAGAAATAATAACTGATCAACACCTTATTGAGAGTTATAATGATTTTATATTTCAATAAATTTCTTCACACCAACGTAATGCAATACTCTATTTATATATATATATATATATATATATATATATATATATATATATAACACATCGATCAATAATTCCCGAGTTTAACAATGAAAACAACATTTTTTTGCAAAATTTTTTTTTATTCATCAACATAACACCTTTTGTTAATCACCTTTTAGGTGATACAATCGTTCCAACGCTTTTCCAACCAATTTTTTTTTTTCTTTTTTTTTTCCGCAAGAAATCTTTTTTGTTGCGAGTAAATAGCGATAAACAGCTTTCTGAATCATCGACTCGTTGCTGTTTTTGTTCCATCGAAAGCAATCGCGGCACCCACTTGGAAAAGACCTTTTTCACTTCATTTCAAAAAACTTTTTCCTGATCCGATCGATTTAAAATTTTGACACGTTTCAAGCAAAGGTTAGTACTCTAGAAAGACCTGGTTACTGGTTTACTACGAGCGCCATCTCTGGGTTAGTCTCGGGAGTTATTGATCAATGTGTTATATATATATATATATATATATATATATATATATATATACATACATACATACATACATACATACATACATGCATGCATACATACATAAATACATACATACAAACATACATATATACACACATACATACATGCATACATATATATACACAACACACATATATATACACACACACACACACACATATATATATATATATACACACACACATATATATATAACAGGTAAATTGAAAAGTCCCCGACCTGACACATAGATGGCGCTACTAGAATTAAATCCATATGTTTTTTAGTTAGCCCTAACCCTCAAAAGATGCATGTATAAATTTGACAGCTGTTGGATCATTAGTTTGTGAATTATAGCATTTTGAGTGAAGCAACTTTTGTTATTGTGAAAAAAATGGATAAAAAGGAATTTCGCGTGTTTGCTTTTTGAAGGGGAAAAATATAGTTCAAGCAAAAACTTGGCTTGATGCCGAGTTTCCGGACACTGCCCCAGGAAAATCAACCATCAAGGATTGGTATGCTAAGTTTAGACGTGGTGAAATGAGCACCGAAGACGGTGGACGCCCAAAAGAGGTTGTTACCGACGAAAACATTAAAAAAATCCACAAAATGATTTTGAATGACCGTAAATTGAAATTGAATGAAATAGCAGATACTCTAAAGATATCAACTGAACGTGTACATCATATCATTCACGAATATTTGGGTATGAGAAAGCTCTGTGCAAAGTGGGTGCTGAGAGAGCTCACTTTTGACCAAAAACAACGACGAGTTGATGATTCGGAGCAGTGTTTGAAGATGATCAAGCGTAATAAACCCGAGTTTTTGCGTCGATATGTGACAATGGATGAAACCATCATTTCACTCCGAAGTCCAATCGACAGTCATCCGAGTCGACAGCACACGATGAACCCGCTCCAAAGCGTGGGAAAACGCAACAGTCGGCTGGATAGGTTATGGCGTCTCTATTTTGGGATGCGCATGGAATAATTTTCTTTGACTACCTTGAAAAAGGAAGGACCATCAACAGCGACTTTTACATAGCGTTATTGGACCGTTTGAAGAACGAAATTGCCGAAAAACGGCCGCATTTGAAGAAAAAGAAAGTGCTGCTTCACCAAGACAATGCACAGTGTCACAAGTCAGTGAAAACGATGGCAAAAATCCATGAATTGGGCTTCGAATTGCTTCCTCATCCAGCGTATTCTCCAGATCTGGCCCCCAGCGACTATTTCCTGTTCTCAGATCTCAAAAGAATGCTCGCTGGGAAGAAATTTTTGTCGAATGAAGAGGTGATTGCCGAAACTGAGGCCTATGAAGCAAAGGACAAATCGTACTACAAAAACGGTATCGAAAAGTTGGAGGGTCGCTACAATCAGTGTATCACCCTTAAAGAGAATTATGTTGAAAAAAAAAAAACCACCTTTGCCAAAAAAATGTGTTTTACTATGGTAGGCCGGGGACTTCAATTGACCTGTTATATATATATAGAAATATATATAATATATATATATATATATATATATATTATAATATATATATATTATATATATATATATATATATATATATATATATATATATATATATATATATATATAACACGCATAATCATACGCCTAATCATATTATATTTATGAATCTCCCACAATGGGCTGGTTTAAATAGGACTTGCTTCCTTATTACAGCGCCACTACTGGTGTGTGATTATGCGCATTGGCAACAAATTTGGATCATTTTCATATGGAGCACAATTCAACTACTTTGCTAAGTTTCGCTATTGTATCTCGCTTCCTTCATGAGGCGCTCTTTTCAGAGTTCCTGAGTGTATATGTTGTTGAAACTTCCGTTAATTTTCTCCACACAATATCAGCTATATGAGTTAGGGTTTCGTAGTCTGTGGCAGTATTTATACACACATAGTGATGTCTCCAGATATTCTTTGAAATAGGATTCGATTAAAGCGAATATAATTTTAACGTTATTTTGCCAAAACATAGGTAGTTTTACGCTTTTATGTGAAAGTTCATTTGACAAACCATGAGAAAAATTGGTATTCACATCAGATGCGAGTGCCAAAGTGCCATCCTTTTTAATTAGTGATTCACCATCTTCAGGTACCATTTTCTGAATTAAAGTGAACCAGCAAAGATGAAAAAAGAGATAAGAATTTACCAAAAACGTGTAAAGCCAAGGGTCACCAAACCTCGAGGGGAGGCTGACCGGTCCCCTACATGTTATGATTCCAGATATCAGACAGGTTTACCTAAATGGGTGCATCTCGATAGAAGAAGGTAACTGGAAACGTCTAAATAAAACCTTTATTTAAAAACCTAAGCCATAACAAACATAATCAACAATAACCACTAGCATGTGAAAAATATATCTGCATCTAATTAGCAGATAAACATAAATGGTGAGCAAGGGCGAAAGGGAAAGATTAAAGCAAACAAACAGTCCTCTTCGTAGAGCATTTTATACATAAAGTTGTTATCACGTTTTTACTTAGAAATATGCATAATCTAATGACGGTTACAGAGACGCCTACAATACATTGCACTTCTTTTTGATTTAATGTTATGCATTTTAATAAAAATGTTATACAAAGCATCAAACAAAATTAGTATAAAGAATTTTATGAAAATTACAGGAAACGAAAAAAATATTATACAGAATAAAACAAAAGCTATAGGGAGAAATGGTAAAAGAAAATGTATGAATAAAGAAGATAATAAAAAATAAATTATTGACTTGAATTATAAATCTGGGGTATATTTTAATAGTAAAAGTATAAAATACTTTTTCTTTAGAATTAAAAAAAAGACATTAGTGTATTAAGAGAGTTTCTGTTTAATGATAATACTTTAGAAAATTTTTTTTTTTCATATAGTTTAAGATATTACTAACTTTTTGTTCAATAAATAAAATATTAGAGATTATAATGTGTTGATCCTCAAAAAATACAAAAAATGCAATTTTTTATTTTTATTTTCAAAAAATACAATTTTAAATATATTAATAAATCTTTGATATGATTAATTTAATATTCTTCTGAAAAAAGGAAAACCTAATGAAAAAATGCTTCTATTAAAATATCAATACTAAAAAAGCGTATACATTTAATAAAAAATGGGCCAGCATCTTTTAAGCTATAGTAATACATTAAACGTAAAAGGATATTTGTATGTGTAATTATTTCAAAGAATTTATTAATGAAGAACATCAACCTGCTAATTATTACCAAGAGTATATTAATGAAGAATATCAGCATCTTATTGCAGGAAATTTAAATAATGTTAAGAGATAAAAAAAAATTAAAAGACATGATGAATAACAATGTTGGTTACAGATGCAACATTCCCAACAATATTTATCACATTAAGAAAAAAATAAATGAAGATATGGATCATTTTATCACTAAATTAGACATTAAATATGATATTAATTAAGAAGCCATTAATGAACATAAATATTGCATAAGTAAAGATATAAATAATAATCATTGTATCTATTTTAAAGATTTAAAAATTCTATGAATAATCTCCAGGGTATTTTTGTTATCACTTATATAGAAAAAATATCGAGCAATTATGTATAAAAAAATACTAAATAAAAAAATACTGTCATTATGTATAAAAAAATACTAAATTAATATGACCAGTAAGTATCTTGTTAAGAATAATTCTTTTAGAATATTAAGCAATAGTGATAGAGAAATTTCTAACAAAATAATTGTTGTGTGTAAGAAAATTGATTATAATGTATAAGCTTTGTTAAATTTCCTCATATTTTTAGTACCTAAATTTCATAAGACTTCGATAAAATTTCGTACAGTAACTAATTGCTCTAATAAATATATCATTTCAGGAGTAAAATTTTACAAAAATTATTACAAGGTATTAAAAATAATTTTCGTAAAACAGCAATCATTAAAAATAGTATTTTATTAACAATATTAAAAAAATTATTTTCTTGTTTTAATATAGATTTAACATTAGTTTGTAGATGGAGCTACCAGATTTCACGTGTGCCTGTGTAAACAGTAAGATTTCTTTTAATCTTTTTCAGTTTTATCATAAAATAATTTTGTTTAGTTTTTCTTTCTATTTATGTTATAATTTTTATTAGATTTTTCAAAAATATCTCTGATATTATTCATGTATTTTTACGAAGTAATCACTGAATAAGACAGTTTGACTATTATTCGGGAAGAACCTACTTAAAACAGTCTTCAGCCTGTTGTAGCATTATTTACTTTAGATCAATTCTTTTACGTATCTTCAATTTTTCCTAATTCGATATATCTTTTACTTTGAGTAGCTATTTTTATTATTATTCATTTAATTTACGTGCTCTTTTCGATTTTTATCTATAATCAAATATTATAAAAACGAAACTACATAAATATCTACACATAAAATCATTGAAAACAAAGAAAAATGAATGAATATAAAATTTCAATATTAACTATAAAAAATTAAAATTTGTCCTTATATAGTTAATATTGTATTTTTATATTCATTCATATTTCTTTGTTTTCAAAGAATACTTTATTCAAGGAAAACTTTAAATTTTTTATAGTAAATGTTTATTTTCCTTTGTTTGCAATGAGTTTGCGTGTATATTTATATAGTTTGTATATGATTTTTAATTAATATTATAATAAGGATTTCTACCTTCACTGTATTTTTATTACTTTATGTTTAATGTTCCGTTTTCTGAAATAATAATTTCTGCATCTTTTATTTTGTTATAATTGTATTTAAAAAAGTTTCAATGCCGTATTTTCTTGTTAACTTTTATTCCTTTCAAATTTTTTTAAATTTAATTAATTAACTTGCATCAATGATTTTTATTTTCTTTTATATCAATTTACTTATTGATTTATTGTTCCTTGTATTTAGGATTATTTTACTTTTATTACACACGCACACACACATTTATATATATACACTCTATAACGAAAAACACGACGCACCAAGAAGGAGTGGCCCGATTGTAATAAAATTTCGTATGCAAAGGCATTTGGACCGAACATGCAAATGATTAAAAATTGGTGTCCAATGAATGAATAGCGGGAGCTACAGCGCATCGGAACTGCGCACTCTGCAGATGTATATAAGAAGCGATTCTCAATCTGATGATCAAATTTTCTGTTGCATAGTGATTTAGACGACTTTCAACGACTAAAAAAAATGCCTCGCCTCAGGATCCGAGCTCATTACGAGGTACTGTCAGAGTTTGAAAGAGTCGCATCATTGGATTGAAAGAGGCAGGTTGGACAAACAGGAGAATCGCTCGTCATATGGATCGAAGCGATGCGGGGATTAGAAGATGCTGACAAGAATGGGTGGACAATGGCAGATTTCAGCGCCATGAGGGTAGCGGTCAACCTAGGGCCACAGCAGATCGGGAGGACAGAGTGACTGCCAGATCAGCTGTCACATCGCCAGATTCATTAGTGTCCACCATGACCATTCATACATGGCTGATAGAGCGAAATCTACGCTCGTTCCGACCGCTACACCATCTGCCACTCACGCCTGCACACTGTCCAGCCAGATTACAGTGGTATTTGGCTCTATCAGATTGGAATGATGCTGACTGGGGACGTTTTGTGTTTAGCGACAAATCCCGCTTCCAACTGTGTCTTAATGATCATCGAAGATATGTCTGGAGACGCCCAGGACAGCGTGCCGATCTTGTTTTCACTATTGCACGCCACACAGGCCCTCAATCAGGAGTTATGATGGGGGGGGGCATTTCCCTTGAGAGCCGGACCCTTTTGGTTGTCATTAGAGGCACACTTACATCACAGCGGTACGTCGACGACATTCTAACTTGTCAAACATTTCCTAGGCCAATGAGATCTCTCTCCAATAGAGCATGTCTGGGATATGATGGGAAGACGACTGTATCTACCAGTAATGTAGATGACCTATCCCGACAATTGGAGCTAATTTAGCAAGAAATACCGCTGGAGATCATCAGGGAGCATTTTCACTCTATGCCACTTCGTATGGCAGCTTGCATCCAGGCTAGAGGGGGGTCAACACATGATTGAGCTCGTTACTTTGTAACTCTGAAATAAATCATTCAATTTTTTTGAAATTTTAATCATAATCTATTCTAAACATAATTTTCTTACCCGCCAAATTTTGTCTCCATCGGACAACTCCTTCTTGGTGCATGTTCTTTTTTTTTTTTTTTTTTTTTTTTATGGAGTGCATATATATGTAGGATTTTCCGGCTAATTATCAAAGTATTAATAGTATTTTTAAATGTTCTGTACAACCAGTTACTTAGTTGATGGATAGGTGGCACCACGAATCAGCGTAATGTGATAGCTCACGAAGCGCCCTGTATTCCTAAGCAAAACTGAGAGACGTTTAGTTGTCGCTCCTCTCTCTTCTCCTCCGCTCTTCTCCCGACGAAGTTGAACTCCGAAAGCCAGTGCACTCCAATGCCTATCGTCAATATGGAATAAAATTGGACTGCCATCTATCTTTCTCCGATGAACTAGTTAATCAAAAATCCCCTGTATATAGTAGTTTTGTAAATAATTTCCCTTCATCTCACCTTCTGATAAACGAAGAAAAACAACTTCGGCCTCATCACTGAATTGGTAAAATGTACGAAGTCATCATAGAACCCGGTAATAGAATCACTGCCCTAGACAACCATATTTTTGCGTAAAAGCCAACCAATGTAGATTTGGGATGTACAATCTCCCCCGGTCTACACACACACACACGCACACACACACACACACACGCACACGCACACACACACACGTGTGTGTATGTTTAAATGCGTGTGTGGTTACAGACACACACAAGGGTCCTGTGTGTGTGAGGGCTTAGGTAAATTATTTTACTTCCATTGATTATATTTGGAGCGGCAGTGGTAACAGAGTAATCATTGTCATGAGACACGTTCCGTGTTTCAGTGGAATCATGGGTTCGATTCTTGATGCTACTAAACATCCGTCATGTAGCGAGATTGATGCTCGTTCATTCTGTCCAGGATTAAAGTCTTCACTCAAGGATGGTGATGTAATTAGGAAAGCGGATTTCCAGCACAGGTATCGTCCTTGTCAATTGACCGTGGTTCAAAAGGATGAGGTTCGTCGTCACTAGTCCTTGCGTTGCTTCAAAGTACCGACATTCAATCATTCAACTAGCATATGTAAGGAGAAAAAAGTTTGTTAGTCCAAACTTTAAGTATTTTAATAAGCATTTAAACATATTAGTCAAAATTAAATTTATCATTGAGTGTTGCTACTTTTTTGCGATAATTATCAAGAACAGAGTTGTGTTTTCATTATTTGTAGATCTAGAACTTCTGACACTCTAATCAATTATTACAGTTTTAGACACAGTTAAAAATAACGTAAAATAACATATTACGCTATCAGAAGATACTGATTATTGCATAACATTTAAATTGTACGTAGTTTATTTCGCCAAGTATAAAAAAATTAAATTTTTATAAATTAAGTAATTAATATTTCGGTGTTGATAAAAGGATTTTTCCATGTGATAGCATATCTTAAAAATTTAAGATTTTATGTTTCTTTTTTTTTTTTTTTTTAAAAGAAAAAAAAAGTTTCCGCATCTAAAATGCTTTTAAAAATTTTACTAATTTTATATTTGTTACGTAATACATTGTTCCATCGACTGAGTAAATCAATAAAATACCTTTTAAAAAATTATTTAAAATGGAATAATTTTAAACAGAGGATTGAGAAGTAATTTTCTAGAAATTAATAGTTTTAAAAATTTGCAGAAATGCATGAAAATAACACATTTAAAGTAACAAATTTTAATTTACATATTACAGATGCATACAGTTTTCTTTTTAAAAAGTATTTCGTGTCTCATCTTTAATATTTGCAACTTTCGAACATAGCTTTAAGAAAAAATATTTTACTCCCAAAAATTTGTCGAACTGTATTTAATAGATGGCAGCACGTGTTAAGAAACTTGTAATTTTTATCCCTTTTAATAATTTTTCTCAATCCAATCAGGGTAACAAAGGTTTTCTTTACAGAAATATTTATAATTTCTGTATCTCTTTGTTTTCATTTTCAATGATAAAAATTATTTATATTAAGCTTACTTTATGTATAATTCAATTTTTACAAGAAAACAAGTCTTATAGTGCTGCCATCTCTTGTAAATAATTATATTTTTTCACCTTAAACGTTAACCATTGAGGAGGAGGAAATGTCACTACATAAATTTTGAATAAAATTGTTCTAAAAATAAACGTGGCTGCCTAAATGTTTTCTTATTATTGAAAGATGATGCTAAGAAGTTTCCGAAACCTAAATTCTCTAAGAAGTATCTTTTATTATTATTATTTATCTGCTTGGAAATGAAATTTCAGTCACAACTAAATTATGTCGGAAAGTATTTTTTCGATTATTTCGCGCAATATCATTTCGGTGATTTTCATGTGCGACCTTATTCTATAGAATCTCTCTGCTTAATGAAGGAGGAATTTATTGTCCTTTTTTTTGTTGTTTTTTGCTAGTTTTAATGTCTTCAAAGATATCGAACTACACAATCATTAAAACTTTCACAATTCCATAATTTTAACACATTTAAATTGTCCTTTCTTTTCTCATTAGTCCTTTTTTAATGTTACGGAATAAATAAAATTATTATGTTTTTACGTTAACTAAATCAAAAATTTTGTTTTTATATGAAAATATTAAAGAAAAATGAATAGGTAAAAAATAATCTATAATTTAAGCTAATGTTTCAAAATAAACTGTGAATGTCATCGATTAAAAGTTTAATAGTTCAGTTCTAATTACTTAATCAGATTGAAATGATTATCTTTTTGTACTTGGCTTCTCTCTTTTTCTCTTTAAGTAATGACACTAACGTATCTCAATCATAATTTTTGCAAATATAATTTGTTTAGAATAAAATCTGTCTTCTTTTCATTCTTTTATGTACCTCTGTATGTAGTGTAATACCATATTAATTACTATCAATAAAATATTAATGACTGTATAGGCAGATAGATGAAATCTGTATGTCGTATAAAATTTAATGAAGTTTTGTTGTTTTTCGTAAGAGCTTTTGCTTCCGGAAACACATAAAATAAAATTGATTATAACAAATAAATTTGTTTACAGCTTCTTTTGATTGATTGGGCCTTATCCTATAATTTAAAATTTATTAATTTACCACGTTGATATTTTTTTTAGATTCGAAATTTTTTTACAGATTATTTATCATTTGCTATCCTTCAATGGATTCATCGGAATTTTACTCGTATGTACTCGAGGATTTCTTTTTCTTTTCTATAAAGGGCGAAAAGAATGATTCTCTTATTTAAAAAAATGACTGTAAAAGGAAGTAACGTTTAAAATTTTAAATTAAAATTTTAATCTATCAAATTATGTTCAATTGTACATCCATTTACTTGAGAAGAAACACAATATAACTAAAGGCATAAAAAAACTAGTATGAACTTATTCACGAACTTGATTTGTAATCATGTTCATCAATCACTTTATGTTGTGAATGCTCTTTAAGAAACATGTCAAACTCTCCGAAAGTAACGTGAGCCAAATGTACACCATTAAAGCTTATAGAACTTTTTTTTTAAATTTGATAAGAACTGTATTAAAAAAAAAAAAGAACAACGACAATATTCGTGCAATCATATTGATACTCTCTTTTCTATTATTCTTCCTTCTTTTGAGGAAGACTTATGCAAAACTAACCCAAGGCCATTTTGGATTTTCGACTAGAGTTTAATTTCATTTCATAGGTGTAAATAAGTACTTGTATCCATCAGTACATTGAAACAAAGGAATAATTTCATATGGAATTTTTGAACACATGTTCAAATCGGGCTATCAAATATTTATAAAATTCAGGCACCATTAACTTCATTGCGTTTCGATCCTTAAATCTGAATGGGGGTCGTTGGTGAATGTTATAATTTAACATCACATATTGATATTAATATTATTCGTTAATATTCCTAAATAATTGAACACTGAAAAATGTAGCTATGAATATCTTATCCAAACTTTTATTTTTACCTTAGTATTGAGTGGGTCATGAATTTGAGATGCTATTAGAACACAATTCTTTATAGTAATTTTTCAAATATATATATGCAGTATTAAATGAAAGGAAAAAAAAGAACTTAGGCTTAGAAATAGAAAATGGGAAACATTTTTTTTTTTTTTAAATTTTTCTTGTAATAAGTAAAATATTTCCTTGATTTCATTGGTCGCCCTTCAGAATAACTTATTAATAGGACAGATACAATAAGCACTGCAAAATTCTACTAAATCTGTGATAGAGTAATGCTATCAAATTACTTCAGTCTGAATAGTTCAATTTTAAAACTACTGAACATGGTTAATTCGAATGCCTAATTAGAATAAAATTTTCTCACATAATCTTGTTGGAATTTTTTTTCAAAAATTAGTTTGAAAAAGTGATAGTAATATTACCAATAAGATTTTTTTTCTTGCTTCTGGTAGACGCGTGTAGATATTTCAAAGCGAGCAGGAACAGAAAAGAATATTGTGGTTTTGGTGACGCACTACGGGTTACAAACCACCCAGCCAAACCTTATCTTGTTTATTGTTCAATTATGAAACTCTAAGGGGAAAAAAAGACTATTAAAGTCTAATTTAAAAGTGTTTACTGTTAGTGTACAAATTTAACTGATTTTATCGATATTTGAAATAATCTTCCTTCTTAAATTAAGAAAGTACTCAGTAAAAAAATAAAAAAAAATCTCAGCATACAAATAGTATATTCGGAGTTTTAAAACTATCACGTGAGACTAAAGAATATCTTGTTCCACGTGATTTCCGTAACTATTCAGACGTGCCGTGGAGGGTCGTCGCTCTCGAAGCGAGGGTGCGGACCCTTCTTCGAACAAAGATGTTTCCAGAAACAGCCGGCAACCTTTTTTTTTTTATGGCAATTTGTTGATACAGCCGCTCGCTCCAGATGAGAATCTATTCGCAGTTCGACTTTCTTCCTCGCTCTCACGACGGAACGAAACGGGTGACGTTGTTAGCTTCGTTTCAAAGGAAAGTAGTGATGGTCTAAAACTAAATTTTCCATTTTATGCTCGTCTACGCATAATAATATAGATATTAGTATCCGTTGAGGAAATAAGGGATTATGAAAAATCAGGGGGTCCTCCTTAACTTAGAAAAATAAGCCATTCTTTGTAAATCATGTTTTGTAAAGATTCGATTTTCGTTCGGGAGAAGAACACGCGCTCACGTCTTTAAATATGTAAGTCACACAGGCGCTATTGCAAAATTGTTTTGGATTTGATTTCACCTTGGAATAACGAAGTAAGTCATATTACATACGGAAGTAAACGCTACAGGAATTGATTGACTAGAATTTAAGTTATAATACATAGATCACGAAGCTTTTAAATAAATAGTACTCTGAGAGAGGGGATGGGGATAGAAAATATAAAAACATTTTAGCGTACTCAGTGACTGTCGCGAGCTTTGGCCTGCGTTGTTTTTGTCGAATCGGGGGTTTGAGTCATGATTCCATTTAAGACTCATCGTGGAAAAGGGCTGATGGACATTAAAGGCTCATTGTCATCGTGTTGGGCTGGTGTGGTAGAAAGGACAGTGAAGTGCCTTGTGTCATCGCTTGACCTTTATTGATTAATGTGAGGTTCGTTGCCGATAGCCCTAAGTGCGATGTTAATAAATAATCAATCAGTGCAACATTACATACGGTTTTAAGGTAACTTTCCCTCGACTTGAATATTAACCAGATACCAACCATTGGGCTTTACTATAGAGGAGTATTGTATCATATAAAGATAATGGCATGAACATTGTATTTTTCTAAAGCTCAACATTTTGCAGCGTTTAGATTCATATTGAAGATTTCCTCGACTTTTTTATCATTCTTTCTAGAGTAATTTCTCTAAATTTTTATGGCATCTACTTTTTCTTTCGTCTCAGATAAAAATAGATATATTTTAGGAATTTGAGATTTTTAAGATTTTCTTTGTTTGGTATCCGAGACGGAAAGGTTGTACGTAATGTCAGTTTGTGAATGTCAAATTCGCTATTTCGCAAGAAACGATGCATGCAGTTCTAACGAATTTTTTTATGTAATTCATTTAGATTACTAAACATTTTATGTAGACCATTTATATCAGTAAACATTTAATGTTGTCAATTAGTTTAGTTTTTGTTGAGTACTGTTTCCCTTTTTTTTTCTTTTATGTTTTAATAGATAGGAATTTTTCAACGTACTAAATTTTTTTTAAATCGTTATATATCAGTTCCTTTTGAAATTCCCAAGTATATCGGAAAGAATTCTGAAAAATGGAATGGTTTTATTAACATCCCACTAAAAGCAAACATGAGAATTATTGGCAACAGGCCTCGTAAGTTTGAACTTCTGTCAAGAGACGAGGACGACACCTGAACTGGCCTCTTTCTTTCTTAACTTTCACACCACGCCAACGGGTGGACTTTGGGTCTCGACAGATTTAACGTGCATCAGCCCCGACAATACGGCGGGTCTATCATGGCAGCAAGGCTCGAACCTCCGACTCGACGAAAACCGCCGGCCGCGAGTCCAGGAAACCATGACCACTAGGCTACCGCGGCCACTGAAAAAAAAAGAATTGAAATATTCTTCACAAAGCAGCTAATTAACCTATCAAAACAGCTAATTAACCTATTAACAGCTATAACCATAAAATTTGTTATTTTCTACCGATTATCAGCCAAATATATCCTTCTCCAATGTTCTAAATGAATAAAAATTCTTGTTTCAATGGCCAATTTAATCTTTTTTTCAATGTTCCTTTACTAATTGCAGAAATGGGTTTATATTTATCGTTTATTCGCTGAAAAATGATTATAAAACCACATTTATTCATCTTTTGACGCATCTACTTGATATCTACGCAAAAGGTTTCATAATAGTGAAGGGGTATGGCTGTCGCATCAAGAATTGTTGCTTGCGCATTCCACTAGCTGAGCTTTTATTGTTAATTGTATTCGATTTCAAGAGTGATGG
This sequence comes from Nephila pilipes, assembly GCA_019974015.1. NCBI lineage: Eukaryota > Metazoa > Arthropoda > Arachnida > Araneae > Nephilidae > Nephila > Nephila pilipes. Next base: position 1,171,374 of record BMAW01004455.1, read on the forward strand.
TTCCTTCATGCAAATCATGATGCCTCTTATATAGAATTATTCTTAAATGAAAGATTCAGTAATGAATTATCATAATTGCCTCTTTAATAGATAGGTACAAAGTAGGAAGTGATAGCCGAGTGGTCATGGCAGGGAGCTGGTGGCCAGCGACACCTTAGTCGATTCCTGTAATCATGTTAACATTAATTCTGTTAGTGCTCACGTTAAAGTAGATGTAAAGAATTAGATGAAGCTTCAACCTCGACTTCTGCCCATGGGTCATAATTTGATGGGACTTTTGTGACAGGTAGAGACATGCAAATGGAAAATGTTTACAACAATACTGACTTTATATATTATGAATTATTCCTATATTTCTATATGTTATTTAAAGTCTTGTTTTACACGAGCCGTTAACTTCATGTGTGAAATTCCGTAGACCATTTTCGCTAAACCGAAAGAATGTCACCACGAAATGATTGAGCAGATGTAATTATATGAGATATATAATAATAAGTTTAACTGATGCAGATTTTCATGATCGGCATGGATTTTATGCAAGTACAGGACATCTAAAGTAGTGAGATGTTTCAGTCGAGGCGCATGTTTGAGTCCCCTAAAAGTCCCGTCGTGAGATGGGAGATACCGCAAGTTTAATGAAACTACACATCAAAGATCTAAAGTAGCTTGGTGGGGAGGATATTAGTTAAAATATCATCTTCGTCCTCCAACAGTGGATAAAAATGACAAGGTACGAACCCATTAGTCCTCGGTAGTTCTAGAGGGATTTAACTTCAAAAACCAACCTTAACAGAAGCTTAAAGTTAGATAGACTTATTTCTTACCAAACATTGTTGCCTCTTTAAACACGCTTTATTATTTAAATAAATTCTCACTCGCAAGTAATGTTGGGCTATGCAAATCGAAGCACGTACCTGGAAAATTTTTTTTTCTCAATCACACAGCGTGTGAGAAATTGAGAGAAGATTCTTACATCCACCCTGACAAAAGCTGAAAAATGCAGCAATTTTCGAACTAGTTCTGTGTGTGTGTGTGATGCAACATCCCCTCCCCCAATCCATTAATCTCAGATATGTGTGCGCGATTCAATGGAAATGCCTTCCCAAGGCCACTCGGTATGTACAGTGAGATAACTTTCTGGAGAACAGAAAGGATGGGGGGAGGGGGATGGAGATAATTGAGGGTTTGCTGCAAAGAGGAGAATCTCCTTTCGCGGAGCCGCGTCGTGAAGCTGCGAACGGAACTTACCTGTCTCGTGAAGGTCGCGGAAATACAATCGATGCAAAAATAAGAAACAACGAAGACGTGTTTTCCGAGGGAAAGACAAAAGACCTTATTGCGGATGAGACCTCTACTTGACGGGTTTTGAAGAACTCTCATCCTGTTTCTGTTGGGCATAAAATAAATGGATAGACCATTGAAATTTAAGCTCAACGTCTTTCTTTCTCTGCCAAATGTACGGTATGATGTAAGTTTAGATACAGTACTGAGATGGACATCACATCATGATGATGATGTATGTCACATCAGACTTTTCTGTTCGTAATCTCTCTCAGTTTTGTCATATTTCATCTGTTAAGGAAGCAATAAAATTTGAATTTTTTTTTTTTTATTTTGTCATTAAAAAGGGATTTTATTTTTTGAATTGGTGTTTTAATTCAGAAAAATAAAGGTAACATAACAGTTTCTGGAACGTTGTCGAATTTTTTTTAACGTTTTAAATCTTTAAACTTCACGGCGTTGGAGTTATATCGGTAAAAAAAAAAAGAAATTCAGTTACTTTAGCTCTGTTTTCGAATTATAGTTATTTGAAACGTTAAAATGCATGAAATCGTCTTCCTAGATATGCTCTAAGAACCATTTGCCATTTCTTTGGATTTCGAAAGTTTTCCTTTCCTCAAAAATAAAAAAAAATTGTTCTTGAATAGCTTTTTTTAAAATTTTGCTTCGTGAACGCTTCCGGCTGTTCTCTGTGGCAGCGGTAGTCCAATGATCAAGGTCGCGATTGGTGTTGTTTCCGCTGAGTCGTGAGTTCGAGGCCTCATGTCATTGAAGATCTGCCGCGTAGTGAGATTAATGCATGCTAAATCTGCCGAGGCTCCAAGTCCTCGCTTTGGCGTATTGTGGAAGTTTGGAGAGAGAAGTGCCAGCGGAGGTGTCTTCCTCCTCACTTGATTGAAGCTCAAAAGGAAAACTTGTATGTTGCTTCTGTGACGTAAAAAACATGCAATCAAGCCCTGCCAATGACAGCCTCGAATTTGGATGGATGAGACCCGAAACCACAACCTATCGGCTACGAATCTATTACTCTACCAACCAGGCTACCACAGCCCCTTTGGCTGTTACTGTTTTGCATAATTTTGATTATTAATATTGGACTGTTGCCAACAACGTGTAGTGTTTCAGGATGCATTTTATTGTATTCAATTTCATTTGATTTGTTGAAAGACTTCGTTTAATATTAACGATAAAAAGATTTAATGACTGGATTTGCCATTCTACTGATTTCATCATTCGCAACCACTAATAAGTTACGAGGACGACATCGAAGCCACATTAAAATATAGTAGAAGTCGGAGAATAATAGCTATCATTATTTCTTACAGCAGATATAGAACAATGAAACCTCAATCGTTAACTACGAACTGAATGAACTATAAAATTACTTATCGCCTCTCCGTTACCTTATAATGTAAGTTATTTTCTCTTCTGTTTTACGAAACAGAGCAAACTTAGTGAAAATTGTTATCGTTAATACAGCAGAAAATAGTGATAACGATTCATTATACTTCGTACAGAAATCTCCATTCATGAAGACTGGTATAAAAATGTTTTGACGTTATTTCGAATGTTTAGATTATTTGATATGACTTACAAAGAAGCATACCTTTCATGGATGGCATATTAGAACATCGCTGCATGGGGAGTGACCAAAATTCATCTCAATACCTTTCAGCTAAGTAAATCAAACAATGAACGTTATTTTACCTTAAGGCTAAACTCACATGGACCACTGCATAGCCATACAGCGACTACAAAATGGTGGTTAAAATGTAGTGATTAATGTATATTTTGAAAAAATGAATAAACTCATGATCACAAGCTAGCTATAATTTTGTATTTAACGCTTGGTTGCACTGTTGACAACTAACAAGTGGTCACTCGAAGTCTCTATCTATCATTTTGAACCCCACTACTAATGAACACCTCCGAGTTATCTCGGTTCCTGCATTTTCCACAGAGTCGGCGAATCGTTCACACGTAGATGGCGTGATATACTGTGTGAGTTGCGCTTCGTCACTGGCTGCCACATTTTTGTAGATGACACTGACAGAAGTCGGTAATCCGTCTGAATTGACTATTTATCCCCATGCATATCAAGCCTTTCGGAATGGTATGCTTTCTCAACTAAAATCCTTTGGAGTCGGGTGTGTCTTATATGCATTAGTCTCGATTGTCACTAGCAGCCGTGTGAATCACTATTTACATTGATCTTCTAGATGGGTTTATCGTATTTGCATTTTCGGTCTTATGCGTTAAATTAGAATTTTTAAAACTCACTACGTGGATTTTCTTGTATAGCTAACTTAACTTAACCTTAAGAGTGTTTATCTTGTGCCTGTAAAATACCATACGATTTTCTGGTGCTTTGATTAGATGAACGTGCGGAAGATATAATGGAAAAACGAAACTCAGCTGACGCACAGCTGTAATGTCAAGTGATGTAGACATATTGGACAGTTTTAAATTACTCAAGTTTTTATTTTCCTTTCGGAAGATAAGGGTACAGTTGTTGTTGTGGGAATTTCCGTCTATATTCAGTTTGCTTCTCTTTTAGATAGTAGAAGTAAGTTTTTTTCACAGGTTAAGAGAATTAAGCTGAGATTGTTACTAAGTGAAAAACGATTGCTTGGTTTTATAAGAGCTCTATAAATTACTCTTTTGTTTATTTCTCACATGGCACGCATCACCTTTAGATGGCATCTAAAATACCCGTTCCAAAATTTTTTTCGAAAGTTAAACTTAGCGACCTGAAATGCTCGTCACCTATGATCTATTCACTAATGCAGCTTAACGCCTTCGTAGAGAGTTGTGTTGAAAGGCATGTCGGCTCTGGATTAGTGCATTTATGGTATACCCGTCGCGAAAGTGTTAATAACGTTTACCACACACTAACCAACATTTTGGTGTTACTGTATGGATGCGGTGAATTGAGCCTTAAAGCAAAGCTCACATAGATCACAACTAACAGCTACAGATATACATGGCAAAAATAATAGTCAATTCAGATGGATCGCCGACTTCAGTCGGTGTCATCCACAAAATTACGGCAGCCAGTGACGACGCGCAACTCACGCAGTACGTCGAGCTAGACTCACGCGAGCGATTCGTCGACTGGGCGGAAAACACATGAATCGACGTAGCTTGAATGTGTCCGTTAGTAGCGTAGTTCAGAATGGTCGTTAGAAACTTCGAATAACCACTAAAATGCTGAATCGACAGCACAACTACGCATAAACTACAAAATTATTGTTGGCTTAACGGTCTGTCTGAATTAAGCTTAAGAGCTTTCTCCTTACATCAAACGGATTTTTTTTTCTTATTTGCTATTAAATATTGCATTTCGTGCAGTTGAAGGCTCTAAGTCTTTTTAGTGTAGAGTAACGGATCCATTCTTAGAAAATTAATTTCGAGAGAAAATCAAATTTAAATAAAAATGACTAATTTCAAAAATAAAATGAATAAATAATTTTTTTAGCCCATTTAACAATGATGCAGAAATATATATTATAGCTATATTTTAAAGTTATATATTAACAAATAAATATTTTTCATTTAAAGAATCACAAAAATTTTATTTATTAAATTCCTGACAGAGTTTTTTTATCTTGTGTAAGAGTATTTAATTGCAGTGATGTGGAGATTTTTTGATAGCTACGGTAATTTGATGAATACATTATTAAGAAATAAAATGTATAGTGAATAAAATTTTTTGTGACTCCTTAGTTAAAAGCCGTTTTTATTTCTCCCGTCCGACAATGGGCCATTGATTCATTAATCAGTATCTCGAGTTGTAAAATGTTGATGTGATGCATCTACACATATATTCGTTTCTTGCTGTCCTGAACTCATATAAGGCGGTTCTTTAACCCTTTGTAGGGCTATTTTTAAATTCCTACTATTAGTTCATACACTCCCTATATATATCTTGTTCAAATTTTCAGTCATTAATAAAATACTTTTTGTTCATCCACTCAAGTTCAAATACATTTTTTTAAACTTGTAGTGGATGACACTTGATGTTAATTCAGTTTTTTTTCTCCCAAATATTAATTAAATTTAATTAGTGAAAATGCAGTTTAGTCCAACCACTTGGCGCGATTTCAAAGATTGCCAAACTTGGCGATTTTTTTTCTTTTTTTGGCTGAACGGTCAGTCCACGAAGCTGACCAGGGTAGCCACATTTGGCAAAATACCGCCAAATAATTCCTGTCGCTATAGATGGTTGGGCTAAACTGCATTCCAGCCATTTGATTTACCGGATGAATTCATTTTGCCACTTAATAATGTTATTCTGTCATATATATATATTATATATTACATTAATAGAGTATGATGAAATTAAGAATTTGAGCTTATTACTTTTCCAGAAATTTGAAAAATCATTGACCATTGATCAACACATAGTGAGCACTGCAAGTTGTACAAAAGTTTCTTGAGAAGCTTGCAGTGCTATTTTGCTTGTTTTTTTAAAGTCGTAATGCATCGTATTCTCGTATCGTAATAGGTGGTTAGCCTTAGAAAGAACAGCCTTACTTTACCAAGGGTTTTGAAAGGATAATGCTAAACATATGGAATCGAGCTAACGCCCAGCGTTGTTTCAGTTAAAGTATATGAAGGTGGTTCAAACAATACCAGTTTTTGACGACAGATGACGTTGATAAAAAAAAGTTGTTACCATTTAGGGCTTCAATTTGTTAAATGGCTCCCAAATAAATGTGTCATTGATTCATAGGTCAATTTTGATTTGGAAACCATTTGCTTTCAAATCAAGATTCAATTGTTTCCTCTTAGAGTTGTCATCACGATTTGAATTGAGCTGTCAACGCCAATGAGACTTGGATTCATCATTATACTTTGGAAACCGAGCAACAAAGTAATGAGTGGCTTTCGGAGAATCTGCTCCAAAGACGGCCGGAAAATTTATGACGATGATTTTTTTGGATGGAGAGATTGCCTCATTAATGAACTTTTTAGAAAAAGAAGAAACAGACAATGAATATAGTGCACTACTCAACTTCAAATTCCTAACACTGGTGCTTTTTGTACCATTCTCGCCATACACTGAAAATCCTGCTGTATAAAGGAACTGTTGCCCGTTAAATTTGTTGGAACTCGAAGTTCTCTAGTAGGCGTGATTATGGAGGGTAGAATACCAACTCTGATGTCAACCTCGTTATTTATCAGCTATTCAAAATGACGAGGTATATTGGTTGATGTTAGCAGATCTTTAAGTCAGGCATAAAAAAGGCTGCTGGGAAACTCTTAATATACAAAGCTTTCAATACAATTAACAGTTATTATTACAAATTTTGAGAAGGTATATCACACATCATTCTAAAAGCCTCACGGAGTTCTTTTGCATGAATCATTTCGTTCATTTTTGTTGGAATCATTTGCTTCTCATACAAAGTTAAATGTGATAAAAACTCTCAAATCGAATAAGATATAAGTAACAGGCATTTTAGCAAGTAGCTTTTTAAAGTTTCGATTACAATATACATTAGAAAGTAACCGACTACTTTAAATATGTTTGTTGCGGTTTGTATTCGTTGTTTGGGAATCCCATTCACAAAAATGACCCAAGCGTAGCATTTCAGTCAACCTTACAAACCGACCATTTAGGTGCGAAACCAATTAAGAATGACCTACAAACATTTCATTTAATGATTATGTGCATCCGTGCTGAAATACGATTAAAAAATGTTTCATCCTAAAAAGGACTGTAGGCGAGTACCACGATTGACCTAAATCACAGACTCCCATGGTGGGAAGTATCGCTTCCTGATGAGGATTCTGAAACTGTCTACGAAGGGTGACAAAACGCGCGCGTGTAGATGTCATTAGTACATAGTTACATTGGAGATATTTCATATTTCTTACTCTTCGACAGCGAAGTGGTTAGGGTCACAAACTTTGGCATCGAATGCAATTGAATTGGGGAAGTAGAAGGTAGTCCGGAAAATAAATGTAACTGAATCATCAAATGGTGTGGAAATAAGTAGAACCAAATCGCAGCTCAGAAATTCTCCTCATAAATTGACCATGGCTGAAAATTAGAGGGTCAGTCGCGTATAGCCCTCGTTTTATTGCCAAAAAATGTTAATTCAGGCCAACTCATCCATCTAATTTAATCACAATACACCTCATCAATAAATTTAAAGTTCAATTCTTTAAAAAAAGACATAATCAATCAGCTTAAGACGCGATATTACAAAAATGTCATCTTAGAATAGTACAATCAGAATTTAATTATAATCGCAGATTATCAGTTAGATTTTTTGATACAGTTTAAATTTGTCTTGAATATAACTAACAAAAGCAAATATGGTCCTTCTTTCGAGAAACAACTTTCCCGATAACATCATAGTCTATAGTTAAAATTGGGTAGGGAAATTCAAAAAAACTCTCACATTGGTGAATTAAATTTAAAGCTACACTTATCTTTTTATAATTATCATATTTAAATATAATTAAACCTAATGTGATTTCTCATGAAACAAATTTTTAAATGCTAATTTAAAAATAGTTTGTAATAAGATTATTAGTCATTTTTATGACAAGAGATATAATTACTGTTTTCCTGTTTATAACCAGCCATTTTTTATTATAATTTTTACTTAAATATGCATAGAAACATACTACATAACTATTTATTTAGAAATATCAAATCAATTAATATGTCTTTAAATTTTCAAAATTTCTAAAAAAAATTAAATTGCTTAAGCAAAGGCTAATTATCCTTTTAGTTTTTTTAAAATTAAAATATTAAAATTTTAAATTGGATTAATTTTATATTTAATTTCAATTTTTACTTATTTATTTATTTGTTGGCTCTGCATCATATTTTTCCATTATGAAATTTGAAGTAAAAAATCTGCAAATAGTTTATTTTAATTATTATTTTTAAAAATAATTTGTTTTATATTTATTTCTTTATAAATTTTAATTTCCCCCGAAATTTTTATTTAATTGTCTCTTTTTTCTATTTTTATTCAAATTGTTTGAGTTTTTATAAGTATATGTACGAAGTCCTTGAAAATTCCAAGTATAATAATAATATAATAAGTTCTTAGAAATTCCAAGAGATGGTGGTCGTAGCATCGCAAATGGTTTGTTCTTAGCAAGCGTCATGACTTGCAAAGAGCTGTCTTTGTCTCATTATTCGTGTTCGGGATTATGACACCTTTCGCCCCTCAAAAATTCTTCGTCCTAACTTTTCTGGTCGATGAGACTATCTTCACCTTTTTTGTAAAAGATTCACTCGATGCAACTCAGTGCTTTGATTTTTCCTTGATTTCTGGTGCTTAATGATGAATTCAGGCCTCACCGTGGGTGACATCTCTGCGCAAAATGACGTCATCAACTCAACGCAGCAGCAATCAAATTTTGATTCGACAGCAAATAACCACCCAATCAAAAATAATATATGAATCAATGTCAGAATTGTGTTAGCTCCATTTAACAGATGGCAGCAACCAATGGTAACAACTATTTACTTTAATGATGCTATCGCCATCCTCATATTTATATATATTTATAAATACACTCATTTTACATTGGTTTTTGATTTTTAGTGATTGTATTTACATACTATAACTTTTTAATTTATTTTCAGAACACTTTTTAAACGATAAAATTTGATACTAGATAGACAGACATTTGTATTATATATATACATTTTTATTTTCCAAAAATTTTTAGAGTATCAATTATTGTTTGGCTTATAAACATCAAAAACTATTAAATCATTAAATGATTACTAAGTATAGGTTTTTTAAGAAAATTTAATTCTGATTTTGAAATTATTTTTCAATATAAAATTATTTATTTACTGTCAATCAATCAATCAATAGTTTTGAATGGTTTTAGAATTTATGATTACTACTCATATTGGTTTGTTTTTATTGCGCATTTCAGATTTAAAAATTAGTTTTTATAATTGAGTATTAATATAGATGTATAGTTTATTTTTAAGTTTAAACATTTTTTAAATTTCGTTTTAATTTATTAGCTTTATTTTTTCTGTTTTTTTAATTTTTGTTCACATTTGGTTTTCGATCACTTTTGGTATATACCTTTATTGATATTAAATTACTGAAGATGTGATGGTTGGATACATAAAACTAGTTTAAACGTATATTTTGCACTCCAAAATTTCGAGCAGTATTAAATAATACTATCTCTATTTTTTGTTTTACTTTTATTCTTTTCTCTTTATAACATAGGGCTCCAAGATCTCATCCCTATACCTCTCAGCTGTCACATTGCTTCTTTCAAAGTCATGGAGGTGTGTGCGACCATCCAACATGATGCCTGTCCAGACCACCAAGCCTCCGCTGCCGTAATGGTCGATTTCTCCGACATTGGAGGGCAGGTAACGGGTCCCTGGTTCTCTCCACATGGAAGTACGGCGAAAATCATTGTTTAGGCTGAACCGGGACTCATCAGTGAAGAGAACGGTCACTCATTGATACATGTTCCAATTTATATGATATCTGCATCATTTTAAGCGGACTCTTCTGTTCGCAGAACTAAGCGGGACGCAAACAACAGATCTACTTACAAACAACCCTCTCTCATGAAGTATTCTGGATAAAGTGACCCTTGAAACTCTTATTATTGTGACTGCATACAACTCATGAAAGACATGAGAAGATGTAGCATCCCTGTTACGCTTCGCTATAATGGACAAATGACGATCTTCTATGGCCGTCGGGGCTCTTGGACGACCTTACCCAGACTTTCTTTCGACGGACCCGGTATTCTTGAACTGTTTCCATAAGTTGAACACGACGCTGGGTGTTAAATCGAATTATCTGCAAATCTGGATTTGAGACTGGCATGCTTCTAACCTACCTACAATTCGCTACCTCATTCCATCTTCTAAACGTTGGTCGTTACTCACTTTTACTGTTTGAATTTTAATCGAAGCGATTGCTGCAAAAAAAAAAAAAAACGAAGAAATTCGGCGAAATGTGCAAGCGAACGAAATGCGAATTTTGGCAAGCGCGCTCATAAATCTTGATTTTCAACTAATTCTGCTCCCGCACACGTTTCTGCTTACATATTCAACGTACAAAAGTTGCATCTTTATTTCGAAGCAGTATTTTTACATTTCGTTCAATTCCTTTCATGAAATTCGGCAAAATATGCAAATTCTTTTAATTTTGAACACCTGTGTATATATAATGTGGATAAAAGTGTAAAAAATAAAACAAATATTGGATAAATAAAAATATAAGAAATTTGAAAAAGATTGAAAATATTTAAAAACCCAAAACATTTTTTGAAAAGATATAAGAATGAAAAATAATTTTTTGAATGTATTGAAAAATTTTAGACTGTTAAGCAGGGTTATTCTAGAATTACAGGCCTAACTATTTATATCAACATAATATATTATTAAAAATAGTTATAAAACCAAAAATATAAATGATATACAATATTTCATTTTTCTTTGTAAATGTAACCGTTTCTTTCTCTCTTTCTCTCTCTCTCTCCCTCTCTTTCGCCCACACACAAACACACAGTATTGTGGAATAAATTTCCTTCAATTAGACTTTCATGGTGTTATGATTTTTACAAAGGCGAGTATATATATATAAAGAGAGAATGAGAGGAAAAGTATGAAAATTTCGTCATCTCATGATTATATTAAATATTTTTCAAATTTAGAAAACTTTCATAATTTTCGTTATAAATATATACATGATAGCCTTACTTTTAGGTGATAGATGGTATAAGTATTTAAAAAAACACCTGGAATGCTGACAAAAATTTTCGAAGAAAAATGAGTAGTACTGTAAATTACCCCCGAAACTTATAATCTATATTTGTGTTTATGATTATATTATTGGAAAGATTAAATTAAACTATTGAATGCTGATATGGATGATAGATTCAATCAAAACATTGAATAGACACAACATTCGTATCATAAGTTAAGATTCACAGTTACAAGATAGCCTTATTAATTTATGCAGTGACTTTCAATAGCAATCATACTACAAAATGTTTTTTTTTATATTTTTATTTGAATTTAAAGTAAACTTCTACATAAGCACAATTATAAATATTAAAATTAAAATGTTCTGAGAGTCCGTTATACAAATACGAGTATATCGATGTTATATAAATAAACAGATGTGTAATGTGATATATTAGAGTAATTCTTTAAATTGCTTATAATTTTAGTTGTTACTTTAAATAGCTATTGCATTTTAATTATTTAATTTTATTGAACACATTTCCATTGCTTATTTTAATAATTTTTTGTTTTAGTATGTAAATAATAAAAAGCCATTTTTAAAACTTTTTTTATCGTCATAATATGCGTGTACCTCACGAGTTTATTTGCACTTTAAAGTGTGTTTCGGGATAAAAAAAAATAATAATTCAAACACTGCTTTAATATACACGAGTGTGGATCAAAAATATTTGTTTTTGAAGACAGATAGTGTTGCTAGACAAGTTGGTACACCCATTTGTTAAATGGTGTCAAAACAAATTTAACACTGATTCAGAGGTTAGTTTTGATTGTTGCTGCATCGAGTTATCACAGTCAATGATACCTAATTTCCTCATTATACTCCGGAAACCGTGCAGTCATCTAAACAATGGTTTCTTTCGGTGAACCTGCGTCAAAGGCGTAAGCGGCTGGCAAAGTAATGAAGACGATATTTTGGAATACGAAGAGAGTACTATTTATGGTTTTATTAGAAAAAAGTGAGTACATTTCCCATTCACATTCATAACACTGGTACTTTTTGAACCACCCTCTTAATAGAAGATTTTCTTTTAACTACGTTGATCTACTTAATTCAGTTCCATTGCGCTCATCTGATGAAAGTATTTCCACTCTCAAACTCGCAATATTCTTTTGCTTAATGGAGTTCAAACGACTAGCATTCTTCATAATATTTACATCGACCGTATGATAAGAAAAGTTCAGATTTCTCCAGCCTTGTGTACTATATCAGAAATTTCAGACTTTTCATCAATTTTATAACATATTTTCTCGGTATAGACAACAGTTGAAGACGTTTATTTATACTGATGTGTACATATCTATATGATTGAACAAATTTTATTTTTGATATTTTTAATTATTATGTAAACAAAAACATTGGTTAATGAAAAAAATATTTTTGCACCTTATTCGAAATTTTATTTTTACTTATTGTTTCGCATTTCTTATTATGAATTTTTCTTTTTCTTTTCATTTGTTTATTTATCCACATAACCTAAAAGTAATAAATCTTACAATTTTACGTATGCGTTTCCTTATATTTAGTAATTAATAATAACTTAAGAAAAATTAACGACGAATTATTTAAGTAATATGTGTGGCCTCATCAATCAAAAAATTACAAAATATCGATTTTTTTTTTTTTCAAATTGTTATGTTTCGCTAAATTATCGCAAAATGCTCGATATCGAAAGACCACTTCTTAGCAGGGATGGCATAGCGCGAACTGGATAATGGGACGCGTTAAGGATCCATACAAAACCATTCTTCGAGTACAAATGTGGCTTAACTTGGAATTTACTTCCCTTCTTGTCCAGATATCCTTGAGCGCTTATGGTTTTTGGGTCGCTTCTCTCGTTATGGCTCATCATCTGTCTGTAAACAGGAAATTGCAGAAATCTTTCAAACATGACGATTTTCTCCCAATTGATGAATGTTTCCTTAGGTGAACAGAAGATGGCCCTTACGTAAGTCGACGTGTAATAGTTCTTCATCCTTAGAATTCTTCTTTGATGTTTCCGTTCCGTCTCGGCAAAAGTCTTTAAACGGCGATGAAGGAAAGAAATGTATGATTTATAACAACTTCCCGTTGTTTATAATTTGAAATCAAGGTTTGTTATTATCCCGTTTCATTTTGGATAATAAGACTTCTTGGAAAGTTAACCGTTGTGGGTGCTTGAAAAGAAAAAAGATTTAAATCGCTTCAAAAGAACTCATGGAACTCTCGATGATATTCCTTGATACATTCTTAAGAAATACCCTATTATAAAGCAGATAATGCTATTGCGGATAATGGTATATTTTTAAAACAGTATATATATATATATATATATATATATATATATATATATATGTGTGTGTGTGTGTGTGTGTGCTTCTATATCAGCCAAAACCAAGCTTTAGGAAAAGAATTTTGTGAAAAACAGAATTTCTTACATGTAGTTTTGGGTGCTAGAGGTATTATCGTAATTACGTAAAAACCTTTTGACAGTTTTTTTACGGGAGAAGGGAGAGGACAATTCTAAAAAATAAAAAATTATTTATTGCCCGCATGAATGTTTGTAGAAACGTGATTTAGTTCTAAATATACTACCATTTATTTTTTTCAAAAAGGTCAAATGACTTTCTTAGTTTTTTCGAGCGGAAATAGCATCGAAATGGATATAAGAATTGATTTAAAAATCATGAGTTTTTTAATTTCTTGATCTTGGTGTCATGTAAAATTCAAATAAATGCGACTGAAGACGATATTGAGTACATTTCTCTACACTTTTTTATGGAACCTTTTATCTGACTCTCATATTCTTTTACAACGTGTTGCGTGTGAACGTCAATATCCGCATTGGCGAAGTTGTACAAGATATGTAAATAAAATAATATAAAGTTGGAAGCATAACTTTCGATCTCGCAACATCGCGGACCTCCCATTTGGAGAGAAGGTCGGGTGAACGAATGATGCAACGCTATTACGATTTTGAAGTGTGAACAGTCACATAATTTTTAACAGGGTTTTTTTTGTACACTATTCTATTTTCTTCTAATGTAGTTTGAAAATGAGTGACATCAATTTCTGTCGACTTTGTACCGTCAGAATTTGCTTCAGATTTGATCGCAGTGCGACAAAAGTTTTTGCAAAGCTTAAGAATACCGATGGAGGCAATGCTAGGTCAAGGTCAAGGTTTTCAGATGACTTAAAGCATTTTCAGATAGAAGGGTAAAAATTGGTTCTTCTTCAATTGTTGACCCTCTTTCCCAACAATTTACTTTCTTGCATTTGCAGGAACTGATGAAACTGTTGTCATAATCCAAGATCTTGTGTATTCTAATAGTCGCTTGTTAGAGTCGGGATGATCAGAATAATTAATTAGAATCACTCTAACATTCATCAAATTTTGATCAATAGATTAGGGGTGAGGAGAATCTGTGCAAAAATTATTCCGAAAATATTTCTTAAAAACAACAAGAGTCTTTCGCAAGTACAAACATTCCTAAGGTTCTTCAGCCTCTTCATTCCTACGACTTAGTCGAATAGACTTTTTTTCTATTCTTATATTGAAAAGTCGCCTAAAAAGACGTTATTTAAAGATATTAGAAGACAATTAAAAGAGCCGTAACCGATTAGCTGAAGACATTTTTAGTATCCGAGCTCCAGCTCTGCTTCGAAGAGTAGAAAAATCGCATCCAACGCCGGTGGCTTCCTAAGGCAGTTATTCTGAAATAGGGCAATTACTTTAATTGAATAAAAAGTATGAAAAAAATCAACCCTTTTTTTCAACTTCCTCACTTCAGCAAGTCAGATATCAGAACAGATTGTACTCCCTTACTCTACAAATTGAATTTAAATTCTAAATCCACATTTCAAAATTTCGGATTATGCAGAAAAAAAATAGTATGAAGACACTAAAAAACCAAATGTTGATTCAAATGGTAAGGCCCCTTTCCGAATCATGTCTAGAAATCACGGCATGTTTGCCGTGAAGTAGTTACTGGCGTTGAGCTGTCAAAATTTGGCGCCCTCATCTGGCATGTGTGCGATAATACAAGAACACCGCATAATATTGTAACTAATTGTGAATTATTTTATCAAGTTAGTCTCCACGGCCGTCTTCATTAAATTAAACATGGACGTGAACTGTGTGGTTCATAATATCAGTTTCTTTCCAGAAATTTTAAATGTAATTCACATATAAGGAAATATTACATTTTAAAATAGGAATTTAAAAATACTTTAAAGTTTCAAAAATATTTTTGTATTTATTAATTAAAGAACCATGTCGACAAATTTTGGATACATAAATTACTTTCAAAAAATGTTGAAATGATAGCTTTTTTTTACGAATTAATTTTCTGTTTGGACAGAAAAGTCAATAATGACCCTTATTTAGATTTTAAAAAAATTTAAAATCTGATTAGAAAGATATTTTTTATATTTTTTGATATCTAATTAAGTATTCTGAATTCACAAAAATTTCAGAATGGATAATTTAAAAATGCTTTTTAAAAAAGTCCCCCCCCCCAATCTCTTTGAATTATTTTAAATCGGCAAATAATAATAATGTTTTTTTTTTTTTTAACTTTCTTTTTTTTCCTTTTCTTTTTATCTTTTTGTAGTATTTTTCTGTTCGACTCAAAAATTCGCTAACTAGAACCCATGCATCATTTGCAACTATGATCAGATGACGAATTTTGCTCTGTTAGCGATGCAATTGAGAAGTAAAACTTGTAAAAATGCTCTACACATTCGAAGGGTCAATAAAAGCATCGTTTCACAGGTGAAATGTGACCCAGTTACAATTTTAATTTTTAATTACATTTGAATTAAAAAAAAAGGATTTTTTAACTCAAATATTTTTAAAAACAACCCAAAAAGTTTCAAAAATTGTATAACAGCCACATTTCTTTTTCAAACTTAAATATTAATTTTTAGAGAGATTTCTGATATATATATATATATATATATATATACACAAGCAAGCTATTATTTGATTATTCACATATGGCTGAATTTCAGCTAAATGTAAATGATGAGGAAATCCTTGTTTACTTTATAGTTGCTCTAAATTACTTCAAAATCTGTATTGCCAAAAAGTGTCGTCATATTTTAATCTTTTGTTTAATTCTTACTATTTCCTTCGTGATATTTTAAATCGAGCTCTAAAAATATTTGACCTATTGTGCATTGTTACTTGAATTTCCTTGATTATTCCTCGCCTTATCTGTTGAAATTTTGAATGAAACTTCTTGTGAGACCTTGATTGAATAAAAGAAAATTGCTGGATACCACGCAATTAATTTTTTCAAACATCTACTTTAAAATATAAATTCTACCATCTAAGTTATTATTGAGCGGTGTTATTTTAAAATACTGTCTCGCTTGATTCATTTGAAAACATTTTCGAATAATCTTTCTACGTGTCTTTCGAAACACGATACAATCACGCGTCAACAGAAAAACATACAGCACCAAATTGCGCAAGAAAATGCTACATTAAATGTGCGAATCCATTCGCTATCATCACTGGATTTTATGGAGAATCTTTCGAAATCATATCGAAGCAACCGCGTCGCTTGACACTAATTTCCTAACACCGCGGAGAAAAACGACGCATGAACTAAAAAGGACAAAGTTCGTACAAAACACATGATGGCTACGATTCCTTTTTAATGGAATGAATCCGAAAAGATATTAAGATACTCGAAATAGTCAATCGGAATGCGGAATTGAATTATCTGTTCTGCTAATGAAGTTCAAACGAAAGAGAAATTGCCACCGCTGTTCGTTCTGAGCTGGAATAATTGTTCCACTGAACATCTTGAGCCAGATTCGAGAACCTCGAGAAGAATTAAAAAAAAAAGAATCGAACACATTTTCAGGTTACAACAGAAGCACTGTTTCATTTAATGATGACGATTGAAACGAGTAAAAAAGAAGGAATAGGGTGCAAATGGAACACCTGACCCCAAAGTCATGAGGAATTCTTTTCCGGAATTCAGAAAGAAAGAAGTCTAGATATTATTTTTCTTACCTGCCCTCACGCGGGAATACGGTCTCGTTCGCGTAATTTACGTTTGTTGCGACCGGCAGTAAAACAAAAGGGTCCGCCCCGGTCCTTGGGGCGGCGCCTAGTGGGATCAATGCCCTGAAGTGGGACCATTAACCCGCTTCTGCTGTTTCCTGCACCCTTTGGTCCGAATTGCAACTTTTGAAACTCGGGAAATTGGTTAACGCATTTGTTTGCAAACTCTTTTGTCTCCGTTTGTTGTTCCGAAAGGGAGATATAGTTTGAAATAGATTGGAATGAAATAGTATACTTTACGAATAGTTGCATTTCGGCAGAGGCCAGTTCACATCTAGAAATGTATTGTTTTATCTCTGAGGAAATGACTTTGTAATCAAAAGCAGTGTTTGGATTTCGCAAATATTCGATACTTTTACTAGATTTTTTTCTCACTCACAAGAACATCTGAATATCGTCAACATTTATAGACACCTAATTTTTGTTTATTATGCTATATATTACAAAATTTCAAATTATCTTTCTATTAATTTGTAGGATTAAAATCGAAAATTCAATAAATATTTATCGATAGCTAATAACTTGTAAAAATTTAAAAAAATTTTGGTATTTACATTTTGAATGCAGACCAAAACATCACAAAAACTCAAACAAAAAATGCGCTTTTTCAGATTCAAATTATATAAAAGTTGCAATTTTAGAATGTCTCAACAATAATTGCACCTTCAAAACAGTTTTATATGATTCTATTTATGACTGTTTAACTTCAGATCAGCATATTTAATTGGAAATGCTTATTTCTGTTTTTTGAGTATTTTAGCCATTTTTACGTTTTAAAATTATAAATCAAAACATTTGAATGCAAGAGTTTCAAGATAAATATAAGAAAAATGACATATAAATAAATAAAAATTAAGTGTACCCAAATAAATACTATCAAGATGCTTTAAAAAAATTTTCTGTTTTTTTTTAATAATAACTTCACAAAAGTATGTATTTTACATTAAAAAGTTAAAAATTAAGCTTTAAGATTAAGCGAATTGTAATAAGAATCCATAAAAGAACTAATCTTTATTTCAAAGTAAGATTTAAAATTTAGAGGTATTCATTTTAAAATTAAATGTCTACAGAAGTCTAAGAATATTTCTTTTTTTCCCACTGAAAAAGTGAAACATTTCATACACATGCATTCCTCTTGGAATATATTAATATAATAGAAATTTTTTTTTATTCTAATCAAAGCAGAATAGTAAGCTTCTTTAGCTGCTATTTTCATATCGATAGCAGCAATAAAATAAATTAACAAGCACGGTTTTTAAACATTAGGTATATGAAATTTAAATTGAATAGTGTCATTTTTAAAAATTTTAAATACAATTTTCAATTTAAAAAATGACATCCTTGACTTTTTCAATTTCTTTAAGAATTTTGACCTCTATTGGAAGACATTTCAAGAAGTTAGAAGTTAAGCAAACGCTACGATTGAATCTAATATTGAAATAAACATGAATAGGAAATATTAACAAAATAAAACAAGTTTTCATTCTTCAATTCGAATTTAACTACTTCTGACCTCAAAATGTGTGATTACGTCTTGTCTAAAAAATGGCTGTCAAAGGCTTTCCATTGTGTAAACTGCAAAGTGCTCGCAGTTCTCTGAAAGGTTTGACAGATATAAAATGGTTTCTTCTGGTTAAATGCTTCTGGTTCACGGTCCAGTCAGTTAAATAAAAATATAATAAACGGAAAATTTGATTTGTGTGCAAACTTTATCATGGTCGAATGAGTTAGGGTATTTTTCAGGTATGAAGGTGAAGCTGTCTTTAAACAAGAAATTCTGACCTCAGCGTTTTTGAATTAGCCATCTTACAATCTGATGGATAAGTATGTTGCTTAGTTTAGTATTGGTATTTTCCTTATTTCCGTCTTGGAATTTAATTGAGCAATTTAGTTTCAAAATGCTTTTAAAAGAAAAAAAAATCAAATAATCCATCTAGGTAAGTTTATCACAAAGATTTGCATTTAATGATTCATCAAAAATGGTAATTATAACGAAAGTGTCGGTTTTTTTTTTTTTTTTTTTTCAAAACTTCTCTTTTAAGGTGACTATAGGTTCTTTAATTATTTCCTTTTTGTAACAATGAGAATTAGTTAACATATACTGATTCTGATAGAAAAATGAATGCTATTTTTAGTTTATTTTCTCTGAGTAGAACGTCAATCCCCAGTTTTAAAGTTTTTGTCAAATATTTTTCCATTCTTACTTTTCTTACTAGCCGCCTAATCTTATTACATTTATTATTATTAAATTATGGAATGAAAGTGGAATATTCCATTGATCTAATGTCGTGTAAAATTTTATATCAAGTATTAATAATTCAAAAAAATAAGTGAAGGACAAAGTAACAATAGTTCACGGCCATATCTAAACCGTTTGGCTTCAAAACATGCCTAGCATAAAGCCATATTTAAAAAAAAAATGGGTTGATTGTTTTTCTGAAAAATGCCGGCCGTGCGGTTATCGACAATTTCTGAATAGTGCTTCTCTATTTTCAGTCATATCTTGAATTCCTAATTACATATAAATTAAAATGATTCCTAACTACATGTAATTGATAAGTAAAAAAATTAAATTTTTTATTTGAATTTTCTTAAATCTAATTAGGACTTAAAACATTTTTTCATTGCAGCAAAATATTTTTAAGAATTTAATTCCCCACTATGTGAAAACATGAATGGTAAGAAAAACTACACATGAACGTGTGAGTTCGTAAGAATGTTATATAATTAATACTTGTTTGAAAAAATGTTCAATATCACGAAAAATGGTTCTCTCAGATCAGGAACAAAATCTAGTGTCAAGCATCTCAAACTTAATTTTCTAAATTGCCTGTGCGCGTAAAAATGTAATATAATAAATTGTACAATTAATTATACTAATAAGTTAGATTCTTAAGAATTTGGATAGAAAATTGACCTCAATTAGGAGAGCATTCTAGTTTTTGAGAAAATATTCAGTATTCCAAATTATATTCCAGCACAAAAAGCCACTTCTTATTCCAAAAAGTTTAAAAATGTCGCAGTGAGGGGTTCATTAACATCTCACTAGAAGCAACATGAGGGCTTTTGGTGACGGACCTGATAATTTTGAACCTCGGTCAAGTGACGAGGACGACACCTGTGCTGGCAGTTTCCTCTCCTAACTCTACACCACGCTAACGAGAGGACTTTGAACCTCCATGGTTGTAACGTGCATTATCCCCGACTACTCGGTGGATCTTTAGCGGCATCAAAGCTTGAACCCACTACTCGACGAAAACGCCGGCTGCGTGTCCGCGACCATGACCACTAGGCTACTGCGGCTACTTTAAATATACAGAAAACAAACAGAAATAAATGTTAATGATAATTCCTGATTTGCGAATAATTTCACATTGAGTAGAACCGTACAAATTATTTGCGTGACACATTAATTATTTGTATTATTTGCAGTTAGACAATTTTACAGTAGACTTTTTTGGATTATAATGCACTACGGGATATATTTTTAGGTTCAAATTAAATAAACTAAACTTCGAAAATACAAATATTATCAGATATTGCTAATGATGTTTTTTCAATCTTTTAATATTAAAAAAATTTAGTAGCCACTTCCACTGCGCCTCTCTGCTATTATGTAATCAATCCGAACATATTTCAATTTGGTTGTATTGTCCATCAATAAATCTTTCACAAAGGGAAAACGTAAGTTCATGTGTCTGGATTTATTGATGATCTCGTCTTTCTCTAGCTTAGTCAAACATTGTACTCCGTATTGTAGGAACATCAAACTTATTTTTTCTCATTACTTTTGGAACATGAAAATATGTAGAACAGCCAAAATTTTTAAGATAACATAATTTAGGTTTTTTTCATCTGTCCATATATCAAGTGGGATTTTTTCTTTATCTCTTAGGTTTATTTAACGAATGCAATTCGTTTTCCGTAGCTTGTTCCCAACTATGCCTATCAACGCTACTCTTCACTTTAACCTTGTATTTGGCACAATATATCCCTAGAGGATTCAGTGCCACAAATTCAACCAACCATTCAAGCAGCTACTCTTCGCTTCTAAACAAGGGGTTAGAATTTGTTAAAAAAAAACAATTTTTTTATATTTTGTGCCCTTTAAATACCCTTTTTCTGGTTTGTGATAAGATACTACTTTCTTATATTACAATTTCCATTCCCAAAAATTTATTGTTCTTATTTTCATGCAATTCGAGTGCAGTTTTAATTTTAGGAATAATACTTGAAATACGACGTGAAAAAGAAGAAAGTAATCCATCAATTGGTAGCAGATCGTGGTTTGAGTGATTTAAAGTGAACTCAATGCCGAATTCGAAACAACAACTATCGGAACAAAATGGATAAATCGAACGTTCCAGAGCTAACTGGAACCAATTATTTTATGTGAAGCTTAAAAATTATAGCTGCGTAAAGTCTGAAAAGATTGGAGTCAGTTATATCCGAAATAAAAGTGGAAGGCAAAGTGAAAAGAGCTCCTGCCACGAATGGGACCAGAAAAAATTCTGATTCTGTAGCTTACATTAAATATCACCAAGCGCTACATTTCGCAGAGAAAGGAAATGCGAAAATTTTATGAAAGAAAATAAAATCTATATTTACGAGACAGGCCGCAGATAGAAAAATAGATATTGGAAATCAGCTAAAAATTCTGGAGAGGAAGAATTAAGAATCTTCAGTTGAGTGTATTGACGGAGCAAGAGGAATCGCTATTAAATGTTATTCTCTTGGACTAGAAATTTCTCCGTGAGAACTTGCATATTATATTGTTAAGGGTCTCCTAGGAAGCTTTGAAAAACTGCAAAATATCCTGTAAACCCAGGGTATTAGAACAATGGAGGATATATTGGAAATACTACGTGAAGAAGAAGCAAGTAATCTAAGACACTAGTACGCATATCCAAAAGTCGTCACAAATAAACTTACATCTTAGACAAAATCCGCTAAACCAATAATAATCATCAATGAGGACAGAATCTCATCTGTGCTTCAGCAATTAAACTACGTTTATGCACAGCAGTTTGACTTTTAAAAAAACAACTATTGTTCACCATATCACTAGTTCAGTTTAGTACGTCATTAAACATGTTTGTTATATTTGAATTTGAACCTTCTATCGGCAAGCAATAAAATCTTTATCGCGATTCAAATTCTACAAATCTACAATTAAATAATTTCATGGTAAAAAACTTCTTTTGCAAATGGATAGCTTTGTTAATTATTATAAATACATTTAAATCAAAATCCAGCATTCTTTTGTACTTTTTCAGTCAACATCATTCTACAACTATCTTTTAACATAACGATGAATGATTATGTCTTGAAATACAAAACGCTTGGTCAATTTTTAGTAATTCTTTGCTTTCTGTAGCACTGTACCATATCTAATTTCGTTTCAGAGAGCAATTTTGTGTTCAAGAATCCGCCAAATAGAGAGAGAGAGTGAGTGAGAGTTTTCACATTTGTTTGGAATGTACGGGTGTATTTGAAGAGACAATTAAGAGAAATTCTTTACAGAAAGTGAAAATGGCCTAGAATTTTTCACTATTCGTCACATTTTAGCCCCACCCACGATAGCGTTTTGAGCATCAAAGAGCATAAAAATTCCCGAACACCTTCTCGGCACCTGTGTATAGAAAATCGTTTTGCAATTCACGTTCCATTGTTCCGCAACCGTCTCCTCAGCTGGAACGATTCGCCTCCTCGACCCCAAAGAGGGTTTGCGTCACGCCTGTTGCCACTCACAAACACAAATCACCCTCTCTCGCATCGTTTGCAATTCCAAGTATTGTTCGGAGATTAACTTTTAGATTTTAGTTTCTTCACAAATAACTTCAATTCACAATTTCTGATTAATGAGTGTTTGTTTCATGGATATTCATAAAAGTATGTATTGAGAAGAATAGAACCATTCAACAAATCACCATTAGTCCCAAGTTTCTGCTCTTTTGATGTGGCACTATAGGAAAGTATCATTCCTTGGCAAGCTATAAGGCATTTTGCAAGCAAAAATGCTCAGGCTAAAAAATTAAGAGCTACTATATTTATAGATTTTAACGTTATTATTGTTAGAAATAATTTCATTTACGCTATAACTATCATACCAGACAACGAAATTGAATGTAATTTCGCCTTAATTTTTCCCCATCATTTGGTGAAGGTAGAGATACTAATTGTCCTCAACAGCTGTTCGAAAAGCGTCATCAATAACATATTTTACGACTCTAATTTCAGGTATCGATCTGTATCTTGAATCTGTCGAGGCTTTAAATCCTCAACCTGACGCGGTATGGAAGTCTGGAGAGAGATGTTCCAGATCAAATCATCTCTGGTAAGTCCTCGTCACTTGACCGAAGTTCAAAAGGATGAGGTCTGTAGTGAAGAGCCCTTGTGTTGTTTCTAAATGAGTTGTTAAAAAATAATCAATCAATTTATGAATCTGATGCTATGTTATCCTAAGTTTACTGAACATTTCTGCTTGTTTTCCTCCCTTCTTTAAATTCTCTTAACTACAACCAGTACACCTCTTCATTTTTAACCAGATGACGTGATCGATACTTGAGCTAGCACCTTACTCTCCATATCCACGGAATACCAACATTAAGAATTTAAGCTTTGACAAACCAAACGGACATCAGCCCTTTTACATGACTTGTCTTTTTTTTAATACTTTAGACGTTTCAAACCCGCCAATTGTCATTTACGAGACTTACGTTTACCTCATCAAACAAAACCAATCAAATCAATTTCTTGAGCCGGTACTTTTTCTAGCCTAAGGAACTAAGTGTGGAATAAAACTTTGAAAGTACATTGTAAGAAAACTTTTGATTTGCTATGTGTTCTGCCAACTAATTTATAGAAACTTTGAGTCCAAATCATAACATAGTACGGTTTCCTATCAATGTTCATAAAACAATGTTCAATACTCATAATTGCTACTTAAAGGGCCATTTTCAGAGAGTCAATTGAGTCGTTTGGTTTAAAGAAATATGTCATTCAAAGTGCTATAAATTCCCTAGGTCTCCCTTTCGTTGGATTTTATGAAATGTTTTTTTTTAATTTGGTCTTACATGGAAATATTTCAATTAGATATAAAATAATTGTAACATTTCAATTTAAATGTCAATACAAAACAAAGAAATTGACTCATAGTTTTTTTATTGTTCACCCTTAGAGGAAAATAAACCCCTGAAAATTTACCTTTTGGCCATGGACGTGAAATCGTGGCCAGTATTTTTGCCTTATGAGTTATAGAATCGAGTCCTGATGCCACTAAAGACTCACCGTATAGCGGGACTGACACCCATTAAGGGCTCCCGCTGGAGTGATGTGGGAATTTGGAGAGGGAAGTGCAAGCTCATGCGTCTTCTTAGTCACTTGACCGAGGTTCCGTCGTCTACAGTCTTCCCTTTTGCTCAATGAATCAATCAATTTATAGAGTACTTTTTTTTTTTTTTGTCTGAAAGTAGAAATACTCGGCATACTTTTCAGATTGAGAAATTTTCAAATACATTATCAAAATTCGAAAATTCAAAATACATTCGTGATTCTTTTTATAATACAGTGAAATACATAATTTAAAAAATATGGAGATTTTAAAGCTAAATTTTCAATAGTAAATAACATTTTTGAATTAGAAAATTATTTTGAGAAAAATTAATACACTCAAAACGAAGAATCTGAAAAGTTTTTTTTTTCGCAGTTATCGAGTTAAACTAATTTTCATTGTTGATAGAAAACAATTCATAACATTTTTAGTTAATTTTTGTTAAATTTTGGTTATGTGGGAGGTGTTTCCTTTCGTCGAGTCAACCCACGACTCGACGAAAATAATACGTACCGCAACTTCACGACCATAACCACTAGGCTACGGCCGTAATTTCTTTCAACACTATCCTTTTCATTTAACAAATACTACAGAACACTAGCGTGCAAAAAAAAAAAAAAAAAAAAAAAAAAAAAACCGCATTTTTCAACATATAACGATAAAGTTTTTGAAAAGGCTTGTTTGCGACCACTTCAGTGAAAAGGCAGCTCAATAGAAAGGTGATGTAAATGCAAATGTCAGCACTATGACATCAGAGCGGACATCACGGCACGCAAAAGCGTGGAATGCGCGTGGTCAGTTACTAAGGCAACTTAAAAAAAAGGAAGGACGCATTTCCAGACATCCCCCTGTAAGCGAAAGTGAGATCGTACATTCATGATGACTACAAGGATGTCATTAAACGTGGTAGAAAAGCAATTTTGAAGAGGAGCTTAGATTGACGAGCGTGTTGCACAAGATTTTGAAATTGAAAAAGTGTAGTTTCAAGAACTTGGAAAGTCTTCCAAATGACAGATACAGGCTTAAGAAAGGTAAGCGGCGATCAGCCGAGGAAAACAACGGCAAGTGATTGCCGGTACATCGTTTTGCAGGCAAAAAAAACCGGAACCAGACATCGAGCAACATTGCTCAACAGCACCGGATGACAGGTATCACTGTTTACTGTGCCCAACTGTTTGCATAAAGATGGCCTATTCACCCTTCATCCTGAGAGCAGCATACTATTAACAGCAGCTCATCGGCAACATCATTTATAGAGGCGTCAAGAACACAAAGAATGGACATTTCATCAATGGAGTCTGTTTATTGAAGAGAGCCGTTTGAGTCTGAGCAACGATTCTCAGCAACATTTCATATGGAAGGAAGTAGAGACACGGCGTCATTCCAATAACATCAGAGGGAAAGAACGTTGAGGTGGTCCTGAAATGGTTTTGAGGTAAAGCATTACGTTGAATGGATGATCAGAGCTCCATACTTTCTACAGTGGCTCACTTATCGGAAATCTTTACTGCAATGAAATTATCCTCCCACACGGACAACTGTTCCGAGGTTCCATTGGTCCAGACTTTATTTTTGTGGACGACAATGCACATCCACACAGAACATCTACTGTTGAGGAGTGTCTACAATGTGTGACTATTAAATAACGAGACGATATATTTTTTATGTCTAGATTTATATCTAGAATATGTATGGACGAGATTCCATACATATTTGCTTAACATCACCTTCAATATACACACCTCCTCTATCCCTATATATTGTGAATAATGTGAATCTTCCATTGTCCGAAACAATACTGGAAGTCTTATGTCTGCAGCTCCTTCATGAGGCGTGCCGCTTTCTCTTTCCAGCTTCAAAGGACTCGAATCTTGTTCCTTTTAATTCAGATTTCACCTTCAGAACAGAAGACGTAGGGAGCAAGATCCAGTAAATAAGATGGATGATCCAACTCTAGGATGCTGAAATTGGCCTAGAAAACTCTCTAAAGACAATGTGGAATAAACCGGGAGCATTGACTTGGTGGAAAAACTTTCCGAACGAATTCTTTGTCATGTACTACATTCCTCAGCAATCGCACAAATGATTAACCGGCTGTAAGATCGCACCAGATTACAGATTTTTCGATATTGTCATCCGTTTTTGATATGGAAGGATGATCCGGGTGTAAATTATCTTCTAAACCCTCTTAAAAACACTTAAACTACTCAAAAACACGTGCATGGGATGAACATTCATTGCCATACACTTCTTTCAATAAATTATAAGTTTCAGAAGCGTTTTTTCCAAGTTTCATGTGAAATTTTATGCCAATTTGTTGCTCATTTACATTTTCTTAACGGCGTGGGGAAAAAAACTCCAATGCGAACGAAAGCTATGGCTATACGAATTTGTTTACAAAGGAGAGAGGCACTGCATTTGAAAGAGAAGGCTTCATGCTAAACAGCTGTCAGTCGCTGGCGTTTGGCGTATGCATAGTTCTTCTGTAGCAGCGTCAGTCTCATTATTTAATAGCCAAACCTCGTAGAAACTGATGATATCTGCAGAATGGGTTGGTCAGCTAGCTCCCCTGTTTTAAATCGTTTTCACTAGATGTCATGTGGCTTCTAAATGCAAAGATAATAAAACAATCATCAATCTTCTTTTTTTTTTTTTTTTTGAACAATCGGATATAATTTCTGTATTCGGGATGTTTTCCAAATTTTAAGAATATTTGCTGGAATAAAAATTCTCACTGTTTTTTTTCATTCTGTTTTGATAAATGTTAGAACAGATATCTTCTGAGGCAATTCAATCGATGTCTACATGATATCCTCTTAGAGTTTATCCGCTCATTCATTTCAAAATATTTTATGATTATTATAATAGGATTATAATAATCAATTTATTATCAACTGATTATTATAGTGGGATTGTGTATGAAAATCTTACTAATTAGTCCATAAATAACTTTAGATGACTTAAAATAGCTGTTTTGAAGCTAAATAAGACGGAGTAACGATCGGTCATAATAAGCAGACTTTTGTTTGTCCGGTCATCTAGTGCTTGACAAATAGTCAACGCCTTTGATTTGTTCTGTAAGCAAAACGGGCATTTTTCATAACGCCTGCAATAGATGTGGGCGTTTTGAAGCAGATTGTTTGTCTCCAAATCCATAGAATAGTTCCTCACTCGATTATCTGCTTTGGCGTGATTTGGAGGGGCAAACTAGTCAATCAGTTTTGACATTAGTTTCAGTTCTCTCAGTTTTTAGTTTAGTTTGTATTAATGTCACACTAGAAGCAACAAGGAGGCCATTGGAGACGGACCTCGTAATTTTGTACCTCGGTCAAGTGAGGAGGATAACACCTGAACTGGTACCACCTCTCCTAACTTCCACACAACGCCAATGGTAGGACTTTGGGCCCCGATAGATTTAACGTGCATCAGCCCCGGTTACACAGCGGATTCTTAGTGGCCAAGGCTCGAACCCGCGACTTAACTAAAGCCGCCGGCCACGAGTCTGAAACCATGACCACTAGGCTACCGGGGCCTCAGTTCTAACATGCTAACAATAATGTCGAAAAAGGAAAATGTTCACAAGATATTTTGGGGGCGCATCACCCGTGTTTACCCAAAACTTGGGACACTCATGTGGTGATCGAGTGCAATAGAATAATCCTAATGTAGCTTATGCATGTTGTAAGAAGCGACTTAAAGGGTACCCAGGGTGTTTGGGGATATAGCTGGGCACCTTTTCCCTCGGAATTATATCAGGGAACAGGTCCTCCAGGTTGGAGGACCTCAGGGACTTGCCTTCCTTAGGCAGGTAACTGGCATCACTACCCCCAAGGTACTCTTGCTACTTTTTCATTTCCATGGGATTTGTATTCTTTTGTTAACACTGGTGACACGCCCCTTAGATACCACAGCGATCTTTCTCTATTTTCGACCTTTCTTGTTGTCAACCAAATCTTATCCTTTTGCATTTCTTCGAACGTCTAGTTTACAGCTTTATCTTGTTTGGCGCAATATGGCCACATATGGCTCTTTCGACATTAAAATACTATCACTGAGTCACTCAAACTCCTTGGGAAAAAAAAAGATCTCTATGATGTCTCGGTGCCATGACTCTCGTACTTACATAAAGAAGGTAAGTTCCGGATGGCTAAAGCAATTCGAGAACTGTGGTTGATGGAACTCGTCATTTTGAAACTCGAACAAGTGACGAGGATAATCCTTGAGTGGCACCCTTAGCTTCAAAACTTTCAAAGCTTTCAAAACAACCCCATCTTTCAAAACTTTTAGATATAGTAGATCCATTCAATGTCGCAAAAACCTTAATTTTTTTTTATCTTCATGGTCTTTAATAAAATCAAGACTCGAACATGTTGGTCGACCTGACCAACGCCTGCCTCGCTGGGAACACTTGGCTGCTGCAACCGTCTTACAAAGCATCAAAATATATGTGTAGAAATAATCTTTTACAGATTGAAAAGACGAGCTGAAAAATACTGACATTTACTTAATTCTACTGAAAGTAAAAAAAAAAAGTTAAAAAAAAGTGTCGTGTATTTCACTCGTTATATTGTTCTCATCATTATAAATGAGGCTCGAATAAAAATTAAATTCAACAATCCATTCTTTTTACGTCGTTCTATTTCCAAAAGAAGCGAAAACCAGATTTTTTTGTCAGTTTTTGCATAGTGTCAATAATAAACTCATTAAGACCATATTTGCGTATACCGATAGCGCAGTTTTAGTCACTTTTCTGAGAAAAAGACCAAGGACTGTTGATCTACATATATCTTTAATCACAGTGGATTCAGCTGTAATCTTGCTCTCATTTCACTGCTCTTAGCCGCAAAATAGGTATAACCGAAACCTTTGCTTTATTTTTCATTCCCGCAAAAGCTTCTTTCATGCGAATTCGGAAATATGGGTGAACTTGCGGTTGTTTGTTAGATGGTTGAATCCATTCTAACACAAGTATAAAAACCACAGGCAATAAGCATCAAAATGTTTCAGAAAATGAGGAACAATTAAAATATTTCGCGAAACAAGTTTTTATTAATTTGGATGTACGAAAGGCTTCAACTTTTTTTGCATAATTAGTTGGTTAGGCTTAAGGAAATGCGTGCCCATTTGTAATACATGTATCCACTCGTATGAATAATCTGTGCATGTTTGTTAACCAGTTATCTGAATAACCTCATGAAAATGTACTTCTCATCAGACTCATTCTCGAATTGGCTTAAAGTGTAATAAGTATATCTCTCATCGGTACAAAAATATAACTTTCTGAAAATATTCATAAGATCGAGCTCTTAGCCGGTGTTACTACTGTTTCAGACGAGTCCAGCGAAGACGAGTCCAGCGTGCTACAGGGTCTGATGCAAGTTCAATCTGTCCGGGATCGCTGGTGGGGAGAAAAGAGGTGTCTACCACATGATCGGATAGTGGCTCAAGATTACGCGGCTTATTGCTTATGGTTTACGGATCATTGTGTACAGCAGATTATAGACATGAGGAAACGTTCACACTACAAGAGTTCAATGATGTTCTGTTTCCAAAGGAATCATTTTACAGCTGTAGAGAAAGTATGTTCATTTTAAAAAAACGATTAAATGTTTTGATTGATTGCTTAACGTCGCACTTAGAGGCGTGAGTGTGCATGAATGTAAATTTATTGAGAAAGAGCCAAATTCAGCTATGCTGCGCCAAACCATGTGTAATTGTGATTGTGACGTAAGAAAGATTAAAGAAACAAGTAACATAAAAAAATAATTTAAAGTCAATTCCTACTTAGGTCAACAATTTTTTTTTTTATTTTAGTTACTTTTTATTAAATAATTACAATTAATATAAATATGTATAGATATATTACAATATCACAATATTAAATGGGAAAAGAAAAAATTTTCCAGCGATCTACACGCTTCGTCACTGACAGTATTTATTCCTAAATTTATATCCTGCTAAATATCTTATACAAGAGAAAATTTTTTCTCCCATATAAAACAATAGTTAATTATTTGAAAATCAAATAAAAAAATTATGCTTTGATGAGATTCGATCCGAAGGCATGAAGATTCTACGCCGACTCTCTACCAACTTTGCCATTGCAAGACAAATGACCTAGTAGAAGCATTGGCTTGTTTCTTAATTCATCCGGTGAATTAAATGGTTGGAATGTAGTTCAGCCCAAACACCCTTGGTGACAGGAAATATTTGGAGGTATTTTGCCTAATATGGCTACCCTGGTCCACTTTGCGGACTTATCGTTCAGCCAAAAAAATCACTAAGTTTGGCAATTTTTGAAATCGCGCCAAGTGGTTGTGCTAAACCATATTTTTACCTATTATATAAATTTTACTGTATTTTTACCCCTATCTCAATTGTCACTCAGATTTTCTCTCGCCCATTCATTCACACTTTCCAGCTCAATTTTTATACAC
This sequence comes from Nephila pilipes, assembly GCA_019974015.1. Lineage (NCBI taxonomy): Eukaryota > Metazoa > Arthropoda > Arachnida > Araneae > Nephilidae > Nephila > Nephila pilipes. The sequence goes on from BMAW01004455.1 coordinate 1,202,253, forward strand.
AACCTTTAATTTTAGCACACGTACAGTGTGTCCACCTTAAGTTCCCGAAAGGCTAACAAAGTGTACAAGAGAAGTAAACACAAATGTAATGGCTTCGGTATTGTTTCGACCAATACAACAGTCACCTATTACGTAGCTGATTTTTAGTATTCCCATAAAACTGCAGTCATTTGATACTTTCTAATATAACCTCAGGAATATTTATGTTTATTTGAAGTAAAATATTTGAAACACTGTAAAGACAAGCATGGACAATACAATATGAATCCCCCCGTCTCGGAAAAAATAGAAGAGGCTTAATTAAAATTGCGATTGTGGGACATTCAGTTTTTACAGACATGTCAATCAATAAGCATTTTGCGTTAATTAACTAACCTTAAGGCATCCTACGCTTAATTGGAGCTGCCATATTTTATATATATATAATATGGCAGACTGGAGTGAATATAATATATATATATATATATATATATAAAGTACTATCAGTATGGGAATATTCCCTTGATTGTCTCCCACATTGATATTTCTTTCTCTTCTCAAAATTGACGAAATTTAGACGTTTCGAACGTGTTTCCACCTAGTAGCCTAGAATAACGTATTATTACGTAACTCTAAAGTAATTTTCAACTGCGGGTTCAAAGGTGAAGCAACACCGCGTAATGTTGTTGCAGAGACCTGTTGTCTACGTTTCGCCTTCTCTTCTTGACTCGAATGCAGGTAACAAAAACAACCAGAGAATTCCCAGGAAGGTGGCGATTAAGTGGCGCCATCGGGTCACGTAGTTGTTTGGGAGAGTCAACCCTTCCGTTCTCCGAAGAGGAATGTGTTTATCATTACTTCTACTGAAGGAGAACATCGAGACCTATGTGTGTTAATGAATGCATTCAGGTTGACAACATAGATAAACTTATTTATTTTGTAAGTGTCAAGTAATTTTGTCAATATCCATAATCAAATAGGGAATATCATCGAAAGTTAGGATTCTAATATGCGGTATTTTGCGTTTTGAGGAGGTTTTACTTTTACTTCACTGTTTAAAAGAATTCCATTAAACGCATCACTAAAGACCCTTGAATATTTGCAGTCTGTATAAAGATTTGTGAAATTATAAAATATGAAAAACATATTTTGTGCATATTGAGAACTAACTTCTTGAATATCATCGCCATTGTTTTCCACCCTTCCTATGAACCTGTTTTTACGTTTTCCTATTATTCCAACGCCTAGAATTTAGTTACACCTTGTTTGGCGTAGAATAGCCTCATGTCTCATCAATTCATATTCTTGTGTATGTATATATATATATACAGGTAACCTTCGTACGGCACGGCGCTTCTATAATACAGTTCAAGAATTAGGAAAAAAAAGTCCCAAGACATCTAGAACACGGTCTTAAGAATTAGATAATTCTTTGAACAATATTAATGCTTTTAAAAGCAAAATTTGGAAACTGGAAATCCCAACATGGAATGAAATAAGAGCTTTTATAAGCGCAAGTTATCTCATTTAAACTTTTTCATTTGAGCGTGGATGTGCCTGCGGAATTCTGAAATGTATTAGAATTTTAAGTTCATAGAATATTAAGAGAATTTTAAATTTTTGAACTCTTTCCATTTGTGTTTTAGGGTACGTATTATTCATCAATTTTTAGAAATGGTAATTATATTTTAAAAAAGACACTTCTATTGCCCTTAGCTCCCTATAAAGATATATGTAAAGATCCTTTGGTTTATCACGAGCAATTTAAAATAACACTTTTTTTTACCAGATGAAGGAGAATGAAGTAGTTCTGTCAAAAATAAAACATCCTCTTTTAAAAGGGTGCTTAAGAGTGAACACATGATCACATTATAAAAAGACTGAAAATGAATATCACATCAAGTAAATCTCAGGGGAAAAAAACAAAGTTTGCTTAATTACTGTGATAAATTGCATTAAATTTAAGTTTCTATAGAACGAACTCCTTTGCTTCAAATGAGAAATGTGTCACAATCATTTTAGGTCTTCGAATTCATACGTTACGATAATCCTAATTATATAATGTAGTAATATAAGATAGTATAATATAGTAATTATAGAATTATAACGAAATAACAGAAATGTCTTCATTCACAATGAATATAATCGAGGATAATTATACGATGGAAATGTTCGAATTCTATCTCAATTCAAAGGATTAAGCACCAAAAATATCCATTCCAAAGGTGATTCTAATAGAATGTAGCCCTGTGATATAATTGGCTTCGTCTCCGTTGATTTCAGCTTGTGTTACCAAACAGAAAAATAGTTTTTAGATAATGTTTATTTTTCCTCTTTAGTCTTGCGAGAGGGAGAAGAGAAAAGAATCAAAACTCGTAGAGATTTAATTATCAATATTAATTTTTGCTATGCAGATAAATCTCTCCTAAGTGTATTTTTATAAGTTATCTTATTGTCCAAAATGTGACGAGAGTTTCCATGGCAGGATGGTCTTAGCTTGAAATGTTGTAAGTGGAGGTTTACGAACTTCCTCTTATTTTTCTCATAAAGCATGAAAATTTATAGATCTTGGGTGTTATCCTCGTCGTCTCACTGAGTTTCTTAATTAAGTCTGTCTTCGCGCAATGTTAAGCAACAGGACCAAAATCTCCATTTTTTAACTTCGAATTCATTTGTGTCAATCACTTTTTTCTGGAGGGAAATGTGTTCCACTGTAACCCTATAATCATTTTGGAATATTTCTAAATACTGTATAATAAACGGATATACGTACTTCAATGCCAAAAATTTATATGAAAATTTGGATCAATTTTATGCCAAAAACTTATTTACGTAAAGTTCGAAAGTGTGTTCCGAGTTTGAATTGGACTCTTTGACGCTAAGCAAAGATAACCTTAATTACGAGATTCTTCATCAACAGTCCGTTGTACTATTCTGGTTTAACATGAATATTCTGATCAAAAAGATTTATCTAAATCAATTTTTCTCACCAGGCAATAGCTGCATGAACTGATAAAATTGGAAAAGCTCTCCAAAAGAGGCTTGGGAATTCAACTTGCTATTTTAAAATTTTATAGTATTAATACAGCTTAATTTGCAATTTTTATTAGATGTATTGATTATTTTTATCAGAAGAGTATTGATGACGAATATATTACTAATGAGAAAAGGCTTCTTTCGTGTCATTAAAAGATACAACCCAACAAGAAATTTATTCGAAACAGTGAAAAATACGCCTCCCGTTGGTGTGGTGTGGATGTTAGGAGAGGGGGGTGCCAGCTCAGGTGTCGTCCTCGTCACTTGACCGTGGTTCAAAATTACGAGGTCCCTCGCCAATAGCCCTCGTGTTGCTTCTAGTGCGACGTTAATAAAAACTAAACTAAACTAAACCAAAAATACGCTTAAGATATTTGTCCGTTGTTAACATATCTGGTATCTCTATTGTCACTGTGTATGTGAGAGAGAGAGAGAGAGGGAGGGAGAGTAATCCAGTAATAAAGATGGATTTTCAAAATTCATAGGATTGACTGATTGGTTGGTTTTATTAACGTAGAACTAGAAGCAACACGAAGGCTATTGGTTACAGACCTCGTAATTTTGAGCCTCGGTCAAGTGACGAAGACGACACTTGAGCTGCACCTCTCTCTCCTAACTTCCCCACCATCCCAATAAAAAAGTTCATAGGAAATGCTGTATTTGCTTCTTAAATTGTAGCTTATTATGCAATACCTTTGCATAGCGCATCGTGAAAATTTATGCACCAAAATTTTAAATTTGCATAATATCAAGCCAATTGTCGGAGTTTTAAATACAATAAGATCCAAGGGATTCAATCATTATCTCTTTCCAGCAATTCCTTAGACTTGGATGCTGACATCACTTAATTTTTAGAGATGTGATAGTCAATAGAAGCAAAATGTTGAAAAGATTTTTCAAATGAAATTAAATCGTCGGCATTTCATTTTTTGCTAATTAGCTGTTGGTGTATTATATAAGTGGCTTGATGAGCCTTTCTCTAGAGTAACACGAAGACCGTTGGCGATAATCATCATAATTTTGAGCCGCAATAAAGAGGCGGAGAGGATACCTAAAGGTACCTCTCTCCCTTAACTTCCACACTACATAAGTACAGTTTCATTTAACGTTCAGTAATCTGCATTATTTTGGACGACAATCTCTTAGGGGATTCCAAACTAAGTATCACCGATCACGGAGCTCGATGACATTATGACATGATATCAAACTCTTAAATTTTTACTATAAGAAATACGAGGTGAATGCATAATAATGGGGTCCTGAAATCTATATAAAATAGATTGGAACTTTTGTATTTTATTTACTAGTTATTATTAAATTAAACAGATAAATATCAGAGGGTCTACCAGCAAGCTCTGTCAATTTAATTAAAAAAAACATTTTTCATACATTTAATAGTGCAATATAATTTCTATTGTTAATTGGATTAATCCATAAATATTCTAGATAGGTGTTTCACTTTTTAAGTGAAAAATATTTGCTGGATGGAGTCGTCATAAGCACATTTCTGCTTGCTCCGAACAAATAGAATCCATTATTAGAAAGAATAACTAGTGATGAAAACGGATTTCTAACGGAAACATCGCAAGGAAAAGAGCCTAGCCTACAGGGAGCTTGGACAACCTGCCTCTCCATCTATAAATCGAGAAAGAACCATAATAAGAATGCTGTATGTAGGATGAGACTTAAATGATGTTCGATAGGAAGTACGTCAGACAGCATCAAGGCCATATTTTGCTCTTGCGATTCGTCAAAACATCACAGAGGTGGGCTTGGAAATTCTACTTCATCCACTATATCAAGCAACCTTCGATTACTACCTGTTTCTATCCCAGCAAAATTTTGTGAAGGAGAAAAATTTATAATTGATACAGATGATCCAAGGGCCCCCCGAGGACTAGTCTATGTCACTAAAGACAAAGGCTATTCTTCGAGACATCGGGTTCTTTGTTTCTAAAGACAAGTCATTTTTTAAAAAAAAAATAGTATTTACAAATTATCATCTAACCAGCAAGAGGTGTGTAACTATATAAAAACGGAAATTATATTGTACAAAAAATATTATGCGAATGAAAAATGTATTGCTTTCTTTCATTTATCAAAGTGACAGAACTTTCTGGTAGACCTAAAACAACGATCCATTTAATTATATGGTTGTCTTTGAATTTATGTGAAGAATAAAAAGGCTTCTTATTTCTAAAGCAAATATCTTTTGACAGTTCAATATTCGTATCGACTTCGCCACAAAATCTACGTTCCTTCTCGGAATTGCGAAAGAACAATATTTTTACAAACAAATATTTGCAATATAAACAAAGAAAGGGAACAACATGCCTGGGAAGAAACCAATCAAGCGCACATGAATTAGAGCATAAAAGCTCTCTGCAGAAACCATCCGTCCCGCCTGAACTAACAATAGTTAGGCAATAACTCGTAATACAATTACTTCGCCACCACATGCACAGAAATCCATTGTCAAAATACATAAAACAGAGTATTTCATTTGCTTCGTCTGTTGACTATTTTATGCAATCCGTTTTTCAGTTTCAGGCGCTACTAATATTGTTAACCTATTGATTAATTTTTTTTAAAAAAAAATTGCATTTATGAGTAGTTTAGACATGAGTAAAATCAGGATTCAACCGTTCACAAAACAGAGATAGTACCATCTCCTAGGTGAAGCCGAGATGCGATTGGTTAATAATTTGGATTAGTTATAACATTTATAGAAAAAAGGAAAAACTCTTTCCATAAATCCTAATATTTTTAAGAGAAATTTCCAATCAAATTTCTTCAAAATCAAAAGTTTCTCAGTAGCTTACAGCAAAGCTACAAGCCGTATATAAGGGTAGATAAAAAAAAAAGTACTTGTATTTGAAGACATTAAGGGAAAATATTGTGCTACCATCTGTTAAACGGAGCCAAAACAAATTCGATATTGATTCATAAGTTAATTTTGATTTGGTAGTCATTTGCTGCCAAATCAAAATTCGAGTACTGCTGAATCGAATTGTCACCTTCTGTGAGACCTGGATTCATTATTATGCACCTGGAATCAATCAAAAATCAAAACGTTTGGTTGCTTCCGATGAATCTTTTACCAAAAAAAAAAGGGGGGGGATGGTCTCATCGACCGGAAAAGTTATGATGAAGAATTTTTGAGATGCACAAAAAAGTGTCATGATCACGAGTTGACAGCTGTTTTGTGATACATGATACATACTAAAACCAAACCATTTTTGATGCTACGAGCGCCATCTCTTGAAATTTCTCTAAGGATTTATTGGACGACCCTCGTAATAAGTACGTATAAAGACGGTGAGAAATGAACACCCGTTATAGGGGGAGACAAAACTTTTCAACGTCCTCTGAGCAAATTTGATAACTTATAACCTAGGAGGGGGGAAAAACGGTAAAAGAACTGTTTATAAACTAGATTATGGAAAATATTATCTAGATATCGAAACTTGTTTGCAATAGCATCTACATTTCTCAGAAAAAGTTAATATCTACCACCCCCGAAAATGACCCTTATTTCTAGACACTTCTTAGAGTATACAATGTTATGTAACTAGTGTAGTTAAAGTATTTTAACCCACTAAATACTAAGTTTCAATGAAAAAAAAATAAGTTAAAAATAAATTCACTAAAAATTGAACTTTTAAAATCACAATAATAATTTAGTATGTTTTACAATAATAACTTCTCTTACTTGCCCTGTAACATTATCGATGGGGAAAATACGGAATTTTTTCCCGATATAAAATATGTTTATGAAAATACCAACAATGAAGAAAGTAATGCAAATAACATATAAGTCACAGCAGAAGAAAAAGTGATAAGAACATTTGATCTTACAGTGAAAAGTGAAAGTGAGGTCAGTAAAAAAAAAACATTCGCTGATATGGATTGAATCATTCTCTGAGGACACATTTAATTATAAACACAATAAAATTTATTTTCCAGTTGACGAATGATAGTATTATGACTAATATTAGTTTTCTTTTTCCCTTTATACATAGCCCTTATGTTTGAGTGACGTTAATAAACAATCGACCCCTTCATACTTATTTTAATTT